>CABEEJ010000600.1:213284-250941 GCA_901482245.1 Timema douglasi
GGGGGGGGGGGGGCGCTTGAGGTGAGTGTGTTCATTTCCAAACTTTACAGACCGGAGATGATAATCTTCGATATCCCCCTTTCCTCTCGACCCCTCTCGTAATATCCTCCTGTTGAGGAGGAGAAGTAGGCAGGGGGGAGGTGGAAAGGGTTGAATTCTTCGTCGGAAGAGGAGCAAAAGGGTTACGGGTGGAAATTCGATTTAGTACTTGGCAAAATAAGGGATAAAAGGAGTAAGGAGATTTGATAGGTGATGCTGGGGTGCGGTTACAACTACAACGCTCGCGCGCCATAAATTGTCGTTTTAAGGCCCCCCCCCTCCCCCCTTTTTTTACTCGATATTGTTAGATGAAACTCGTGAGGTACGGGAAGAGAAGCGAGAAGGCAGTTTACCAATTATTTTAAACGTTCGGTTTCATATTTCGTTAAACTATATTTTGTTTGAAATTCGAGATTATTTTTTTTATCCTTCGTTTTTCTAGTATCCAATTGACGCGAATAAATTGAATCGTTTCAGTTACATGCACTTCATCTTTATAAAAAAACTTATTAATTATTCATAGTACTATTTGCAATATTGTGCCGATATCTATACTCAATATGGGTGGTATTTAATTATGACTTTCATCATTTGATTAAGGCACATAGCGTTTTAGTAATCAGTACCTCCAACCTTTTGGATGAAGTCTACCCATAAACTTTAGAACTCTGTCTACATTTGTGATTTCTCCAGTTAGGATTCAAACCAAACATACCTGAATGAGAGATCAACTTCGATAATATACTGAACACTAAACAAGCACATTTTAACCTTTGATCAATTTCAGTAGAATAAAGCCCTTAAATTCGAACATTGTAATTAGTTACTATTTTATGTTTAGGGTAACATTATATTCTGCTGACATTATTTATAATAACACTTTAGAAATTATTCTATATGTTTAAAGTTGGTCATGAGAATGAATATGGTATTTATTAAAGATGTGAACTAATTAAATAAGAATAATCTTGTGGTTTTTGGTTACTGCGCATGTTGAAAATTCCCATCATCACTCATCTGCCATACATAACAAGGAGAAACGATATATAAAATTATATCACATAACATATGAATTTATCATATCATTTTATTAATAATTGCAATTTCTTTAACGATGTTATTGCTTATTCATCTTGACATCACTTGATATAATTTTTAAAGATTTTCTTTCAAATAATCAAGTACTAAAAATAAACGATTTTTTTTAATATAGTCCCTATGTTTTTTAAGTATTTAAATTTTTTGTTGTACTTTCAATTATAAAATAATTCCACATTATATTATCATCTCCATAATTATTTATATTAGTCTATTTTCATAGATGTTATATTGTCTGATTCTTGTGACACAATAACAATATTTTTAAAACAACTATACATACTAATTACGATAGTAGATTATATATGAGGAAGGTTGAATTCAGAGGAAGTGTACCCGTATTTGCGTGGAGAGAGTGGAAAACCATTTAGTAAAAAGCCTCACTACACTCGACCGGTATTCGAAACTCGATCTCCCTGTCATCGGCAGTCTAGTCTTTTTTGCGAGAGTGACGCCTTGGACCATGCAGTCACCGAAGCAGGTTTAATTATTATTATTATTTATAAAGACGACAGATTAAATAAAGGGGAGTTTACCCTGGAAGTTCGTGATGTACAGCAGGTGTTGTGAACAAGCAGGTGGGTTTACTGCTACCACTGGAGGACTGCTCGTTTGGTTAGCACTCGAGTAGAGAGAGAGAGAGAGAGAGAGAGCGCTAAGAGTAAACTAGAACTTTTCAAACCAACGCTGACGAAGATAAGAAATAGTTTCTTTCAAAAGCCCTTATATAACTTTGGTCATCATGGCATTAACATCCATGAGTCTAATATGGACTCCATGTCATGCTCATCTAGTTTGGCTTGCCATTAATGGGAGGGTCGGGGTTTGAAAGCCAGCTGGGTGAACTAGGGGGTGTTTTCCCCCCGCTAGTTTTCCGTTCTCCCTACACGCAATTGACTTCCTCACTCCTACCCCACTAGCGTAGCTAAAACTAAATAAAAAATGTAAGCTCATTAATAGGTATGTTCTATACTTTGTTTAAATATCTTATTAATTACATTAGATAGGCCCTACGTCAAAAAAATAATCTTCATTACTCACCAAACAATTCAAATTTTAAATATATCATTATGATATAAAATAATAATAATGATACAGTAACATGAGATTTTACGTGATATTATAATAAAAAAAGGTATACAAAATATAACATCAAATAGAAAACTAAATCTCATACGAAAAACTTGTCCAACATTGATGCCAACAATTTATATCTTATATACGCTTGGTTATTATTTTAATTATAAAAGAATGGGTATCAAGATAATATCACATTAAGATTTATAATACTAAAACTAGAAGCATTTTATACTTAATATCTCCCCACGTATATAAAACACATACATTTTCAAAAATTGGCATGCTAGACAGCAGTCGAAAAAATAAGGGACATTTACACAATTTCGAATTTTAGATTAAATTTGGTCGTGAGATAACCACCTAAATTATTATCATTATTCAACCAACAGTAAATCGAGTAGCTTAACTTTAGAAATGTAATTAATTGACCTTCAAGAAACCACATTATTGAAAATCAAGTTTTTTATTCTAAAACAGCATTACCAAACAAATATAAAACGTGATTGTGACAGTTTAATTAAACTCAATGTAAAAACTGAAAATAAAAATAAAACAAAGCTCTCATTATGTGAAAATTGAACTCCGTTCGTACCGATAAAACAAATAAATACTCTTTTCCTATATTTACAATATTTGAGTAATTGTATAATGTAATCGCGTGTTTTGTTCTATGAACTTTGTTAACTCATCACCGTGGAGTGAGTTTATACTAACTTTTTTACCCGCACCAATAAGCACGTTTACAAAATGTCAAGCTCATCTACTTTTGATTGTTGATGATTGGGAGGTAGGGACTCAAATCCCGACATGGCGTGTGAGTTTTTCCCTAATGATTTTTCATTCTCCCTCCAGCAGATGCTGGTACCTTTTATACTAAACTCTACCTTCATCGCAAACCCACCACTTACACTTAATATTGCCTACAACATGGTAAATAGAGACATAGTTAAATGGTGGAGCGAGAGATAGTATAATAACTCTTATGTTAAGGCCGCTGCACAGGTAAAGGTGTACCTGTGCAGTTATACCGGATGTGCTAGTTCATCCACATGATACAGTTCTTCTTCTCGGAGGCTACGTTTTTTTCTTTTCTTGTTCATGTTGTCATTTCACTTTCGGCTAGCGATGGCGTCAATAGACGGTGCTTTGGCGATAGTTGGCTTGTTAGTAGCGACATAACAATGTCAAAAACGTGAGGTAAAACGAGAGATGTGATGCAAAGATTGGTTGAAGAGAAGAGGACGTTATTCACACGTGAACTTGTTGGACGAATTGAAATTTGCACCTAAAGGATGTATAAAGCTATATGTTTATAAAGAAAGAATCAATTAATTAACGGTCTGGTGGTGGCAACAACAACAACTGAACTGAGCCGCCCGCGCGTTTTGGTACATACGCTCTGGTATGACTGCGCAGTTTTGCTCCAATCGCCTGTGCAGGCCGAAATAACTGTACGTGTGTAGCGGCCTTATATTAATTTATAGGGTGACCTGGTGGTCTAGGGGTAAGGCGTCAGACTTCTGTGCTGGTGGCCGGGGTTCAATCCTCGGTCCGGACACAGATTTATCTAATTACCAAACCCTTCCTTCACCTCTGACAAGACATCTTGTGAATGTGGGGAATGCCAGGCATCCACCGTGGTTTGGATTCCACGTTAAACTGTAGGTCCTCCATTTCATCTCACATTCACCCTACCATTACACATTAACGTAAGTGCGTATAACCCGAACGGTTAGTAAGACGCGGTGCTAATAATAATAATAATAATAAATTTATAGCTGTCTTGTGACTCCAATGTCATCGAATATAAAAAGTTGGGAAAACATGGCAACACTGTTGTTTTTTATCACTTTATCCAGTAGTTGAAAGAATTTTACACCTATTTGAAGGACTGAAATGTTATTTCCTTTATCAAGAAAATTGCTCGGTCGCATTATGTAAGTTTTTCATTAATGTAACTGGGAAAGTAAATTTATGGTTTGTGCTCGGGCAGTTGAATCTATTAAAGATTATTCTTTCCGTAGAAAAAACCAAAGCCATTGCCACAAATGTTGCTTTGGAGCTGAAGAAGTTGCAGACAAAATATTCAAGAACGAATTAAGAACAAATTTATTCAAAAAGGAACGAAACAACAGTTGTACATATTTGAAGATCCTCTAGAGTTGTAAAATTTCCAGGGCGAAGTTTATGCTTTTACACACGCTGTATTTCATTTATAGAATTGTGGGAAAATAGTTTTGACTAAGCTGAACAATTCACCTGGATCTGTCTGCAAGAAGAGTTAAACTGGTATCAGATTGAACTTGTAACACTATGAATAAAATGCACCAATTGGAAGCCCCTCATATATAAATAGACGAGCTATTTGATGAGCTATCGTTGGCAAAATCTTAATTCCTCAAGGATCTAATAACAGAACAGAAATTCTAGGGAGCATATGAATGATTTATAAAACCTAGAACTAGTCTAAGCCAAGCGGATGAGTATTATGTTATAAGAAAATTTCCATCATTGGATATCTTGTTAACTTAAGAGTACCAGAAAACACTTTTGCATGAAAAATTATTTGAATAATGTATTATTTTATTTTCAACACTACCTAGACTGTCCCGGTTTGAAGTTGAATAATTATGGTAGTCTACTTATAATTAGTAAGACGCGGTGCACAAAAATAGTATATTGTCACCGTAGTTTTAAATTCCGGCTGGGCTGACCGATGCGGTGGGATTGGCTCTCACTGACTACAGTAATTGGTGGTTTGCCTCTCTTGCATGTTTCCTCAAATTCCTGTTAATCTACCCTTATTGGCTCTTCTTATCCCGCACCCTCTTGAATTGAGTTGTCCTAAACGTGTCAATATTGGCAATTACCCTGAACTAAACTTGAGATCCACGCCTTCTCGGCGCTCTGTTTGGCTTGTTGAGAGCTGCTGTATGTCCCGCGAGATAGCAGCATTGCTCCTTCAAGGGCTCCTCGAAAATAGGTGGTCTGGGGGGGATCTTACGGTGCTGAACGCGAGTAACTGACTAAATGAGGGGGAACTAGGAGGGGGGAAGAGAAGTAAGATAAATGACAGATTACTTGTCATGTATGCGTGACGATGAGAGGATAAAGGAATAGGGGCTAGACTAAAGAGGGAGCAACAAAGCTGCATTCAGTTGTAGTCGACAGTAATTACGTCCTTAGAAGTATTACTAAAGATCTCTATTCTTTCTCACCGGAAGGAACTTATTTATATTCAAAATTTGATCATCAGCCATACCCCTCACCCCAAGATTTGTTTATTCCCGAAACTAGACTGTAAATACGATCCTAAATACGGAGTATTCCGACGGGAATTTGTTTATATTTTAGTGGCTATTGTCACACTTGGTGCTATCAATGTTAAGATAACTCCTTCCTATCCCGCTTCCGTGACCGCGTGGTCTGATGCAGGGGCGGGCAACTTTTTTCAATGCAGCCTCAGGTGTAGCGAATGAGAAGAAGATTTTTTCACACCATGTGAGAAATTGATAAATTAGGTTGCTCAATCGAAAATTTTAAAACAACACATAGAGACGCAAATAATGAAAACTGTTCAAATTGAAAATGCAATATAATTTAATGCGAAATTTGACAATCCTTTTGTTTGAAGGCAGAGCTGAAACGAAGTGTTGGGAAAGGGAGTGTAGGGAAGTGTTGGTTCTCAATGTTGGCTTCAATGACTCATTCAGAGAGCGAAATGCTTCCAATGAGAATGCAGGAAAGATCAAGCTACAACCAGCAAATGCCGCCATGAAAAAGTTAATTTTGCTGTATATGCTGGCAAACTCAAATTCTCCGCACTCTTATGGCCATTTCGCCACATGTGGCGATTGGTGACATGGCTGCTCGGCTCACCCCGGGCTTAGGGCGAGATTGCCGATGACGGGAAGATTGGGGTTCGAATCCTGGCTGGATGTACTGAGGTTCCCCCCCTCTAAACGTTTTCCACTCTCCCTTCAAGCAAATTTGGGTACACTTTTGCTAAATTTAATTGTCCTGCAGCCTAAAATTTTAACGTAATTAGTAGGCCTACATAGACGTAAAAACAGAACTGGTAGCGAGTTACTATACTAAAAAAACCTCCTTGTTCGAGAGGTAAAAAAACCCAGAAAAAGTAAAACAAGAAGGGCTTATGCAAATACCAAATAAATAAATTAATGTATTTATAAAAATATAGAATTTCTGTTTGGAGGTAATGGACAGTAGGTAAATTTTTTAGTAGGCCTACACTGTGTATGGCCCTTCTGTTTGGATATCAATATTGGCATAGGTGAGATTTTTGTTTTTTTATTTCAAAATTTACCAAAATAATAATTTGTGTGACATTTTGAGGATTGAACATTTTGACAAATATTGGCGTTACTGTATAATTATTGGTTCTTAAATAAGAATATATTTCCCTTGAGCTGTAGTTTAGTATAATTTTGTGCTGGCTTTCTTGTCAAAATATATGGTAAATAATTTCACAAAGAGAAAAATAGGAAATGATATTGTTAATAACTTTGCTAAATCAAAACTCATTGTTGTAGTTAATTGTTACAGAAATGGTAAAATATAACTTTGACATAATAATCGAACCCCAAACCAAGTGTCATTTTTTTCTAACTCTATTAAGTGTTATTTGTGACTTAAAGAACTGACTTTTATTTCACTGCATCCTACTCCTCTTTCGGGCTATCAGTATATTTACATTAATGGGATAAGAATGTGGAAATTTGGATTTAGAGAGAGTGAGAGAGAGAGAGAGAGAAATAAACCCATACATATCACCGTGTCTTAGTACCTGTTTAAATTATACACATATATGATAAATTACTATAATGGGGTAGGGATGAGGAAGGAAGCATATGTTAGAGGTAACTTACACGCGTTTTTGTGAAAAGCGAGTGGGAAACCATTTATGGAAAACCACCCTCGACCGAGATTCGAATCCCACTCTCCCCGTCATCAGTAATCCAGTCTAACACGAGAATGAAGCCTTAGACTATTTGGCCACTGAAGCGGGTAGATAAAATATTGATCATACTTTTGGGGGAAGAGGGGGGGGGCGTAACCCCCTCCCCATTCGGTGCCACCCTGCCCGGAAATATGCTCTCCGCCTCTAAGCAACCGGATAAAGTGTCTAGGTGAAACCTCGGAGGAAGTTAAAACAGATCTGTGGACCCTGACTAATCTCGCCCCTCTGCCAAGTGGAGAAGTAAAACTCTCAGTGGAGAAGGGGGGAGTAATTCTGCTATTTAATTATAAGAGACTTGCTACTATGATATTCATTCCAGCGCTCGCACCTGCCAAACAGTTGGGAGCCGGAGGTTTAGTTACTTTTCCTTGAGTTGTACTTTGAATTATAAATTAAATAAGCTAATTTTATTAAATGCCGTCTTGTCTTGGAAGGATTACATTACAAATACATGATGTATATATCTCAAAAAAAATGTAATCCACATTGTTTAAAGTTTTAACTAGACAACTCTTTAGTTGTTTTACAATTAATTGGCAAAACGTACCGTCATCCTCTCTGTTATATTATGTAACTCAGTGTTTAACTTATGCGGTCATTTTTTAGTCATTTTTTAGTCATTTTGATGGTATCTGTGCATTGTCTAATGATACCATTATAATCCTCTTCAGTGGCCGAATGTTTTAAGGCGTCACTCTCGTGTTAGACTGGCCTGCTGATGATTGTAAGATTGGGGTTCGACACCTGGTCGGGTCGACTGAGGGGTGTTTTTTTTCCTAAATGGTTTCCCACTCTCTTTCCACGCCAATTCGGGTAGATTACTTATAAAATACTACCTTCCTCATGCTTACCTCATTAGAGTAATGTTCATATAATACGCGTGTAGCCTGACCAGGTAGTAAGACGTGGTGATCAAAAAAATACCATTGTATTCTTTATAAAGCCGGATATTAATTTGTATATAGCTACTCTATATACTGACTTCTTAGAGTTATCTATGCTTTAGAACTAGTGTGCTCTCTATAGCGATTTTTTTTTAACTACAAGGTAACACATTAAGTTTTTTTAAAGTATTTGCCTTCAGAGAAAGAGAGAGAGAGAGAAATAAAGAATGGTAAATTCACTCGCGTTGTGGAGACTTAAATGTTTGGGTTATACGCATATGTACTAATTACGTTAATGGTTTTAGGGATGAGAAAGGTTTTATTTAGATGAATTGTACACTCATTTGAATAGAAGGAGAGTGGAAAACCATTTTGGACAAAACCTCACTACACCCAACTGAGATTCGAATCTTGACATTTCTGTTATATCGGCAGTATAGTCTACTGCAAGAGTAGCGCCTTAGTTCATGCGGTCACCAAAGTGGGCTGTATAAGATAGGTGGGTGTTGTTTCCACGTCTCTCTAATCGTTCGCGATATTCTCAGTTATTTATTGGGGTGAAGATGTGGAAGGTAAAAGATATATTAAATGTACCTTTTATGGAGGTGTGTAGGTAAACAATTAAGTAAAAAAAACACAACACCCGGCTGGGATTCGAACCCTGAGCTCACTGTCACCATTGAACCAGACTAAAAGAGACTACTCCAAAATTGCGTGTTATATTAAATTTACATGTCGACAATTTTTTTTTATTTTCTAAACCTCCCTACCACCTTGCCGTGATTCCGTTATAATTCTCCATAATACCTACATCAGTTTCTTACATGTACCTAAACAAATTTACCTAAGTGCTTTTTTTTTCTCTAAACGCGCCCACTTAACTTCAATTTCATGCGCATAATAACTATCCCAACTCATCCCTCCCTCGTAAAGCTTAAACACTGACTCTGCCAAAGTTCGAGGGTACCTGGGAGATTTCTTCCGTGATGCTTGGCCTGCTCTAAGATGACGGAACATTATTTATATTTACTCTCTAGCCTCGTGCCTCCTCCACACAGTTCGCTCGATTATGGCCACCCGTTCTCTCTCCTCCTTTCTTCACCGACCTTGCTCTCTTTATTTCAAAATGTTAAAATATTGATATTATTTAAATCTCACTGGTGGAGATACACAGTGTTAAGTTGTGATTTTGTGGAATGCCAGACCTCCGCCGTGGTTCGGATCCCACGTTAAACTGTAGGTCTTCCATTTAACTACACATTAGCGTAAGTGCGTACAACTCGAACGGGAGTGATAGTAATAATAATAATTTTGTAAAATATAGCCTACCTAAATAAAAGGGAGGGATTTTTTTTTTCCCCCTTCATTCTGGTGATCTAGACTTAGGTGTAGATTAATATGCACATTTCAATTTTGATGGAAAGGGCCTTTTGAAAATATAAAATTATACGTGCTCAATTCTAATTACATTTTACTTTATTCTTAGGGTTATTTTATAGTAATTGATAGATATGTATGAAAAGTGAGAGTTAGACGGGGCTGTGGAGTCTTGTCAGTCGGAGTTGCAGGTACCATGGAGACTGGTCGACAGGCCTTTAAAATGCTAAAAGGTGCAAGTGGTCGACACGAGTAGGTACAACCGGTCGACAAACTCAAGTATAAGAAGGAGGTTCAAAACGAGACCGATGCTTTAGTCCATGTTACCTCCGCTGTTTGTCAGAATTACTTGGTATTGTCCAAATTAATATTTGAGGTATAGTGAAGTGAAACTAAATTGTTTTATTGTTTACTACACTTAAAAATCTAATTGTGTTAAATACCTATGTTATTGAAGTTTTGGATGTTTATTATCAGCTCCAATGCTATCGGTCGGGATTGAGCCCTGTTCTTTAAAAAAAAAAATCTTTGTTTGGTAAAATGTTTAGTAAATTATAAATTTATACTATCAATACTTGTGCAGATTGTTAGCTTAATTGTAGGATAAATACAACAACCAGACCTCAATATCGTGAAGGGAACACATTATATTTCTTAGGAATACATTTTAGTTTCTTCTTAAGCACTTTTTTTTTTGTGCTCCTTCTTACTGCCCAGCTGGCCTATCCACATAATAGTCACACTAATGTAATGAGGATTAGAAAATTAGAGGGTTATACAGTTGAGAGTATTCGTACAATATAGCTTTTTTTAATATTGGGAAATTTATCATCTTAGTCTTTAAAATAAATAGAAACTCTAGTCTTAAATTATCTTTTAATCTAACCATTTGATCCGCATCGGTGGTCACGTGGACTAACTAATCAGGCTGGTCTAGTATATTACGTCGGAAGGGGCTCTGATCTCAGGAATGTTTACTGAAGGGGGCTTTTATTATTTACTAAATTGTTTACCATTCTACCCATACACACACATGCGAGTACGTTTCTTCTAGATTCTACCTTTATCCTCCATACTCCATTAGAATTCTCAAGGTGTAGATACCTTGGACGGGTGGGGAAATAACCTAACCTCTTTGTGTGATTGTTATAGTAGGCCTGTTTAATTTTTTACAAACATTTCTGCAAATCAAATTTTCCTATTTATATAAGAAACAACTAAAATGTCCCGTTTGCGCTTAAACTGAGCGTTAAAAACCTCATATATTTATGCGATATAGCCCTACTAACTAGGTAGGGAGACTATATCCTATTTCACAATAAAATGTGGCCACTTCTTGAAAAATTCACTTGAATGTTAATTTATTGAAAGCTTTTTTTTTTATCTTCTGTTGTTAAAGGATGGTGGCCCCGAGGCTTTTCTTTGTGTGTCTCTAAACTGAATGAATGTGTTGTATATTTTTTCCAGGCAGGAAGCCGCCTGCCTCTATGCAGTGAACGAGGAAAAGTGCTCTTTCAAATCTCGGAACAATTCGCTTGTGGTCTTTGTGCTTTCTCCAAGGAAGGAAATGTTTTTACTCGCGATGTTTTCTTGGAGAAACGAACTATTCTTAGATATCCCGGTGTTCTTTTGGGAGCTTTGGTTCTTGTTATATTTACTTCCTCTGCTTTGGGGCGATTATTTTCCTTTTTATTTCGGAAAAACAAACATTTGGTTTTTTTATTAGCAGAAAACACGCTAATGAGCTTTCAATGAAATCGCTTCTAGCGCAGCTTTTGAAATCTATATAGAATGGGTCTATAATAATTTTCTTAAATTGTATTTAATATTGTAGATTTTGTAAAAAAAAAAAAGTTACTCAAGGGTAGTGTTGTAGTAATGGTCCCTGTTCTTTCTTTTTGGTTTTGTGCCTAATTGGAAAGAGACCCCCCAATGTCCAATAACTGAGTGCGTGTGTTTGGGTGTATATTATACACTACAGGCACTACATTAATTATACAATACAGGCATTACATTAACCATATTTAATATAGATGAATTGCCCCTATTAAATAAATAGCACTAATACTAATTTAAATTTTAGTCCATCCAGAATCAAAACATCCACAATATAAAATAAAATAAAAGTTATAATCTATTTCGAAAAATTAGTTAAAAAATAAACTAGGATTATTCACATTTTTGTTCAAATGCAAAGTAAGGTAAATTTTTGAGAACAAAGTTTTAAACACGTTTGAAAATCTTTATAAACTTTTGCCACTTAAGTTTGTACTTGTTTTATTACTTTGTGAATTCAAAGCACGAAAGGCAATGTGGCTATTACAAATAAAATTTATTTTATTTTCAAAGTCGTTAAATTTTAATGTATAAATCAAGAATACAGGAAAAAATAAACTATTTATTATCAAATTTAGTATTAGGCCTAGTATTTAAAAATTGGTTTCCCATTTTTCCTCTACGAAAATGTGGATACAAATCATGTTCTGCCGATGTTAGGGTAATCAGTCCAATTGGTTAGCAACAAGATGTCAGGGTTCTTTATTTATCTATCGTGCTTGGTCTGTAGAAAGGGATGTATAAGTTCACCTATTGGTTTTTATTTTTTTCATACGATCTAAAAACTATAGTTATTTAATTCTTAATTCGACACATTGGAACACTGCTCTTTCAGCCCTGTTAGGTAAATTTCACCAAACAAGCATTGAGATTAAAATTCGGCACTACATAAAGGTATGTTCGATCCTTGCTTTTTATTTTGGCCGTTCGATTACTTTTGTGAAGTCAAGTATTTTTAAAGGTTCTTTACAATGAAAATCCTTTGGCCAACGTTTGAAAGTACAATCCTACTGTGGAGTTTATTAATATGCATGTGGAAAGTAGTGTTGTTGTTTTGAAAAAAAAATGTGTGTCTGGATTTGTTTGATGTTTTATTATTCAACTCCTTCCAGAAAAGAGATAGTGTAGGCCTATTTTGCATTAAAGTGCTTCTTATTTTTTAAAGTTTTTCTTTGAAATATGGGAATGCATAGCAAATACATACATTTCTACATTAAGGTCAAACTAACTACCTTGTTGTAGACTTGAATGGCATGAGTTCTTATTAGTCAATTTTATAAAAATAAATAGATTGCATTCCTTTAAACTACTCTCTAAAGCAGGCCTTCTTAAACTATGGGTCTTAACCCTGTATGTGGTCGCGTAACTGAGTTTGGGGGCTACGATAAATTTGGTAACAGTAAAAGGTTTCTAAACGCTTAACGACCAAAAATTAATTCAAAATCAAACACGTAACTAATCCGCGGGGTTAATGACAGCGCTCGTCCTTGTTGCATCACGTGACTTCACTGCAACCTTGGTTCTAAACACACAACCAACTGTAACATTTATTTTAAAAGATAAAATTGAAAGTTTTAACATACAATTTAATAAAGGGAAGGTTAAGGTGGAAAATGGTTCCTTAGAAATGCTTACAGATCCAGTTAAGTTTATGATTGAAAATAACCTTCCCAAAGATATAATTGTAAGAGCTATAATTGAGCATCTGAAGTGCCTGAAGACATAGTTTCAGTAATACTTCCCTTCAAATTTTTATTCTAAATATATAAGTTGGGTTCATAAACCATACTCATTTGAAATAAAAAAGTCAGTTTTCTGCCACTAAAAGTTCTAGAAGAATTTGCCGTACCATCTAGATACACACGTTTAAAACTTTAGTTTCCTGAAAAATTGTTAAAATTAATTTTGACTTGTAATTAGGACAGGATTTCCAACAATTTCTGAAATGGTCCTAAACATACTTCTGCCATTTTGTAACATTTGACGTTTGTTATCAGCATTGACGATTATAAAATCAAAATATCGATCAACTCCGAAAAACGTTTAAGATGCTATACGTCATGCAGTATCCAACATTCAACCAAGATTTAATTCTTTATATAAAAATAAACAAGCATATGCATACCAAATAATTGTTTTAAAATAAAATAAAAATTGCTATTTATTATAAGTTAATGTTTGATTTGTATACCTATTTTATATAGGCCCAGGGTCTATTAAAAATTTATCGGGCGAAAAGGGGTCGCGAGTGGAAACAGTTTAAGAAACCCTGCTCTAAATCAGTGGTTCCCAACCGGGTTGATGTGGAATAATTGGGAAATAACGTTAAAAATCAGCTAATTATTGAAGATATATTTTATTTCAATCCTTTTTCCAAAGAAAGTAAGATAATTTTTTGGCAACACTGCCTACTAGTTGTAATTCGTCTATCGGGTGACCAGTCAAATATAAGACGCTCATGTGCATGTACGTGTTTATTTTCAAGCCCTCAAGCCTCGGATTCACCCCCATTTCTCCTCTTTACCCTTCCCCTCAGTTACCATCGAGACCACGCGCAACAACACAACGGATTTTTAACTCTTTTTGACTGTCATAAAAACTAAACAGCATTTTCGACTTGACTTGTAAAGGTATTTGGTTTGCTTTGTCAAACATCAAACCCAATGTCAAGAACTGAAAACAAATCTATGCTACCCATCACGCTCATTTTCACTCTTGTTTTGTTGTACCGCTATGCTGCCAGTGTAACATTGATTTTTATATAGATTAAGGAATTAACTATATAAATTAAAGAAGTAACTATGCAACAAAACTTATTTCCGGTTCCTGGTAAGGTACTGAGGGTGGTTTTCACCTAAAATGTTTTCCACTCTCCCTCCACGTAAATACGGTTAAACTTCCGCTAAATTTAACCGTCCTTGTCTCTAACGCACTAGCGTAATTAGTGCATATGCGTATAGCCTGAACAAGTGGTAAAACGTGACGCAAAAAAATCCTAACATACGTATACATATGTGAAGTCCAATTTTCATAGAAGGGCCCTTTAGAATATAAAATATATTTTTTGTGGCCAATATTGATAACAACGTCAAATATTATTAGCATTATATTATAGCTATTGATAATATCTTTTAAAAATGACAACTGCATAGTATCATATAACATAACGGTTGAAATACTCGAAAGTAAACGATTAATTGTTCATACAAATTGTGAACTACCTCATCTCATGTAAGCCTACATTCCAATTAGATTGCAGATGGATGTGTGTGTAAGAGCAATTCTAACTTTTTATATTCACTATTGTTCCAGCAATACCTTCCCTAACGAATTTAGCTCCATTATAACTTTATCTTTATTTGTGTCATGGATAAATATATTCGCATTTTCTACGAATATATTTTCGATTTATTTGAGCTCGTTAAACCATATAATTTTGTTTTATATTTTAATAACATTATAGGAATGTTTTTATGTAAGCTGTTGAAAACAAAATTAATAAGTCGTTTGCCCTCGTAGTAGTAGTAGTAGTGATATTTTTAAGCCAATTATTATCAACGTTTTTGATCCCTCAAAGAGATTTTATTTGTGTGACTTTATTTTTACAATAAAACTTTTCTCTCCCTAAGATATGTCTTTATTTTATTTATTTTTTATTTTCGGGGCTCGGGGCGGGAGTTATCTGAGACAAAATAAAAGTAATATGTTTAAAAAGAGAGGAGAGAAGATTGAGGAAAATATTTTATCAATTTTCCTTGGACCCACAATGATGTCGTCTGTGACAGGCTTTACGAAAGGTGGGGGAGGGGAATAAAGAGTAAAAGGAACACACAACAAGAGTTCTAGAGACAACCAACCCCAACATTTCTATTGCTGTGGGAAAGAGTATCTTATGGGAGAAACTTGTGTTTCATATCTGGGATTTTATTGGTTTTTTTCTTGTTTACGATAGTGTGTCGGCGCCCTGCGGGTAATGTCTACCTTGATTCTTCGTAAGTCAGGAAGGAATACTTTTGACTTGATCTCCGATGACCCAGAGAAGAGGCTCGAATCCTGGTTAAGTTACTGAAGGGGTATTACCTTCCTCACCGTTGCTCCCTTATTATAAATATGCTGATAGCCCTAACGTGAGTAAAACAGGGCGTGCAAATAAAATAAGGAAGACCTCCTCGTCGCGACAGAAAGTTACTTCCATTGGTGGGCACGCGGACTAAATGTCAGACTCTAGTCCGGTTTACCATTTCTCCTTTGTACAGAAGCTGTGTCCCCCCCACCCGAATTGTTTTCCACGCTCCCTTCACGCAAATGCGAGTACATTTACTCTAAATTCTACCTTCCTTGTCCCTACCCCAGCAATGTAATTAAACGTGGATAGCTTGGATGGGTAGTAAGATGTGGCGCAATATTATAACAATACCCGCTTCGTTGATTACACGCTTTAAACGTTAGGCTCGCAACAGATTGGATGTCGGTGACGCGAGGGTCCAGGTTCAAATCGCTGCCTGCTGCAGGTGTCATTTTTAAACATGTGATTTACCGTTCTTTTTCTCTCCCATCCGTATTCCACGCTAACGTGCTCACTTCCTTTAGTACCATCCTTCTCACCCGTGACTCTTAGATTAAATAGTTAATTTATAACTACCTATGTTATTAAACATACTAATGAAAAAATCTTACTCCTAAGGGGAATGGGGTAAGGTTATTTTTAGCACCGCGTCTTACTACCTGTTCAGATTATATGCACATGCACGAATCACTCTAATGAGTTAGGAATGAGGAAGGTTGGATTGAAATAAAGCTTACCCGCATTTGCGTGACTGTGGAGTGGAACACTGTTTTGGAAAAAACCATCCTCATTACACCCGATCATGACTCTAACCCTGATCTTTCTGTCAACGGCAGTCTGGTCTAACATGAGAGTGACGCCTTAGAGCATGCGGCCACCGAAGCTCGTTTGGAGAAGGCTAGTTTATAGTGGAGCATTAGCGTTAAGAAAGGAATGTCCCTGGTTTCTACGTTGAGTCGTGTTGAGCTAAGTTTGATTACATAAAGGTGACCTGGTGGTCTGGAGGTAAGGTGTTGGACTTCTGTGCTGGGGGTCCGGGGTTCAATCTTCGGTCCCGGCACAGATTTATCTGATTGCCAAACCCTTACTTCACCTCTGATAAGACGTGTATTAAGCACAACTTGTGAATTTGGGGAATGTCAGACCTCCACCGTGGTTCGGATCCCACGTTAAACTGTAGGTCCTCCATTTCATCTCACAATCACCCTACCATTACACACTAACGTGTGTATAGCCCAAACGGGTAGTAAGACGCGGTACTACGATTACTAATAATAATAATAATAATAACATAAACTGAATATACATAAAATATTTAGGCCAGTAATATTTTCATAGCATTGTATTTCATAATATTAGGTAGAATTCTACAGTTCTTAGTATATAAATATAATATATATTAATCGACCACTGTGGTCTAGTTGGTTAACGCGCTAGTCGTGTTGAGCTATACTGCTGAGGAATGGGAGGTCGAGGTTCGAATCTCGGTTGGGTGAACTGGGGGTGGTTGTCCTAAATGGCTGTCCACTCTCCCAACATGCAAATGCGGGTTCACTTCCTCTAAATTCAACCTTACCCATTCATAATCCACTAGCGTAATTATTTCTCAATCGTATAACCCGAATGGGTAGTAAGATGCGGTGCTAAATAAATAATATATAATACGTAGTTTTTTTATATACAAATGATTCTAAAAAAAATTGTTGCTACAATCTGATCTAAAGTCTTAGTTCATTTTTCCACTAAAGAATTAATTCTTTAGTTAAGTTTCGAGGTTTTCCCGCCAGCTCGCGTTTTTGACAGATAAACGTGAATGGCGGGAAGCGAGGTGTGAAAAATAAATGAAGTTTTCGTTGCGTTTTCCACATATAAAGACAGAGAGGAAGGTGAGTTTGCAGTGTGGTTTTTTTGTTGTTGTTGTTGTTTTTTTGTTAGGGGGGAAGGAAGATGGGAAAAGGTGCGGTGGCTAGAGTAAGATAACTTAGAAAGAGAAGTAAAATTGGTGAGGGGAGGGTGGAGTTTCTCGGATATGTGAAAAATAAATAAAGCTCTCTACGTCGTTACATTTTCTATTACCCAGGTACTTTTTTATGTTTGTTGAGGGGATCCTTTAGGGTTGATAAAATATATATGAAAGGAAATATGCGAGGTGGATCTTAACTTGACAGTCTCGTGCGTTGTCGCGGGACAGAAAATAAAATTATACCTATTTTTTTCTACCTCCCCCCCCCTCCCCCCTCTTTTGAGTTCAGCGATGGGGAGAGGAAAGGGGAAGAATGAGACACTTGGTGTGTGTTTTATTGTATGTGTTTCAATGCGTTGGCCTTAGTTGACAAAATGTGGCCAATTAGAATGACGTTTATGTGCCTTATAACAAGAAAAAAAAGTAAATGCTCGGGAAAATTGGTAGACTCGTGAGACAACTTTACTGTTTAAGGTATGGAAGGCTACACGGAGCCGAGCCGCACCGCTCTTTATTAAACCAAGCATAAGATTATTGTAACTAAAAAAAAGAAAACCATGTTTATATTATTTATAGACCGAGTTCTATTACAAAATAAGTTTGTATTTTTATTCATAGGTTTTCACCTATTTTCATAAAAAAGTTAGCTATTAATTACGAAAAGTAAAGTTTTAAGTTAGCTAATAATTAAGAAGAAGAATGTTTGTGGTTCAATAAGTTGTTTATAATGTTGGAAACTATGACTACAGCGTCACACATGCAACGGCTGTGAAAGAAACTCATAGTTTTACAAGTGCTGACACAGTGACTGCCAATCACTGGAATAAATCACTGCTCTTTTAAAATCAAGGTCATAGTGATCACCGATATCGTAAAATTACTGTTTCGCCCATCCCTACAGTGCTTAGGGGTTAGCATGAAAACAAAGTTCGAAAGCTACCGAACATTTATTGGGAAATTGACGTTATTTTCGAAATAGGAGGTATTTGTATTGCGTTCCAACTATTACAAAGTTTGGAAACCACTTTACTATAGATAAGGATCTTACCTTATATTCTGTTGTTCTTATTTATTTATTTATTTATTTTAGTGTATCTACTACAAAATTTCGTCAACTGTGGCGTAGTTATTTGTTTTATATATGCCTACTTACTCCGTTTTTTTTTTATAGAATATAACTAGTAGTTTAGTGAACAGTAGACCTCTTTACATCCATTTTCTGATTGTTACTTCAATCTTAACGACGTTGCCTACTTGGAGATTTCGAAGCTTATTTATATTTAGCACCGTATCTTACTACCCGTTCGGGTTATACGCTTAAGTACTAATTACGTGAATGGATTAGGTATTGGGAAGGTTTAATTTAGAGTAAGTGAACCCGCATTTGAGTGGATGGTGGAAAACCAGGAAGGAAAAACCTCCTCAATTCACTCGACCGAGATTCGAACCTCGATCTCCCCGTCCTCGGCAGTCCGGCTCAACTCGAAACTAGTCCGTTAACCAACTACGCCACCGAGGCGGGTGATTTCGAAGCTATTTTGCGAAGTGGGTCGCATTTTAACTTGCTGCACCTAAGCAGTCTAAGCACTAGGCTTAGACGCCAATGTACAAAATATAAAAAGAGGGGAGAAAATGAGAAGTTCACTCTGAGAAGGCCATTGTCAATTAATTGCTGATAACCCTTTCCCTCTTCCTCTGACGAGTTTACACAGTCACTTTAATATTTGCGCCTTGAAACCATTGGCTTACTTTATCATTTTACCTTTTCCTTGTTTCCTATTCTAGGTAGACTCACGCTGCCATGGACTTTTATAATCTACATCCTGACAGGAAAACTCCTACAGTCCATTTTCGTGACCAAGACAAATAACCTAAGTTGTAGAGGATTTATAAGAAAATACGATTACAAAAAAAACACCTTTAAGATAAAAATAACAATTTTGTGACAATGTAGGACGATCTTTAGAATTATTTAAGAATTTGTTTTTGTTTTAACATTATATATTTAAAACTCGATGAGTAAAACGTAAATTCATTAACATGGGAAACCGTATCTTGACCGACCGTTATGTCACAGGTAGGCGCGTCCTTAAGATTTTTCTTTGGATTTCTCGTTGAAATATCTTCTATAAATTCTTCTTGGATTTCAAGTGTACATTTTTCTTTAGTGATAAATTTAGACGGTAAGCAAATTAATACTTTATTCAATATTGCATTATATTGAGAACTATTGTTGAGATCACGTTACTTAAGACGTCAGTCTTGCAATATATATCTAAAAAAAAATACACATATGTTGTTCAGCCTAAGTTCAAAGAATGCCCATGAAAAATTTACTCAAAATTGGTCAACACATTTGGCAATAATCGTGGAAAAGACAGACGAAATGCCAAACGACTGAAATTAAAACAGGACCTAACTACGCTCTGTTAAAAAGTGGCCTATATGTTTATTTAAATAGTAATTAGATGATAATGAAATACTGGTTTGCATAGTAATAATAATAATAATACTTAGCACCGCGTTTTACTACTCGTTCGTGCTATACGCTTAAGTACTAATTACGCTAATGGGTAGTAATTGGGAAGGTTGAATATAGAGGAAGTTAACCCGCATTTGCGTGGAAGGAGAATGGAGAACCATTTAGGAAAAGACACCCCAGTTCACCCGAGCGAGATTTGAACCTCGATCTCCCCGTCCTTGTAAGCCTAAATCAACACGAAATTAGCGCGTTAGCTAACTACGCGACCGAGGCGGGTGTTTGCATTATAATTGAGCATCATTGACGGGGGAACCAAGGTTTGAATCTTTATCAGGTGCACTGGGGTTGGTTTTCTACACATGATTTATCACTGTTGTTCCTATCTTCTTCACTTTAATGCGGGTGCATTTACTCTCTATCTTCGTCCCGGTCCCTTAGATTAAGCTGCTAAACGTGCTGGTTATAAAATGAATTAATGAATTCTTTTCAACATACATAAATATTTCTTAAACAATCTGGGCACACAATTTTTCCCCACAAAAGTGGACACGCACGACTAATGTTTTCTCAACGTCTCGTACAACCCGAAATGTATAGTCATTTAAAAACAGGACCGCTAATGACGTCCACGCCCATCAGATTAACCCTTGACCCGCCTTGGGATGGCGCTTAAGCGACTCTTACCTTCCTGTCCTTTATCTGGCTGTGTATAGTGAAAACTTAATAGTGTGGTTTGTGCTCGCTACTGTGTTTCTGGCTGCATAATAAAATGGTTGCGTGGTATCCCGCTTTCATTGTGCCCCTATTGTGTTTAGTTTTATTAAACACGAAATATTGTCTTTTGTTCGACAGACCCCTCTTCACCCTCCCCGGGGCGGCAGGTTCAGATAGAAAACCACACATATCCGAATATTTCGCATGCGCTTGGATTCATTGTTATTTGATTTGTTGCCGTTTTTGTTTTATCGTGACTATTTTAATATGACTAGTAATTATTTTTATGATCCGTATCGGTGGCTGGGCAGTCTAGGGAATCAGTTTCAAGGCCTACAATTAACTGTGTTGTCTGTGACTGAAGGATTGAAGTGTAATCTTGAGGGTGATTACCAGAGGCAAGTTTTTTTGGTGAATATTTTTTAAAAAATTCTCATTAATTTTTCAAAATGGTGGTGTTTTGTGTTGAAAATTTCAATCGTTCTCCCCATGGTGAAATTAATAGTTGCTTAACTACACACGACTTTGGATAATGTGAAAAATGCAAATCAAGATCTAATCAAGTATTAACACGCTAATTTAATGGTTTATTAGTGAAGCTAGTGACGGGCTATATCGAAAGAAAACTATCTAATACCAACATATGAAAAATGTGCAGCACCAAAATAGTTATATACTTATTACCTCTAGAATATACATGCTTGAACATTGCTTAGTAATTGCAACAAGCAAAGTGTTTTTTTGGCTTAAAATTTGATGTGCAGTCTATGAGTAGTAATTCTATTGTGTTTTATTTACTTAATCATTCCAAGACGGCAAGATGGCGGGTGGCGACATATGGTAGTTGAAATCTCTTGTTTGAGATATTTTTATTTGGTTTAAGTGAAATATAAAATAAGCTGAGTACCCAAAATAACTTAAATAAATATCTGGCAGCGAGTATTAAAATTAACGCAGGATATGTTAATTTTTTTTAAAAAACCTTTGAGGTGAAAAACACGTTTCTTTCCAGTCTTGTTTCAGTTTTAAAACTACGCATGCGCAAAATATATGATCCAGACACATTCTTAAGGCTTGTGAGACTTCTGTGAAAATAAAATGGCGGCAAATTTTACGCTGTGAAGGAATGTTTATTCAATAAAATATTGTTTTTAAAACTTCAAATCCGACTATTGAAATATTAAAGTGTGAAAAAAATATTAAATTTTTCGCGTTAATCGCGAGAATAATAAAATTTCGCGAGAATAGCAAAATTTCGCGAAAATTCGCGATTTGAAAATATGTTGGATCACTTCATAAACATTGTGAAACGTGTAAATATAGATTTTGAAGCTACAGAAAAACAATTCGCGTTTATCGCCAATAACAAAAAAACCTGCCTCTGGTGATTACCCACATGATGCCTATGTTGTATACACACACTCGATAGTAAGAATGTTGTTTTTTCATACTCGACGCTAATGTGTGCTCACTTCCTCCAAGTTCTGTCTTTTTCATCCTTGCACTATTAGTGTGAATTTGCTGATATCCCGTGCGGATAGTAATAACTAATAAGAGAAGCGGAAAAAAATTATCAACATAAAATTATATTTTGTTTCACACCTTAATATAAATTGGTTATAGAGGAGTAGATGTGTTATGTTAGAACATTAAATTTGATTGCTTTCTTTAGGTGAGCTACTTAGAGGTTATGTGCGACTTTCAGCTACTAAATATATATACATAAACCCCATTCAGAGGTAAACCTATGTGTACCCTCCATTAGGTGGCGGCACTCAGGCAAGTGCGCTCTTACAGATGAACTGCTAGCTCCAGGATATGAAAGAAGGAAGCATTCAACTCGGGCCAGTTCTAAGAAATCTCATATCTTAGATACACGGGCACATATTATATACTCAAAAGAATTTCCCACCCCCTCTTTTCTTCTTGAATGGGAAAAGAAGTTGATAGTAAAAAGGGGTTGGATGAGAGAAAGCACAGAATCCTCCAACTTCCCCTCCCATCTCAGAGTGGTGCACCTTTGAATAATCCAGGCGAGACTAAGTGAGCTATGATAGATTAACGTTGCCTGGAAGCCTGACACATCAAATCACATGCCATGCCAAGGAGGCACCGATGCCTCCCCCCACCCTATCTCCCAAGCTCCGGTCCTCTTCCCAAGGCCGTGCTTGTCCTGATAATCTCTAAAGAAAACCAACTCTAATCCTTTTCCCACTCTCTCAACCTTCTTTTTCCTCCCCCATCTTTACTTCCATCCAAATTCACTCCATCCACTCTTGATTTTTTTTCTTCTTCCTTTCACAACAGTACGCTTACTTCTTTACCTCATGCTCGCTCTTCTAATTTTTTTGCCCCCCTTCTTCGAAAGATTAACTCCTACAATCATCCTACCATCCAGTCTTAGCAGCGTGTGAAAAATATACAAACAGAAATGGCGAGCCCTGTTCGTCGCGCCGCGTTACTCTACTCTGCAAGTGCACTCTCTCCTAATGAACAAACACCTTTCCTTGGGTTGGTTGTTCTTGAGAAGCGTCGTGACGCCTCCAAATGTATTGGAATAATGGGTGACAACCTCAGGACGCGTAAGCTTGTAATTGATTATATCCGTGAAGTTAGTTGTGCGTAGGTGTGTTTTAAATTGCGGGCCGCTATGGAATCTTTTCATTTTAAATACCATTTTTAAATTATCTCGATTTTTTTCGTAAACTGTTATATTTACAATGTTGATAAGCACTTGATAAACCGCGGGAAACGTCGGGGGATTTGGTGTAACAAACATAAGTCATGGACATGTTCAGAGTAACTGGAATTCTTCGACAGTCAAAATTTAATACGAAAGGGAGTATCTGACATCTAAAAAAAAACTACTACATTTGTTTTTACGTATTTATGCGTCAAGCCATGCTATATTTGGCTAACGTTTTTGATAGATATGTTCAATACCTATACAAAACAATACATTAGTAAAATATTATCAATTTTGGCCTAAGTAAATAATTATAAAGGGTCCTTTATTTAAAAACTGGATCAACCCAGTGTGACTTTTTCTCTCTCTTCAATTCATGTGATTTCAGGAAGCTGATTAAAATATATGTCCTTGTGTCAATAATTTAATAGAAAACAGTGAAAATAACAAGATTTTTTATTTTAGGCTTTGCATATCAAATCGTAGAAAAGTACATATTTTTATTTGGAAAACCTGGAAAAATCAAGGAATTTAAAAACTTGCAAATAGTATCAACCTTGATTTAGTTTAATGACCACCATTTTGGTTGTTGTTTGGCTTTCATTAACATATTTTATTTTTTCTTTATTTTATTTTGGTTAATTTGCCTTGTAGCCACATATCCTGAGGGGATTTACACACCACTTTATTTCGAAAAACATTTCTAAACTAGTTAAATTATAAGAAATGTGGAAATTTTTTATAGACTCATGAATTGATAATTTTAAACTTGCATTGTGTTTTGATAAAACAAACATTTTAAGTTGGGATTGAAGGAGACTCTAGAAAAGGCAGTTTTATGACAAAACTTTTTTTTTTTTGCTAAAATAAAATATTGGCCCAGTATAAACATAACTTAATTTCCTTCACATGTTTATTTCAACAGTTCTTGAATATCCATCATGAGCGTGACGGCTTTGGATGAAAAACTTTTCAAAAGAAAAGAAAAAAAAAAGTTGTCATTAAATTCCAGGACACCCTTGACAGATATTCAAGAAATGTTGAGGTCACCATGGAAAAAAATTAAATTCTATGTTCGTACTGGAGGGATATTTTATTTATTTTGGCAAAAAAAAAAAAAAAAATGTTTTGCCAAGCACACTGGTTTTTTCTCGCAATCTCCCCATCTCACTTTAAGTGACACGCAGTTGAGAGAATAGTATATTGGTGTTTATCGCAATTGTACTTGCATCAAAACAAAGGATCGAGAACCTGACGTTGAACCTTTGCATGGTCGTTCTCCTCCCTTTGTTTTGTCCGATACTCACCGGTCTATTATCGGAGAGCACTAAGTGAGAGTCTCTTCACGCCATTCGACGCAGAACATGTTTTGAACCCGTCAACACCTCGCCTCGTAATAAAAGAAAAGCGTATATACGCATAGGTATGTTAATTTGTGCGATTGGTTTTAGTTGATGTATTGCTATGCCGTCTATTTCGCTTGATTGGTTATCGCTTCGCGAATTCTTTTTCTGTGTTTTTTAAAAGCAATCGGTTCCCGCCTGATGGATGCCTGACGTGCTCGCGCGTTGGCGGCCATTGCTATTAGCTCGTATACGCACTTTGGCAACATTCAGATCAGATGACAATTTACAAGACGTTAAACGATCTGTAATTACTGAACGTAGTCCTAGTTTCAAATGGATTTCTCCGTCATAATTTGTTGATTTGGTATAATTAGACGAATTAACTCCAAGAGACGTTCGAGGTGTAGTGCGACTTTTGATGATTTCAATTTACCAGCGATATGATATAATTGTTTATTTAGGAGCTAATATGTATGTTTATGCTTCCCCCCCTCCCCCACTCTCCCCTCGCTTGCACAGAGTCTTACTACTCTTCCGGACTACCCGCATATTTACACAAATGGGATAGGGACAAAGGAGGTATCTTGGCTTCTTAATCGGCGCTCATAAATATGCACTGTGTGTAGGAAGTTAGTGTTTGGAGCCAACGACATATTTCTCTTGTTTCTCAATAATATTATATTATCTTTAGTTCCCTTCCCTTATTTTTGCCGGATGGGGTAGTGGAAACAGGAACGTAGTCAGCCCCCCCCCCCTCCCCTGCCTTAGCCCCCCACAAGAAATCTAGAGCCTTTATATGTTATTAAACATGTTTTTACAAAAAAAAACTGCCCTAAATAAAAATTAAAGGCATTTTCCTTTATGTTGGGGGGAGGTGGGGTGTCTGGGGCTATGACGTTATTCGTAATTAGGCGTGAAGCCCAGAGAGGAGAACCGAGGGCGCCCCTAGGGAGAGGTCATATATTATAGATAGTTTAATAACAAATAAAGGCACCAAAGATCTGCTTAACAGTGCTAGGAGCTAGCGTTTAAACAGTGCCCCCAGCCTCTTTAAAGGCTTCATTATTTTTTTAAATTCTGGATGAGGGCTTGGGTATTTTAAAACTGATGTTTTATTTACTAAATATCATGACGATTTAAAATAGTAGGAATATTAACGGGTGCCACTAAGGTTTGTTACCAAGAGGGTGATCATTGGGGGTAATTTGTCCGCTATCGGGCACTGACCTACCACCACTTATAATGAGACATCCATAGTAGTTTTATAGCACTTAATAAAACATAAAAACATACATTATCTCTTGGACGAAACACGCATCGGGTATTAACTCCCGAACGTGCGCCTGCAGGTTATTTTACCGCAAAAATACAAGTGTGCATCTCCATGCAGAATAAGTCAAAGAACTGTTAACAATTCGTCACCCGCTCCCTCAAATCAAAATACTGTAAAAGCTAATCCTATACAATTTAATCAAACCTGTAAGACTAGATTTAATTAATCTCGTAAAAATGCCAACGGCTCTGAAACTTTTTTCTTATGTTGTCCCTTTTTTTTTTAGACAAGGATTGCCTTAAAACGCGTCTTTTGAGGCTTCAATTTAATATATTTCCATCATTCCATGGAATACTTTCCAACCCCCCTCTCCCTGTGGGGGGGGGACCCATCAGGTGAAAATATGGAAGTCACCAGCTCGAATCACCAGTTTTAATCAGTTTTCATCAGAAATTGGGCCCCATCCGAAAGTTTTTTCTGGCTACGTGCCTGAGTGGAGAGAACCCCCGTATGCTGTCTCTTAGTATAATGACGTTTCTCCATTGTAAGCCATCCAGGGAGAAAGGGATATCGTTACAAACAAAACGACGCACTGTAGTCATTAGCATTAATACTACGGTCCTGCATTTATCTTATAGCTGGAAAACATTTTATACAAATTGCAATGAATAGCAAAAGTTTTTTTAGTCATCGATAGGCCTATATCCTGCGTATGAGGTATAATTATTTCAGATTTAATAAGCCTAATGACTACCGCTATCATTATAATTATTTTTTTCTGGTATTATCATCTTAATGGGTGATTTGTGTAGAGGCCTTCAATCAGTATTGTGTATCATTTATTATTTGTGATTTTTTGCTGAATCAGGGTTTTTTAATGATACATTTTTGTGGGTATTGTTGGGTTGCACTCATCTAGATAGATCATTATTATTAATAATGATACATAGAATTTCAATGAGTTAGCTTATATTCGTAGAAAGAAAGCGAACGTTTATCATTACTACTGTTAATAATATTGGTATTTCTACATTTATTATTAAATAAGACCGTGCATTTGTTTGAATATTTACTTGTTTAAAGACAAGGTAAAATTGCTCACTATTTAACTTTAAAACAAAGTTTTTAAGGCACGTACTATCGTGCACTTGAGATTAGTTTCTCAGTTATCTATAGGCGTCGGTGAATTCCGTTCTCTGCTGCTTTTTCACAGATGATGTTCCACCCCTCATTTTCTACGTGCTCTCTTATCCCTCTCTCTATCCCTCAGTCTCCCATGGCATGATTTCCCCTCTTGCCTTCCCTTACCCCTCCCCAGTTTTGCTAATGACGACCAAGACCCCTCAAGCTACCTAAAGTTACCTAACCTAACATAACCCTACCTTCATCTTCTCTGGTTACCATGGGTTTACCGTACTCTACATATATAGCTAAACTTTTTTTTTCTTTTATATTTTGTAATATCTCGTTAACCTCTGTTCCTCTTTATTATCTTCTATTCTCTCAATTTCTTCTTTTTATTATTTGCTTTCCTCTCCGACCCCTCCTGCACTTTGTCGCTTAATCCTCTTTCAGGACTGACTTGACTTAGGAAGTAAGCTCTGGTTACATGAGATTTGTACTTGTCGATGGGTTTTTTTTTCTGATTTAGCTGAGTGGCAACCATTCGACAGCTCTGCATCGAGGACATTTAATAAAATACCACATGATTAGTCAAAGGAATGAAATTAATTTACTGTGTTAATTATTTTTTGTCCTTTCTTTAAAATATTAACGTTACCTTTGAAGAATAGAAATTAATACAATACCTTCCACTGAAGTGGGGAAAAAAATAGTTCTCCCTACGTGCCGAGTTTATTTAATCTCGTTCAATTTCTTATTGTGGTTTAAATTTTTACTAAGTTCTACGGTTCATTTTATTGATTTAAAGTTCATGTGTTTTTTCTTTGCGAAGTGAATTGTTTAGTTGAATGAACTGATTCTATAATTAAGGGGTGATGCATCAAGGGTTAATGCGTGATAAGCCTATCCTTTGTTTTATTTTGCCCTTCCTTCCGTCTTGAAATATCTCCTCATTAATTTTCGGTACTTCAGAGGAACTTAATTAATTTTTTACGTGACAAAATTTTGAGTGAAGTTTTTCACTCCTCCTCTTTCGGTATTTTTTATTTTCTTTGTAAATTTAGAAGGGTGGAAGGATTAAAAAAAACTTGCTCATTACCTTCACTTGACTTCCTACTCACCGCAGCTAATGTGATACTCAGTGTAGTCAACTTACTTTGTACAGCGTAAAAAAAATATCACGTTAACTAAATGCTTGGTCCTTAACATCCATTTTGATGTTGTTTTGTGACCTAATATTGCCACTAGTTGATACAAGGGCCTGTAATGCCACGTTACCATGTTTGATGTTTGACAATTTATAAAAGTAAATAGAGTGACGGTTTTTAATGTTTAAAAAAAAATGTTTTTAAGGTTCGAAATAAGAGAGGTGAGTATGGGGATAAATCCTTTTACCTCTAGCGTGATACCTATTAGCATCTCCAAGCAACGTTTGAATTGAAGGTCCTAAGTGGCTTCGGTTTGGAGTTTTGGTCGCGTTCGCGGGTCAAAAAGAAAACAGTCTTTGTTATATTAGTTTAATTCTCTAAAATCAATAGGGAACCTCTGTTTACTTAGTTAAGACAGCCTCTCCTACTGTGCGGTCCTTCTATCTGAGATTGACGTTGCGGCCACATGAAATGAGTCCTGTTGTTGTTTAGGAACATTCTATTCGTGGTGCTAAGTGTTGAGACATTTTAAAAACCACAATAAAATAATACTGTTTAATATTTTAAAACCATACTTAAATAATATTGACTTGCTATTGCATCAGTATTCAAATAACTATATTTTTTGTTAGACATAAGTAATTTATTTATTTCTTGCTTCATTAGAGTGAATCTAATTAAAGATGTTTATGTTTCTTACTTTAAAATTAAATGTAAACTTCAGGAGAGGTTGCAATTATAGTTTAGTCTAGGTGGTCAATCTCCGGAGAGAGTAGTTTTGGAGTCACTCTCCAGATAGTGTAGTCATGGGTGTCGATCTCCAGTTAGTGTGGTCATGGATGTCGATCTCCAGTTAGTGTGGTCATGGATGTCGATCTCCAGTTAGTGTAGTCATGGGTGTCGATCTCCAGTTAGTGTAGTCATGGATGTCGATCTCCAGTTAGTGTAGTCATGGGTGTCGATCTCCAGTTAGTATAGTCATGGGTGTCGATCTCCAGTTAGTGTAGTCATGGGTGTCAGATCTCCAGTTAGTGTAGTCATGGGTGTCGATCTCCAGTTAGTGTAGATATGGAGTCAATCCCCGGAAATTATAGTCTTGGGGGTCCATTTCCAGAGAGAGTAATTATAGAAGTAAATTTCCTAGAGCGCTCACTATATTCAACATTATGGAGGGATGTTGATGTAAAAAAATTAAGTAATAGTGTAAAAAGGGCGGGTGTTTTTGTAAGGCATTTTATACAGTTTTCTTACGCCTTAGAGTTTATTTTTAATAATCTATAAAGGAAAACATTTATTTAGGTATGTTCGTGAATTGATGGCTCAAAAACTAAAACTCAACCGGTTTCATTTGTCTTGAGTTTTGGATGTGTGCTGACGTACAGCACATAAAGTAAGAGGTTACTTTGTGTAGCTGTTGTTTCAATCATGAGGGTGTATTTGAAATATAGTGTTTACCATTCGGCTCTTAAAATTGTTTCACGTATTTTTAATGACAATTCTCAGCCGCCTCCCTTTGTTTTAGCGATTTTAGCAAGCGGGTAGATATTACCTTTCCCACATCACAGAGCTCTCTACCTAAATACTTCCTTTGTCAGGTTCCACAATTTCCTTCCAAAAACTTACAAGTAGAGAGCAAAAGATTCAAGCGTACTTCTTGTATTTATTTTCACCTACTAAAGCGTGAAGAATAAAGTAAAAAAAAAGGAAGAGAATAGGAAACAAAACAAAAACCAGCCCATTTGAAACAATCTCCGAACCCCCACCTACCTACACTTCGTCTTTCTTGCTTGTCTCAGGGAAATTTGCGGTAAAAAGACTTTAGTCTCTCTGTGGGGTTTTCTGTTTGGTTTGGTTTTCAAAACAACGTTATTATATTGTTTCGTTTATTTTGTTAGGAGCTAAGATGGGGGAGAGGGAGGAGAGATGTTTTAAAACCGCTCGTGCATTTCCTTTGGTAACAAAATGCTACAAGTGTCAATTTGATTTTAAAAATATTTAGAGACAGGGAGTAAAATCGGAACCAAACTCGATAACTGATATTAGCAGATGATTTTTAAGGAGCCGAAACAGGAACCCGAAAGGTAAAGTGCTTAAGAACCTGAATCGATTTATTTTTAGGTTAGTGAAGGTTATTATCGCTTATTAAGGGTTCTTAATTTTTATAAAAATTATTTATTTATAATTGCATATTATGCCCTTATTTCTGAAACATTGTATTATACTGTATTTTGAAAATAAAATGTTTACCTTTTCTCAGGAATATTGGTGAGAGTAGGATATATTTATTTTATAAGGGATTATAGACATCAAGGAGCACTTAGCTGTAAGCACTAATTACTTCAGATTCCTTAAAAATTGTTATTGTCACATAGGGTGGGGTTTAGTAAGATATACTTGGCTGAGTGAAAGTAAACTTGTTTAAGACGAGGGAGTACTGAGAGAGGAAAAACCTGCCCAATTTTACACAAAGTCTAAGCTAAATACGAATTTTTTTATTTAAAAGTGTTATTTCTAAAAGAAAAACATAGTTGTGTTGGATGGCAGTTTGCTTGGAGGGGTAAAGGTTGGGCGGGAGTGGTTGCAAATTTGTTATTCTTTTCACTCCGCCTCCAAATACCAAGTAATAAGTACAGTAGTCCAAACTCCAAAGTTTCGATTCATAGTGTGTAGTTCAATTAACAATTTATCATTTGAATTATTTTGTATATGGGGGAAATAAATACACTGGGTAAATTACATAAAGTTTATATATATTGTAACCCTGAACTAATTTCTTATTTTGACGTGTCCACAAATTAAAAACTTCAAGAGAGTAAACGCATTTTAAATTAAAAATATTGGAATTGGAATATAGAATATTGCCATAACATTATTTAAATAAAGCCTAAAAAATGTTTTTATACACAAAATAATCGACAGGCAACATAAAGTCGATTTAAATTGTGTGGACAAATAAACTAAAATCATAAAGGTCTACACTATTTCTTTTTGTTCTCGACATGGTAAGGAGCTTGACTGCATCAAACCAGTACTAAATAATTCATTTTGTTTTCCTTTTTTTTCTATTTAAAATGTGTATAAAATAAAGCATTTTTATGAATTAATTTGAAAATAAAACTAAATCTTTTAAAAAAAATAATTATAAAATATAACTCCGCGTGGCATCATCACGCAATCAAGCCATACCGACCGAACGAACGGTCGCCGTCTGTTGGCGAAGATAGTGCCAACTTCTGTGGATAGAGGCTGTTATGTGATCAACACAACGAACTCCCTGGCCGTTAATCTAGATAACGGAGGACAGAGGCGTTCTTTTTAATATTCCTCAATAGTTATTGTAAACAAAAATAAATAAAATTATATGCTCAAATGTCACCCTGATTTATAAATAGATTGTGTAACTATCAAGCTTCTGAATTATTAATAATAATAACTCCTATTTAGTAGTAAAATATGTTTTGATATTATATCCCATTAACAAATATTTGCATGGTACTAAAACTAGTAAATACACATTTTAAAGAACCAAAGCCTAGTTAGGAACCCAAAAGAACAAGAACTTTTATTTTTTTAGAACCGGAACCTTTAAAATGTTGTTTGAAGGATCGGAACTAAAACCAGAACCGATAAGTATTTTGGTTCTACTCCTTGCTTAGAGATAATAATAATTGCATGGTGGATTAGAAAGGGGGAGGGAGCGAGGCGTTGGCCGGAAAAACATGACATTTTCAGCTCCAAGAAACCTCTGAAAAGTGCAGGTACGCCTAGTCCTAGAGGTGGCGTGGTGAAATTAGGTTGGAATGTAGGGGTCGTGGGAAAAGGCCAGTGTTTTTGCAGTTTTTATAGCAAAACTCTTTTTGGCTGAAATAAATAAAATATTACTTCAGTAGGGAAAAAGTTCAATTTTCTTCACAGTGTTATATCAACATTTGTTTGTTGAATATCTGTCATGTGCATAGTAAATGACAAAACTTTTTAAATGAAAAGAGAAAGTTGTCATTTAATTCCAGAACACCCTTGACAGATATTCAACTACTTTTGAAACAAGATGTGTAGAAAATTAAACCCTATGGTTGTACTGAAGCATTATTTGATTTATTTTGACAAAAAAAAAGCTTTGCTATAAAAACTACAAAAGCAATTACCATTTTTTCGCGTCCCCTACACTCCCACCTTTCGTGACTTTTTCTCAACTTGATTTTTTATTAACAAATTTCTTTAAAAAAATGTCTTGACCTACGTAACATTTCCCGAATGAGCGCACACCTTGATTGCAGTTGTCCAGCGCACTCTGTTATTCGCCTTCATTGCAAGGTGTAGCACGTTTATGTTGAACTTGTTTCATATAATATACACATCCGTTGTACATCTATGTCCTAACAACGCTAGTGGTTTTATGTATTAGGAAGGTTATATTTAGAGAAATTGTACCTACACTCAGTGGGAAACCATTTTGGAAAAATCACCCTCAATACACCCAACCAGGATCTCCCCGTTTTTGACAGTTTAGAATACTGCGAGAGTAGCACGTCAGACCATGCGGATAACTATTAGATGGTTGACATGTACACACTATTCGTGACTGTGTGCATATCAAAATTTCTGTTGCGTTCTTATCCTGGGATAGAAATGGGGGAAATGGTTTTATATACTAGTGTCTGAATTTCCTGCTCCACCAGCGATTATTTCTCCAAAGACAACCACTTGAGTGTTCATAAAGGCAAGGATTACAACAAAAACTATTTCATTTCTCAACTGAGTGCATTGTTGCTTTACTGTTATTTCCTCTACCTTAGAAGCAACACCAAAGCCATCGACGGAATCAAGAAGCTCTAAGATAGGTGACCTGGTGGTCTATGGGTAAGGTGTCAGACTTCTATGCTGGCGGCCGGGGTTCGATCCTCGGTCCTGGCAAAGATTTATCTGATTACCAAACCCTTCCTTCACCTCTGACAAGACATCTTGTGAATGTGAGGAATGCCAGGCCTCCACCGTGGTTCGGATTCCACGTTAAACTATAGGTCCTCCATTTCATCTCACAATCACCCTACCATTACACATTAGTGTAAGTGCGTATAACCCGAACGGGTAGTAAGGCATAATAATAATAATAATAATAATAAAGAAGCTCTAAGCATTCATATACGCCAGATACACCCAACAGCCTCTTATGCCAACCCCTAGATTCTTGCTGTGAGTCTCTTTTGAGGGTGGTACCATAACCTTCACAAGGCTTGCAGACGATTATGTTACTATCGACCAAGATATTTAAAAAAAATGTTCATGGAACATGAGCTACTTTAAAATATATATTACTAAACAGGTATCCTATCGCCTCGTTAGAACCACAAAGCTTAAAAAAATGGCTTAGTACTAAAACTTTATGGCATGTGGAAAGGAGTGGGCTGGTTTGATTCGGGCTGCCGCATATATTTTACTTTAAATTAATATAATAATTATATCTAGAATTTTATTTTAATCAAAGTTTTCAGTAAGTAAATCTGAGGGGTCCTTAATACATCATTTGTGAATATAATTATGTGTTGGCATTAAATTTAAAACTATCCCGTTTGTTGTTTCTTGGTGTTGTTTTTAAGCAAACGTAAAATTCTTTGTTTAGTGGTCTACACAAGTATCGAGCGGAGTATCATTTTATAAACTTAAATACATAAAGACACAGAGTTCTTGTATAAGCATTTAGAATCATTTTTGTTCATGTTAGTAGAAAGTAGAAACCTATCATCGATAATGTAGCTGAAATGGCCTTGGGGATTAAATAAATTAATAATAAATATATAAATAATTCACCTCATCTCTTTAACTTACAATGAAACATCTAGGCTTTATTGGTAGATATTAATATGGATTAAGGACCATCATATTTTATTTAGTCCCGGACCTCTTGGAATTTGCTAGTCCACCCTTGCGTGGGTATTATATATTATACGAAACCTTTCCATACTTTCCTTCAAAGTTACAAATCCGAATTAAAGTATTTAAAAAATCTGAAAAATTTAAAAACCATAAAATATGCTGAAATTTTCTTCTAGTTTTAGTGGCCGCCCTGAATAAGTTTAGATTCATTTCTAAAAGGTTGATTTTTTTTATATGCTGCTTTATAAAACTAAAACTTTTAAGTTATGATCGGGGCTCGAATCCCAGTCAAATGTACCAAAGCTGTGTTTTTTTCCTTCCACAATATCTTCCGCACTCAACATCCACGCAATTGGAGGTACATTTCCTCTAAAAAAATTCTCATTCCTACTACATTTGATTAATTGCAAACATTTTTTTTTTAATCACGCGTTTGTAGCGATTTAATTTAGACATTCAAGGTAAGAGACTAGGTTTTATTGCACTTAAGGCACATCACTCTATTTTAACTATTTTTGTATAAATAAATAAACAATATTTGATTATGTTGTCTAATACATTGAAGTAGGGATGTGTAAAGTCCACTTTTTCAATTCGAAGTGAATTCAAATCGAATATATGAAATATTCTCGAAGCTGAATCTAAGTTAGAATATTTTCTTTTAGGTGTTTTATGCATGAAAAAATATTATATTGTGATTATTTAAATTACTTTATTCACTAAAATTACATGGAAAATATTTTATTGTACAATTGTTTGTAATATTTCATGTTACCTTGACATATCAGGTATATCATCACAGCATACCATTCAATTTCTTCAGCAATTTTTTCCTATAAATATTAATTTGTAATGTACAAAACAGCTCAGAATGGCTATAATCTAACATAAATCGAGTATTTTAGCTATCTATCTTTTATTGGTGAAGCTTCGAAAGCCAGAATTGGTTTCGAAGTGAATTCGAAGCTGATGTTTGTTTCGAAGCCCCCTCCCTACATTGAATTGCTTCTTCGCCTCGTGTAGAAACACTTTATTAATTTGTAACATTATAAAATCGTGTATTGGGTCACATATGTGAACATAATATGATTATTGATAAGTAAAAAATAAAATTGTTCCACTTACTAATATATCTGTAGCCTATGAAAGTGTCAGTCTTCCTGGAAGGTGTATTCTTATATAAGTGGAGTAGGTGGCTGTGTACCACTAACTTGGTGTGCGTTGTTAACTCCGCAAGGAAGTGATTACAAAATAAACTATAGGGCGTGTTCAGTAGGAAGAACTGTATCCGACAGTTACAAGTATTACTAAAACTTAATTATTTCCATACAAGTCATCTGACCAGTGCAGCTGTCTCTTTTGATAGATGGCATCAATACCTATAGAACAACATTGAAAAAATGTATCGTTGTTGACCACAAACATGCACTGTGTTTGTATTTTCTGTAAATTTCTTCCTATCAGGCTTATAAGCGTACCATATCTCCTATCTACCCCTGCCAATAAATATTCTATGCCTTGTATTTCGAGATGGAGAAGAAGATTGGTTGGCTTATCCTATTTTTTCAACGGAAAGAGTTTATCCACAATAAGTAATATCATATGTGTCCACTTATAGACAATTCACTGGCGCCTTTTAATATTAAAACTAACCTTATAAGAACGAGGCATTAAAAAAAGCCTTGATAGCTCAAAATAATTGTATCGGCATTTTTACATTATATTAAAAATGGTTTGTTTTTAATACTACTTACTTACTTTATGGCACTAGGAACTCGAAGGTTCATTGCCATACTCACAAAAGTACGCCACCTATTTTGCGCTAGTATTTTTCAGTCAACCTCACTACACCTTATCTCTTTCAGTTACATGTTAATGTTATCCTCCCATCTGTCTCTTAGGGCGGTATGCAAGAACGTTAATGCATGCTCATTGGACAGATAGTGTGGTCCACCTTTTAACTTATGACCACTCAAGCAAACCCACGCCACCCACTTAGTGAAGTTCTTGAATACGGCCATAAATTTTCTCAAGGGTCTCTTCCCATTTGGGTTTGCCATTCAATATACCCAGAACAAGGGTGTAGAATCTCCCCTCAGCGCTGAAAGTCCTACCCTCAGTAATCTACGAGATTTGATTACTCTAACAATGTATTGTTATGAGTACAGGGTATGCAACTCATCATTATGTAACCTCTTCAACTCCATAGCCTCGTCCTCTTTTGGACCAAATATCTTCCGAAGTATTTTATTTTCAAACACCCTACAATTATTTCGGTCATAAAAGGTAATAGACTACGTTTTAACACCCATAGAGAACAATCTATAAAACTATCTATATTCTGAGTTTAACATTCCTTGAAAGCAGACGAGATGACAACTTACTGACCGAATAACAGCATGGATTTCCCGACTATTGTTAAGTTCCATTCCAATATCGTTATTGATGGTTAACATTTTTCATAGATATTTATACTTATTAACCCTGTCAAATGATATGTTGTTCGCAGTAATCTCTAAATTATCGACTCAAATCAGTCTTTACATAATTATTAATACGCCAAATACAAGCTTTTTTAATGTTTTAATTTTTAAGGTATAAGTTTGAAAAACTTTGCCCGCATTAGAAAATAATAAAATATATTTGGTTTAATGTTGGATACACTTCATACTTTTTAAATATAAAAATAGGAAAGACGCTCAAAATATCCTACACTCCATATTAGGTGTGGCGCAGCCTCTTTTACTCTTTTAATCTCTCGAATTGTTTAGATAAAATGCTTTGAAGATATAAAACATTGTTATCCTTACAAGCTGTGTGATACGTCTCATTGTTATTTTTATTCTTCGTCCCCCCATTTTATTTAAGATTGTAAAATGAATAACAACCTAGGTTTGCTCGGTTTAATATCCGTTCTCGAGGTATCTTCATGTTCGCCGTGTAAAAAAAAAAGGTGCACATTTCGAGCTCTGAAGGACGCCATTGTTATTATGAGGAGAGGAGAATAAACGAAATATTAAGCAGTAAAATGAGTCTGTTAATGACCTGGTATTATGCCTGAAACTTTACATCGGGTTTTAGAATATAGACCACATAAAATGATGTATAGTTGAATATTGCTTGCGCTTTGAAGTTTTGATTGGTTTATGGCATTAGCGTTATTACATTTGGGTTTCCAACGAAGTTAATATACATTTAAAGATATTATTTTGTTGTAATATTCGTGGTACATTAATGTAATGTTCAGTGTTGTACCCGTGTCTGAGTGACATTGAAAGTTGACTTTAGGTACAGGGAACCTTGGTTCATTCCCAAGTACAGACATATAAAATAGTGTTATATTTGTTATATCTTAAAAGGGGAAGAGTTGTGTTGTAAGCCTATATGTATTGGGTCAGAAAAAAAATGACAAAATGACAGATTTTCCCCGTGATCCGTATCGTATTACCCGTCAGGACTATCAGCATATTTACAATGATGGGGTATAGATGAAGATGGTAAACCCTCACCTTCACCCTCGTGAACCCTAACTCTTAGATTAAGACAGTATTGTCAGCTTTAGATAGAAAGGAACTATTTGAGATTTAGAAACGCTACTAAAACATTATTATTAGCACCGCGTCTTACTACCCGTTCGGGTTATACGCACTTACGCTAATGTGTAATGGTAGGGTGATTGCGAGATGAA
>CABEEJ010000601.1:0-33379 GCA_901482245.1 Timema douglasi
GGGTGTCATTAAGTGCCCATCATTTATTTCTAGATAGAATTAAGCTAATCTATTGTTTTAATGGTGTATTTATTTCTTTGCTAAAAAGTCATTGCGCTCTCTGATTTTAACATCTCATAGTTATAAAATGTATTATTGAAAATTTTATAAACTTTGATTTTGTCAGGAATTACTTGAACAAAAATCCCACATTACCCCTTTGGATTGTACCAGGCTTGTCACTATTTTATTACCACACCTAGCTCGGGTTTTTTCCCCCCAGGGTGTAAAGAAGGAGTTCCCATTTCTCCATAGAAGAGTTATAAAATTTCCCTTTTCATCAAAGTGACTGTGATGTCATGTAACTTTTGTTTAAAACAGGATGATAAGATAGATGGGGAAATACAACTTCTGGCTCTTCACGGCGCTTGTTTAAGGAGCATTAGTACATAATTGAATAAGCATGCTTAATTCTCAAGATCATTTTTTCGTATATCCAACTAAATTAACAAAAATTCCAGTTTTTTTATTCCAGGTTTTCAAGATGCGTGGCAATCCTGTATACAAATGTACTAATCACGCTAATGTGCTAAAGATGAAGATTATGGGTTCAGAAAATGTACACACAGTTGCGTGAAGAGAGGATGGGAAACAATTTTGGAAAAAACCTCCGTATAACCAACCGGGATTTGAGCCCCGTACTCCATCATCGAAAGTCTAAAGTCAATTAAAGCTATAGTGGATCACCGCCAGAGGTGTAACAACACCTGTAACTATCATATATAGCCCACACATTAATTGGTGTTGAAACCTGCAAGTCTGATAGTCATTAGGGTAAACGTGTTAAGAGTTATATGGGGCAACCCTGCCGAACGAGGTCACTATTCGGCACTGCGGTCCTCGTACAACATTATTCATGGCTAAGGATTTTTTTTTTTTTAAAAGTGCCCTTTCACCCATTGTACGGCGACCCCGCAACTCAAAGGCCCAAGACAACTAACTCCGCGAATGACTGATGTGAAATCATCGATCCTGAAGGTTGAAAAAGGGTCAAACAACAATAGGGGACGTTGTTAAAGAGGGGGCTGGGAACGCGCGCTCGAATCCTGAGTGCCGGATACAGTCGGACAGGGAGTTAGTTACATTACGGTAGAGAGAGTCGAGGAGATGAAATATATTCTAAGGTGGGGGGGATGTAGGGAACAACGCAAGAAAAGGCCAGCGTTTTTTGCCACAATAAATCAACCATTGCTCCTGTAGAAACATAGTTTAATTATCTTCACATGATGATATCAAGTCAATAGTTGTTGAATATCTATTATGAGCATAGCGACATTAGATAAGAAACTTTTCCAGTGAAGAGCAAAAATTGTCATTAAATTCCAGGAAATCCTTGACAGATATTCAAAAATGTTGATATCACCATGTGGAGAAAATTATACTTTGTTTCTACTGGAGAAATATTCGATTTATTTTGGCAAAAAAAAAGTTTGGTTATAAACACTGCAAAAACATTGGTCTTTTTTCGTGTGCCCCCCCACCCTGAGGGAGCTTCCCAGATAACTGAGATATTGCGAATCGGATGCTGTGCTTAGGTTAAATATTGATGAAACCTTTTAACAATACAAGTGTGTTATTTACTGGAATGAATACAAAACTATTTTATACGTCTCTATATATACACATATTTGTAAACAAGTACAAAAATCAACATATTTCTGTTGATCAATAATAGCTAAATGTCCAGGAAACAAAAGGTAACTGGTAAAGACCCGCCTCGGTTAGCTAACGCGCTAGTCGTGTTGAGCTAGACCACCGAGGACGGGGAGATCGAGGTTCGAATCTCACTCGGGTGAGCTAGGGGTGGTTTATCCTAAATGTTTTTCCACTCTCTCCACGCAAATGCGGGTTCACTTCCTCTAATTCAACCTTCCCAATTCCTAATCTAGTAGCGTAATTAGTATAATATTTAGCACCGCGTCTTACTACCCGTTCGGGTTATACGCTAGCGTAATTAGTACTTAAGCGTATAGCCCGAACGGGTAGTAAGACGCGGTGCTAAATAATTAAAAAAAACTGGTAAAGGAATGTAGAATGGATCTTTGTGAATAAAATGGTTTCATTTAATAACGTCCATCATAGCAGGCCCAACTCAGCTCGCGCGAGGTATGGCAGTAAAAGGGAAAAGAAAACACCTACGATATAACAGAAATGTGTGCAGTGCATTCGTATTTGAATGATTACTCGACATTTTCCGCGGTGACGATGGGTGACAAAGTTTCTTGTTAATAACTACAGTATCTCCCTCAGGACAGAATGAAGATTTGTGAACAATACTTATCTGTGAAAACATTCTAAAATGGTAAAAAAACACAGAGCCTTTTCAATGCAGTTTTTATACAGATATTCAATATTTCTGCAACGGCCATTATTAGAAACTTCTGTTAACTCTTATCTCCATTAATATTTAATCAGAAATGATCCACGTGCAATAGTGTTGGTGTAAATTTACAATTTCTAGCCGACTGTATCACAGAGTTGATTGCAATGTGATGCACGCTCTTAACCTAGAATAGTACCTATGCATTGATTTTTGTTGGTAGCTACATTTAAAAAACCTTTTTCATACAAACATATAATTAGATATAGTAAGATCCACGTGGGGAAAAGGCCATTTAGATGCCCATTCTCATAAAACTCAAGTGTGTAGCTTAAATAGATGGTACAGCTCGACCAATTATCCCCCCCCCCCCTTCCCGGCCCAGTCTTTGAAGAACAGAACAAGCAACAACCACCTAGAGTACTAAACAAATGAGTCTACTCTGAAGAAGAAAAATGGATCATAAGGACAACCGTACCTCTTTTTTTTAACCCATGATTGCTATGTTTGAGTACCATTTGCATTTGAAGGGCCTTTTAGAAAATAAGAACCTATTTTTTTGTCTGTTTTTACTGATATCTCACTATCGCGTTTTAATGTACTCATTATAATGAGTTAGGGTTGGGGAAGGTTGAATTTAGAAAAAGTTTTCCCGCATTTGCGTGGAAAGAGTGGTAAAACCATAATGGAACAACCACTCTCAGTACACCTGGCCGAGACTCGAACCTCGATCTCCCAGTCATCGGCAGTTTAGTTCAACACGAGAGTGGCTCCTTAGACCATGCGGCCACCGAAGCAGGTGTCACGAAAGTATTAGTGTTATTTTAATGGCATTGATATCTTATAAAGTGACAGCTGTAGACCACATTAATTGACATACGAATACGTGAAAACAGGTCTAGTAACTATGCCTAGCTATCAGTTAAGGCCCTTGCTATTAAAACGGGGGGGCGGTGACCTGGCGGTCTAGGGGTAAGGTGTCAGACTTCTATGCTGGCGGCCGGGGTTCAATCCCCGGTCCCGGCATAAATTTATCTGATTACCAAACCCTTCCTTCACCTCTGACAAGACATCTTGTGAATGTGGGGAATGCCAGGCCTCCACCGTGGTTCGGATTCCACGTTAAACTGTAGGTCCTCAATTTCATCTCACAATCACCCTACCATTACACATTAGCGTAAGTGCGTATAACCCGAACGGGTAGTAAGACGCGGTGCTAATAATAATAATATTAAAACGGTACTATACAACACGGAGTGAAGATTAAAATGGCTGCAAGAGCCAATATCTACTTATGGTTAAGTTGGGTATATCTTTATATATATATATTTTCTTCTTTACCTTCAGCCATATAAAGAAGGGGAACATGTCACATAGCGTCTAGGAGCCATCTTGTCACCGTGAGACGGCGCAATAATGCCAAACAATAATGGCACCGATTAAATGCTATGATGATATAGGACAATCCTCCATGTTTTTTTTAAATCGCCCACTCATAGTTGATTCTCAGCAAGATACTTACTATTCTTTGAATTTGCTATGAAGCCCGTTCTTAAAGGCCTTATTTCATACCAGAACCCTACCTTACAGTAGTATTTTGGTAAGATACGAGGCCTTTGTTCTACAGTTCTGCAAGGCCTCTTGTCTTACCAAAATACTTATAAACAGTAGGATTCTGATACGAAATAAGGCCTTCAAGCACTGGAGTTATAGAAAAATCCCGGTGTGCCTAACTAACTCATGGAAAGAGGTTTAGAAAGGTGAATAAAAAAAAAGCCAAACTTACTTTCGCTTGAGGATGATAAAATTATGTTGTGTTGTGAATGTTGTGAGCTCTTGTCAGCAGAGACGAGAGTAACTTTTAGAAATACTATTTCTCATAGGTTTGCCGAGCTCGTGCTAAAACTGGCAACACCGCGGCTCTATCGGGACTTACCCTGGAGAGTCCTGTGGGAATTATATTCTGGTTGACGTGACCATGAGGTAGCAGGTCCGGGTTCAGCGCCACTAAGGTCTCCAGTTCGATCTGAAATCAACAAGAGCACGTTATTTGACCGACAAACATCACTTGGAAAAGGCTAGGAAAGCATAATTTGATTTCATTACATTTTCATTTAATTTATTTGAAGTACGTGCACTTTCTGGACAGACCGATTATATCAGAGCACGAGAATTTCTATGTGAGATCAAAAGGGTCTACTAATCTTGACGGGAAAAGTATTTTCACATAACTTCCAGGTTTTTTTTACATACCACACTTGACATGGGACCGACACCTTTACTTCCCCTCCGAAGGGTGTTGTGCTAGGGATTTTTATCACTCAGAAAAATCTGTCGTCCCCTGCTGGGTTTGAACTCACGAATATCGGAGTCTAAAGCGAGCATTTCACCAGTAAACCACCGAGGTCGATAATTTGACATGACACTGCCGAGCGGTATAAAACGTAGTTGTTTTTTGCCACCACGTTTTACTACCCGTTCGGGTGATACTCTTATGTACTAATTATTCTAATATGTTGGACTAGAAAGGTTTAATATAAAGGAAGTACACCCGCATTTGCGTGGAGGTAAAGTGGAAAACTATTTAAGAAAACCCACCCTCAGTGCAACCGACCGGGATCGACCCCCGATCTCCCCGTCTACCGCAGTCTAGTTAAAACAAGAGAGTAGCGCGTTAGATCACGCGGTCACTGAAGTGAGTAAGTCAAAAATGGATGTCTCCTCCGAACAATTTTTTTATTCGACTACTTTCTTTAATTTATTGATTATGTCAACACACCATTTATAAACTAACTTAAATATAAAACAAACCCAACACCCTCTTGGATTGTAAAATTAAGAGCTCGAGGCAAGAATTTTATCCAACATATCAATTTTTTTTTCTGCGCTCAACTTGAGGTACACTTCTTGTTATATTTAACCAATGATGTCCTACTTACACAGGAAGAAACTAAGCCCATTCTTTGTTTTCTGTTCACACGTTTATAACGAGCCTGCTGCGATATAGTGACAAGAAGCTCTCACCCAACTACGGACCAAGTTCAGGTCTCAACCACAATGTCACGGTAGTTGAATGGTTACAGAGACAAGACTACAGGTCTAAGGAAACCTTGGTTCCATCTCAAGTGGTGCTCAGATTACCTTAGTAATAAATAAATATATATATATATAACAATGCTTGTAGGGCAGGTTGCGTCTATTCCCTCGCCATTAGATTTCAACAATAATAATGTTGTGTGGCTCTTTTTTTTGTTGAGGATAGAAGGTGTGCACAATTTACAAACACAAAGAAATGCCTAAATACATATTTAAGGTAATTGAATACATTTGATTTATAAGCCAAGATTAATCATCTCAAAGATAAATTTATCAATAAAAAAGTTGCATATAAATGAAGACCAGACAAAACAGTTTTATTTAATTTTCTGGATTGATCTTTAAAGGAGGAAAAGGCCACTATGGCATGCAAACGAGCTTAAAGCTCAAGTGAGATATATAATTAAAATTGTTTTGACTATACGGCAGAAGTATAGGACTAGAAATATGTTTACTGTGAATTTCGTAGCTTCAAAATGTAATACAAATAGTGACACTAAACTATATATTCCTTTTGAAGACTCATGCATGCATTTAGCAATATCAGTTATCAGTTATCGCCTTTAGATTTTAGAATTAATGTTAACTCGAGATATAATATCACTTGAATCACTTAACATAGGGCCAGTTTCATAGTCAAATTTAGTACGCCTCAAGTGCGGCGCTATACTAAGTACATGACGACACCTACCTAAACTCGAATGGAATGGGCCGTTCTCGCATAGGAAACTGGCCCATTCCATTCTGGTTTAGGTAGGTGTCGTCATGTACTTAGTGTAGTGCCGCACTTGAGGCGTACTAAATTTGACTATGAAACTGGCCCATAATGACCGCTAACTGTTCAGCTTATAGACTATGCACTTATTAAGCTAATGTGTTAAGGATGAGGGAGGGCGAATTTAGAAAGTGTACCAAAGATAAAATTAACAATATTATATTTATTTGTTAGCACCGCGTATTACTAGCAGTTTGGGTTATATTCAGAGGAAGTGTAACCGAATTTGCGTAGAGGGAGAGTGAAAAACCGATTTGTAAAAACCACCCTGAGTACACCCGACCGAGATTCGAGCACCGATCTACCCGTCATCGCCAGTCCAGTCCATCACAAGAATGACGCCCTGGACCATGCGGCCGCCGAAGCGGGTAAAAGAGAAGTGGGGGGATATCACGGGCGATAAGGCTCCCGTCTCAGAACCTGTTATTTTCAACGTAACGAATGCGTAGGCGCGAACGGTCTTTACACGTACAGGAGCTACACGCAACCCAAACACACCTCGAGTTCAAAGACAAGCAAGACTAACTCTGGTGGCCGCATGGTCTAAGGAGTAACTCTCGTGTTAGACTGGCCTGCTGATGACGGTGAGATTGAGGTTCAAACCCAGGTCAAGAATATTGATGGTAATTTTCCATGAATCTTGTTCTACTCTCCCTCCACGGAAATGTGGGTGAACTTCCTTTAGATCCAACCTTCTTTTCCCTAACACGCTAACATAGTTAGCATATTTGGCTATAAGAAGCGGAACTAAAAAAAACACAGTTTGGGAAATACTGTCAAGACTCTATAGACTACTAGAGCAAGCGAGCGCAGACACAGGTCGTGGGTTTGACTTCCTCCCACATTTGACTGCCGCCATTGTTCTGGTGTTCCACATAGATGAACCACTTGATGTACATCCCATTAACCGTGTCATTAATTCAACCCAGGACGCCCACGTTCCAAACGGTAGGATGAGGTAGGACCGTGACTGAGAGGTTCAGGAACCCAACCATCAGCTCTAGATTATATTAGTCTTTTATTGAAGCTTAGTATTCTAATTTACAAAAATAAGTACCACGTTTTAGTAGCCGTTCGGGTTGTAGGCGTGTGGACCAATTACAATAATGTGTTAAAAGAGTAGAGAACGGTTGAATTTAGAGTAAGTATACCTCGCATTTGCGTGAAGGGAGTAGAAAATCATTTAGGGGGAGGGGGGGGACCAGTGGCCGAATGATCTAAAGACATCAATCTCGTGTTAGACTGGCCTGATAACGGGAAGATCGGGGTTCGAACCTCAATCTGTTCTACCAAGGATAGTTTTTCCTAAATGGTTCTCCCTCTCCTTCCACGCAGATGCGGGTAAATTACCTCTAAAATGATTCCTTCCTTATTTATTCCTCATTAAGTGTAATAATACATCTTACGTGCGTTTAACCTAATAACCTAATAAAAAAAATAGTAAGAAAAACCAGAGAGATAGAGAAAGCTGAAAGAGAAGATCGAAAGAGACGCCACCATGTAAAAAACAAACTCGGCCAATAACCACTGGTTTTTACCACTAAAACTGTAAAAGTTATTCCTCGAGATCACGACTCTACCGTGAAAAGAGGGAACTAATCGTGCGCAACCTGAGAGCCGACCCAAAGAGCTCCCTCCTCGCACGGAATGTAGGTCCCTGGTGTAGACAACTCTCCACAACCTTGGACAGCGCATTTGACCATACACGGTCAAAGAACGGCCGACCTGAAGATTATGAAAGGTGGCGGGGATGACGTCACGACGAGAAAGAGAGAGAAGATGACACGAGTAGGAAACTTTGATGAGTGTTAAATAGGGCTAGTAGCACCTGAGACTAAGGATATAGCGAGCTCACAAATCATTCGCCCAGTCCTATTTTCATAGGGAGAACCTTATCCGACCGTTAAAAAAGTCACTACGGTTCACGCGATCTTCAGTTGTCACTTTGTATTAAAACTATAAATACCAGTCAGAGAGAAAAACTCATTTCGATGGCCACATGGTCTACGGTGTCACTCACAGTAGCCTAGACTGCCAATTAATGACATGGAGATCGAGGCTCAAATCGCCATCGGGTGAGTTGAGAGTGGTTTTCCCACTCAAAATGCTGGTACATTTCCTCTAAATGCTACCTTATTTATCTATAGCTCGTTATCGTAATTATTACGTATGCGTATAGCCTAAACAGGTAGTAAAACGCGTCGCTAAAAATATTCTTAATGTTGGCTGAAAAAAGATATTGTATTTTTTTCTTAAAGGCACTTTCTATGAAAATTGAACTGAATCTCTTCTACTTTCCCTCCTGGCGAAGATAAAATCTTTAGCTCTACCGAGATTCGAACCTTTGTCTCATAAAAGATGCATAAACATGCAGTAAAATTTTTCAAAGAAAGACACTTTGAGAAAATACAGTTAAATATATATTTTTTGCAACCAGCATTGATAATATATTAAAAGTGACGGCTGAGGATTACATGACTTGACGTATGAAAACAAACCTAGCCGAGGCCGACGGATTTTTTTTTGGTAGCGTGTAAAATAACCATGGAAGGTATATAAAAATACCTATGCCGCCCAAATTGGTAGCCCCTTTCGCTTTCGCTCATAGAAATTCTCGTGTACTGATATAATGAGTCGGTTCAGAAAGTATGTTAAATACCTCAAATAATAATAATACGTAAAATTAGATCTAGTAACCCCATAGCTGCTAGAAAGGTTATTTCTGTGAACATTGGATTGCAGATTAAAAAGCGTCGTATCACACATTATAACGCCCAAGGCAGAGGTGGGCAACATATTTTTCAATGGAGCCACAGGTTTGGCGATCAACAAGTTAAATTCATCGCAACACGTAAAAATTGAGAAATTAAACACCGCACACTGTTTGAACAAGTGTATTCAAAACATGTATACTGAGTTCCATGGTGTATAGCTAGACTATTTTTAAATTCCCTAACTTTTCCAGGTGTTTCCGGAGCCAATCTCCAACTTTCCCAGTCTATATATATATATATATATATATATAACATTGTTTTATAAGATCGTAACTTAGTGTAATTATATTTTTAAGAGAGACACGCCTTCTGAATTTTTTTCACACAATGAAGGTGTTATAAGGATGTCAACCTTAAGTTATTGTGCTATAGGAGGGTAGTGTGGTCTGAATTAGATTTAAGTGAGAACATATTGGACCATTAAAAGATTGCCTTGTATTTGTGAAACCCATTCGTTTGGTTTCTTCCTCCTATAATGGATGTAATTAATTCTCGCACATGGGCACAACCATGTCTCAACTTTGGGCTAAATACGTGCGGTATACAGATACAGAGACAACAAGAACATTACACGTTGACTTTGAGAATTGTGATTAGTAAGGGTGTGACAAGTGTCGACTTGGCTTCGAAACAAACATCAGCTTCGACTTCGCTTCGAAACAAACATCAGCTTAGAAGCTTCGCCAGTAAAAATATTGATTGCTTAAACACTCAATTTATATTCAAATTTAGCCATTCCGAGCTGTTTCATTCATTACAAATTAATAATGATATGGAAAAGATGTGAAGTGAATGAATTGACTTAGATATTAACTTGATTTGACATTTTAACACGAAATATTAAAAACAATATTGTACAATAAAACATTTTCCAGGTAATTTTAGAGCGTGAGGTAGATATACAGTAGCCCCATGGCTTCTTTGGTGCTGACTGACAGCTCAGAGCTGACTTCTGACAGTCAACCTTTAGGTATATACCTAAATTGTGACCGTCAGAAGTGACAGTTGCTAAACATATGTTTTTGCAGATCATATGGTTCGGCGTAGGGATACATAATTTAGTCTGGTAACTTTTCAAAGCTTTTAACTGTCAGTCAGCACCAAAGAAGCCATGGGGCCACAGTAGATAACCACAATATAATATTTTTTCAAGCATAAACCAATAAAAAGAACATATTCGAACTTAAATTCGGATTCGAGAGTATTCCATATATTCGATTCGAGTTCGCTTCCAAATGAATAATTGGACTTCGCACACCCCTAGTGATTAGTAAGCTCAACTGGGACAACAAAAATTCGTAGTGTGTATTAAATGGAAGACTTTTTGTTACTATTGTAAATTAAAGTTACATAATAATTTATCGAAAATCCCAGAAATTTGATCAAGTACTTTGAATTTTCCGTGACTTTACCCTGACCAAGCTAATTCCTTGTTTTCCAGGCCGCTGAACATCCTGATTACCCAGTTACAAGAGCCTCAGTCGCAAATGATTAACATGATAAATTGAAAATGGACGACCTTAATTGCTGTCTGGGCTTTGGGACTCCTTACAGCTGACGGTGGAACTGTTGATGAGCCAATCAACCTTCGGGTTGAGTACTATATATGCATAAGACAATTTGATGAGAAATTTGACAAACCTTTTTTTACTAACTAACCAGCACACGCCACCAAAAAAAAAAAGTTTATTTTTCTGCGAGAAACTCAAATTCGCCACACCTTCATGGACAATTAGCCACGTGTGGCGATTGGCGACCGGGCTGCCCGCCTCCCGGTTATAAAGTATGTTGTAACTCTCATAAGATATTTCAAGGTCGGCCACATGAAGACGAAAAGTTTGGCCTAGAGTATTCATCTCCGCCAACCCCAGTGAGTCTTTAAGGTCATGTTTGATCATCATGCGAACTTTTACTCCTCCCACCTCCCTTTAAGGACCAACTTGTTCTTGAACACAGTTTTGAGTAAATTAGTAACGTGTAAAGTTCTTGAACAACAAAAAATGTGATTGACTCACCTCCTTGCCGCAGATTATCTACAGTAGCCCCATGGCTTCTTTGGTGATGACTGACAGCTCAGAGCTTTGAAAAGTTACCAGACCCAATTATGTATCCCTATGCCGAACCAAATGAGCTGCAAAAACATGTGTATAGCAGCGGTCACTTCTGACAGTCAGCTGTGAGCTGTCAGTCAGCACCAAAGAAGCCATGGGGCTAATGTAAGTAATTGACTCACCTCCTTGCCCCAATGATATCCAAGGGATGGACTCACCTCCTTGCCCCAATGATATCCAAGGGATGGACTCACCTCCTTGACCCCAATGCTATCAAAGTGATGGACTCACCTCCTTGCCCCAATGCTATCAAAGTGATGGACTCACCTCCTTGCCCTTGTAACAGGTTACCAAAGTAATGTACTCACCTCCTTGCCCTTGGTCTCACCCCTCTCGAACCACTCGACGGTCACGCTGTGGGTCTCGTAGTTGATGCCAGACACCACCGCCGTGTGGACCCGACCTGGAACACCACAATCACGAGGTTCATAACGCAACACGTGCACAATTGGGAGAACAGATCCAGGCGAGGAGTCGCACACAGCTCCAGTTGCGTCAAGGGTGCGTTTACAAGTGTTTGGTTGGATTATAACAACTTATATACAGTAGACTTCAATTTTAACTGGTTTAATTTAAATACACATTCGCAATGGACTGGACTACCGATGACAGGGAGATCGGCTTTCGAATATCTGTCAGCTGTACTGAGGGTAGTGTTTCTACTCTTCCTCCACGCAAATTCGAGTACATTTCTTCTAAATTCATCCTAGTTCATCACGAGAACATCACAACTAGTATATGCGTGTAACCCAAACATATAGTAAGACTCAACGTAAAAAAAAAAGAATTTGGACAACCGGAGGGGGAAAAAAAACCCAAACCAAGTCATCCTGAGCCGAACCTACGCACCGGGATCTTCCTTAATCCCGACGACGTCCACCGGCGGCGACGCTTTGACCCTAGGCGCCGCACAGGAACAGAGACGCCTGAACCAAGCCATGGTTCAAAGCGAGGACCTATCAAGCACGGGCCGCACTGCCACTGACAGGAGGATGACGGGCGGAGTACTTCTCTCCCCCTCAACAAGGTACGCTGCACTAAGGAGGAGGGGAACAAGCAGACTAGTCCTCGTTCATAGCAAGTTTACCACTAGGAACAGTTTTATCGGGGTCATTGGATAGGATGAAGAGTTGCTACAAATACACCCGGTCGGGTTCAAATACTGACCTTCAGAGTCCGCCACCCTTCCCAAGCGGCCAACTTCGAGTGGTCTAAATGTCTTAGTTTGACAAAGGGATCTTAATATAAAGTCCAATTTTTATAATAATAGCCTAATATGACATCTAGGAAAATATACTAGATCTACTTTTACGTCAAGTCATGTGATCTGCAGTTGTCATTTCTGATAGATATTTTAAATATCTATACAAACAAACTAATAATATAGTAAAATAATAGTCATATTGACCGCAAGTTTGTATGCTCCTGAAAGTTTCTTTCTAAGAAAATTCGAGTACACACATTCTACCCGTACCGGCGGTCAGTGTTAAGGCATTTCTCTTTCACTAATTAGACTGCCGGTGACAAAGCAGTCTAGGTTTCAATCTGGGCCCTTTTGCGACTAGGGCTAGTATTTTCCACATACGATTTATAAGGTTCGGTTTCCAGTCCTTTCTCCAAGCCAATGCGGGTTCATTTCCTCTAATTGCTCCACTAACCACAGCTGGGATTTTTTTTAAATAATACCATTAGGTAAATTAAAGGTCATTAATTTTAATCCGTAAAATTAGTCAACGGATCGAGAGTGCTACAGGGATTTTGGTAGAAAACAATTTTATCTGGGTCAACACTGAAAGTAGAGCCAAGAACTTTTTTTGCTCACTTATTTTGATAAACAGTCCTTTCTGAAAGGTACTTTTCCCTATCAAAATCCTTTTAGGATTCTGGTAGAGGAAAAGACCTTTCAGATCGAACTTCCAACCAGTGAGTTGGCTGTCTCGTTTTTCTAGCCGGTTTCCCATTACAATCGGGGCAAATTTAAAGCCAACGCAACTTAACAGGGTCCGGCGTTGGTCCGACAAACAAAACCACCAACCACCGGTCCCTCCTAAGACACCGCGTCTAGTATTTGACCAGTGAGAGGGCGGGAGAGGATCGGATGTAAAGTGGCCTTATGGCAACCTTAAGAAGAAATGGGGTTTTGGGTGGTAAGGAATACGGGGGACACACAAACTTGACGAAATTCATACTTCTGTTCGCCAAGCTAGTTTCTCCATCAGAAAAAAGAAAAAGAAAGAGTATTTATTACTTGTAGAACTAGGAGAGATCACCGATGGATGTCAACGTCATGCAGCAGATAACTAGAAAATTTCGCAACGAAGGATGGCAATTTTACCTAATATATAGATATATTTATCATTTAACATATCGGTGATAACACCACTCGTCCCCAATTTAATACCTCTCAAGGAAATCTTTCAAGTACGACGGAAATCATAGCCGATCTAGTCCCCATGTTTTCAAACCAAGGAAATATCAAGAACACTACTCGTCCCCAACCAGCAATGACCAAGATTTATTTTTAAAAAAATGTAAAAGTAACAGACACACTTATCGATGCCAAAATCACTTTAATTCAAAAGGAAAAATAAAAAATTTAACTCTCTTATTTAATTTAATGTAGTAGCCCGACACAGCCTTAATAAAATGAAGCGGGAACATTCTCAGTTCTGATATTCACACAACCAACTTTCAAGAAACACCATATGTCTCTTAAATTTCCTGGACTGGTAGGAAGGTCTATGAATATTGCACTTGGCACGTGTGTCGATCTAGATAATGAATAAGGCTTGAATAGAAATTACAACCGAAGGGCGAGAACAATAAAATGATTCTCTTAAGAGCGAGTATAAGGCTTCGCGCGCGTTGTTGGTTCTTGTCAGCGTGGCAGAAGACAGCCCATGCGGGTGGTGGAAAGGTAGCTCCAGGAGAGATGTACGTGCCCGTTAACTAGTCCATGAACTTTGAATTACCTCGGCGTGGGGGGTGAGTCGCAGACGCGGGATATAGTGTTTCCCTTGATGCGTCTCTTGGTCGCCAGTCGTGGGTAATTTTATCATTCCTCAGTTATCAGAGTTTTTCAATTATGTTTTATTTAATGTTCCGTGTTATTTTATTTTTTAGAATAGTGTGGATAAAAAATATACTAACTTGATCGACCAAAAATTGAGGGGAGATTTTACACTTCTACAATTAAATTTTCGTCCTCTTCTAAGGAGAAATCTTGGGAACATTTTCAAAGACATCCCAATCGAACATAAAACTGTGCCGATTGGGACATAAGATTTCCTCGAATAGCACGGTTCCTTTGAACCACCTTTTCTTTTAAGTATTTGTCGTAAGCAACTTCTATTTATTTCCTGTGTCGGCAAGTAATTATGACGAAACTAAATACAACTACTAAAACACACGCTTGCTCTTGGAGCCGTGTGAACGCAGACGCAATGTAGATACGCTGGAAGCACTCTCTGGTCGCCAGTCGCAGTCGCCTCGAAGGAACCGGCCACATAACAATGGAAACCAGTTCAGTCGTTGGTCGCAGACGCAATGTAGAGACGGGCCGAGGGAATCGTGCCTTGAGCGTTCATAAGTAGGTGCCACATATATCAGGTCAAAGATAAAACAGTCTCCAACTTCGGATGGATCTAAGAAAAGCAGACCAGAACACCATTTCACTCATTGGTCAACCTGGTTTGTAGCTTTGTAATATGTGGACAAGCCTAAAATTTGGACCTTACCCCACATCGTTGTGAATGACTTGTTCAAAGTCTACAATGATCTCACGAAGTTGTTAGGCCGAGGAAATTCTGAACAAAGTTCACTAATTGTTTTAAAACATTTGTGTAGCTTGCTTCTTATTTGTTTTTCAAGAATAAAAAAGACCATGGGGATATACGATCCGTTAAAATATCTATGAAGAGTGAATAATTGAAAGAAGCATTTTGGACACAGTTCAACTGTCCCAACAATATAAAGTTTGTAAATCCGTTAATAACGTAAACTTGAAAGAAGTGCCACAAATCAATAAATTATCCACCGGATTATTCATAGGAACAAAATTCTCACCTCTCTTGGTTAGCGGATACATTTGAGCAACTGCGGTGTGAACTTCTTTGATGCATTCAGACGTTTTGGCATAATCTTCCTTCTCGCGTCATACACACATACATACTGCAATGTTTTTTTACATCGTTCAACCGTAGATCTGAGGTTTCATTAGCACACGATCTCATAATATTTAGTGGCAGTTCGCTAAGGTTTTTTGTGGCTTTAAGTTTGGCAGCAGCATTTATTTTTTGTAGTTCTAGTGTAGGCCTACGCTTGTCATAAGGCCCACGAGTGTGGTGGTCATTATTCTCTCTTATGACCCTACCATCAGAATCGCCTAAAAACCTTAGACCCTTAGTTGCAACTAATAAGCCAAGATCAGCTAAAAATAGAAAAGGGAGGGGGAGACGAAACCTCAGCCAATGTGTTTAAATATGCTCCACACTTCCTGTTTGCGTACTGCTAATTACTATCAGCACTCGCTGAATCACGATATTCATTAAATTTAAAATTCTTAAAAAAAAAACAAAAAAAAACGAACTACTTGATTCATGTCGCACATAAACAATTCTATTTATTGAAGTAATACGAAAAGACTGGGTGGGACGAACCGTGTTCTTGGAAAAGATAAACATTTTCAAGCTCGGAACGAGTCGTGTTGTCTAGTTCTACTACTAAGCTCTCTATTTGAGACGAGTCGTGTTATCTAGTTCTACTACTAAGCTCTCTATTTGAGACGAGTCGTGTTGTCTAGTTCTACTACTAATCTCTCTATTTGAGACGAGTCGTGTTGTCTAGTTCTACTACTAATCTCCTTATTTGAGACGAGTCGTGTTGTCTAGTTCTACTACTAATCTCCTTATTTGAGACGAGTAGTATTTTCTAGTTCTACTACTAATCTCTCTATTTGAGACGAGTCGTGTTGTCTAGTTCTACTACTAATCTCTATTTGAGACGAGTCGTGTTGTCTAATTCTACTACTAATCTCTCTATTTGAGACGAGTCGTGTTGTCTAGTTCTACTACTAATCTCTCTATTTGAGACGAGTCGTGTTGTCTAAGTTCTACTACTAATCTCTCTATTTGAGACGAGTAGTATTGTCTAGTTCTACTACTAATCTCTCTATTTGAGACGAGTCGTGTTGTCTAGTTTTACTAATCTCCTTATTTGAGACGAGTCGTGTTGTCTAGTTCTACCAATCTCTATATTTGAGACGAGTCGTGTTGTCTAGTTCTACTACTAATCTCTCTATTTGAGACGAGTCGTGTTATCTAGTTCTACTACTAAGCTCTCTATTTGAGACGAGTCGTGTTATCTAGTTCTACTACTAAGCTCTCTATTTGAGACGAGTCGTGTATGTCTAGTTCTACTACTAATCTCTCTATTTGAGACGAGTCGTGTTATCTAGTTCTACTACTAATCTCCTTATTTGAGACGAGTCGTGTTGTCTAGTTCTACTACTAATCTCTATTTGAGACGAGTCGTGTTGTCTAGTTCTACTACTAATCTCTATTTGAGACGAGTCGTGTTGTCTAGTTCCACCAATCTCCTTATTTGAGACGAGTCGTGTAAAACCCCTGTATAACACATTGCATTGGTTTTAGCGAACTGAAACGGTGGTATTAATATGGCTGCTGTTCTGATAAGCTAATCTTCGCCACGTTTAAATTTTTAGTGTTTCACAGTATTTAGAAGCTAAAAATAGCAGACAAGTTCAATAATACATAAATGGTATGGTGCACTGCACATCTCTTTCTTTTATCTTAAAATATATATTTACTAAAAACTTAAAAGATTTATGAAACAAAATAATATGTCTATACATTGTTGTAGAAACACTACGTCACAGATCATAAATGACATCATATAAACTGTTACTTGCTCTATGGCATTAGGATCTAGGAACAGTTACAGAAAAATGGAGAAAAGAGAAACATCTTTGTCTACCAAAGAGCATGAGAATCAAATTTATTTTCAAAAACCTGAATTAAAAGGCATATATATTTGCTTATAGCTAAGAAACTATTGGTTTTATAAAACTATTTTTAAAGTAAAAGATTTTTATCTTTAATATTACCATAACTTTACAATGATAGGTTATTTCGTACCTCAATAAGTTGCTGAGAAATGATTAAAATTGGAAAATGTTCCCATATGTAAAGTACCCTTAAAGTCATTTTCACGAGTAAATGAGAATTGACATATTGTTCATACTGATAAACAATGTCTAGATATAAAATTTAATTAAAATCATCAGAGCGAATTTCAAGAAACTCGATTTTTTCTCTTATTCACCTTCAGTAAACTACCCTTAAATTTATGGCCGAATATCTAATTCCAAAAACCCCTCGATAAAAATCCCAGATACCAATCGGTAAAATAGTTTCGGCTCTAACCCGGGGTAAAGACAAACGGCATCGCGAAAAAAAATATCAGGGGGTAGGGGGTGGGGGGGTGTTTGTGAAACGTCGATATTTATCAAAATGAGTTCAAATTTTTTGACGTTCACAATATTTTCGTTACGAGATATCGGAAGAATGTAAACCAGAAAAAATCAACTCAATAAAAATTGAGAGAAAAAACCTTTAATTTTGATTTAAAAGTTTTAATGCGTAATTAGAATGAATACAGCTATACATCTGATATTAAAACAATGATATTTTGTTGCCATTTCTGGTCACAATTCACCCGCAAATATAAAACATAATACATTATTAACTAAACTGTGGTACGCATACCTCCAGGGTACGAAGATTTCAGATGGTTGGGTTTTATTAAGATGGGATGGAAGAGGAAATTAGCTAAAGTCCATATTTTTGCTATGTTTAATGCACATTCATTTTTTGGTACAGATAAATAAAATATCGCTTTAGTATATAGATAAATTTTATTTCGTTTTAAACGTAAAGTAAGAGCAACAGTTCTTTAATATTTGTCTTGAATACAGCAGCGTTTGACCCAACTATTTTTTTAAGCATCTCTTCTTACTACTTGTTCGGGTTGTACGCATGTTTACTAATTACGCTAATGAGATAGGGGTGAAGAAGGTTGAATTAAAAGAAAGTATTCAATATTGCGTGGAGGGAGAGTGAAAAACACATAGGAAAAACCACCCTCAATACACCCGACCTGGAATCGAGCCCCAATCTTCCTACATGCTGCAGGCACGTTTTTAGGATGTGCGAGGCCCGGGGCAAAGCAATCTGAGGCCGCCTTTTGTACGGCAGATTTTCAATTCTAGCACTTACGATGTAATATATTAATACGTACTTACGCCCACTTCGGTGGCCGTATGGTCTGAGGCGCTACTCTCGCAGTAGACTAGACTGTTGATGGAGAGATCGAGGTTCAAATCTCTGGGAGGTGGGGGGGCGGCTTCCCACTCTCCTTCCACGCAAATATGGGTAAACTTCCTCTAAATATCACCTCCTTAATCCCTAAAAACATTAGCGTAATAGTACATGAGAATATAACCCAAACGGCTAAAAATAAATCCAAGAACAGCTGATGAAATTACTTTAGGTTGAAAATTAAACTTAACGTTTCCACCGAAGAACCTTTTATTTATTTTGCTATAAAATCTATAAAGATATTGACCTTAACTCCTGATCCCACCTCCTTTAAGGCGAGAAAGACAGACCAGGATAAAGCAAGGTAGTGTGTGACATCATCCAGAAGTTGCGACTAGCATGTTCATCCGAGCGTGGTCTAGAAACAATGCTGCAAGAGGCCCGCTGGGAGACGAACTCAAAAAGATTAAGGCTGTCGCCGCCAAGCTACGCGGCTTAAAATTAAACGATCTGTGCCATTCTGGAACTCCTACTCTATTCTGAATATGTTTGTACTCCCTTTCGCCCTTCGCCTACAGCCACGCTTTGTCATGTCATTAAGAAATAAGTGAAAGAAAACTACGAAACTTTTTATCTCAAGGTAAAGAAGAAAGCTCGCTGCTAGTTCTCAAATATCTTGAAATGTTCTGTTGTGAGCCTATAAAAAATTACTGAAATTATTGTATTTGTTAAAGGAAGGCTAAATCTAGAGCCCTTTTTCATCAAGACTAGTCTTATAGCTCCACAAATATGATTAAAAAGACCTTGGATATGAGCCAATGCCACATTTTCAGTCACACATTTGTTTCTTATAGGAGTAGAGGTAAAAGAGCCCTGTTAAAATCTTTCGACCTTATTTTGGCGTTAACCATATCTTGAAATAACGCATTGTAAAATTAAATATTGTGTTAGCAGGGATGCAAGTGCCGAAGTGTCTTCAAATAAGTGGGAAAAGTGACAAGAAGCCATAAAAGAGTGATTAAAAGGTGACTTAAAAGGAGATTAAAAGTGACCAGAATATCCCAGCAGTATAAATCATTTATATGTATTTTTCTTTGTCCCCTACCAAAAATAGCAGTTAAAACCAAAGTTTAACTTAACTTTAAGAAAATCACCAAAATAAATTTAAAGAAGTGTAATTTGAGCTTTGAACCTGAATAGGGTATGGCCTAGAAACAATGGTAAGCATATTATATTTTAAAAATAGTTACAAAAGATAACGAAATCATATTTTAGGTTTTGTGTTAAAGAAAAAAGTTATTAAAGATTTTTGCATTTTTCAATTCTCTTTTGAAGGGGGTCTGCCTCTCTTCTGGTGATTTCTTCCTCTTTTTGTACTTGGCAAACACCTGCCAACATTGCTTGGGCAAGTTCTGCTTCCTGAACATTCTTTTCGGGCACTAGCTATGATTAATTATTATACAGGTGTTTTGCATCTTTTGTAGTTAGATATGCACTTACTGTATATTATGACATTTGGGCTCGATCTTCTGGGAGGAATACCTTTCGAAATTTGCATTTCCAGGGGAAAAAGATCGGAACGCTTTTACAACTTTACTGAGGCGTTGGATATTTGATGTTTTCAGCTGGATTACACAATGTGAATAAATGGTTCAAAAATTCGTCTACTCTAACAGGTTCAATTTCATGAATTTTGTCCCCAAGCTGCAAAAAGCTTCCCCTCATCACTCAACCTATCTTCAGGAATATTAAGTAGTTTCCTATAGTTCAGTTGTATACAGTTAAATATTCCTGGCACCACAAGCACTAATCCGCTAAAAACCGTCCTTCTGTTAAAAATGAAACAGCGAAAATAAAATCGTTGTACATTAATACAGCTTTGGAGCATTTCAAAACAAAGCCTGTGCTGTGTACATTTTTTGAAAACATTATGAATAAGAAAAAAATAAAATGATTTGTTTTCTTAAGACTGGTATCGTATTAACCGTCTGAGTTAATTCATTATGTACTAATTATGCTTATTGGTTAGGGATGAGGAAGGTTGAATTTTGAGGAAGTGTGCCCAAATTTGCATGATGAGAGTGGAAAGCCGCTTAGGAAAAACCACTCTTGGTGCACCCGAACTCCTCGTTCTCGGCAGTCTATTGTAAGAGTAGCACCCTAGACCATGCGGCCACCAAAGAAATAATCAGCAATGTAATATCGAGCAAAACTATTAGTAGTCTATATGATGGAGCTATTAGATTTTATACTTACAGTGAATGTTTCTGAATAAGATTACTAAATGATGATCTTCCTTCTTGAAAAACCCATAAAACTGGTAAGTAAGCTTAATAAATTTGTTTAGAAAAGTGAATAAAAGTGAGTTTTTTAAAGTGGTTTTTAAGTGACTAACAAAAAGAAAAGTGACCCACTGGCATCACAGCGTTGGAAGTGACTAAAAGTGAGAAAAGTGACACTCTGGCATCACAGTGTTAGAAATAAACGTCTGCGCGGGAATTTCTCGCTTTTCAAGGCGGCCACCTTAACTGAAAGAATATACCATGTTGAACCGATGATGCAACTTCCATTAAATACAATATACCCTTTTGGGTGTTTAAAAGGGTGTTTGGGGACGTTTTTAATGTGTTATAACTTATAATCTATTAGCCCTCTGGCACTCATTTTACTCAAGATCAGCCAATATGTTTTTGTATGTGAAACCGCCAGGATTTTTATTGCTCAAGATGGTTATTATGATCAAACTAGTTTGAAACGCCTGATTTAGCTCAAGACTCAGAGTCTCGCCGAGTGCATTGGAAGTGGTTTTTTAACATTTTGACTTTCGCGGAGATCCACCCCACCTCTTCTAGAGAATTTGGGTGCAACTTTACACCTTATTGGTCCTGTTAGACAAACCCAAAAGGGTCGTGTGACATGCACTCGCGAACAAAATTCCAGGAAGGAATAATACATAATCGCAGTGAGTTTCCCGTTTCTAGGAATCGAAAGCAATCTCGAAAGTAAGCGAGGATGAATATTTCATTCGAATGTTTCGTCGGTAGAAGTGTGTCGCACGCAAGTAATGTTGATTCAGGTTAGGAGTGAATCGGGAAATAACGTGCCCTTATCGTTCCCGGCGCTTGTCTGGGCAATAGGGGGAAATATTGGAAAACAAGTATGCAGCGATGTCGTATATTCTAGGCTACAGTCCGATTTTAACAAGATACTTTTTTTTAACAGTAAAATGTTTAACATTATTCAGTCAACTGTCGTCAATAAATTTAAAACGCCAAATATATACAAAACAAAAGTTTCACCAGTTGTTCTTTATGGTTGTGTAACACCGTCTCTTACCTTACATGACGAGAAGAAAATTATGGTGTTCGAAAACAAGGGGCTCAAGATATTTGGTCTAAAAGGGTCTAGGGTGAAATGAGTTGGACTGGATGGAACTAGCTCAAGATAGGAATAGGGTGTAATGAGGTGGACTGGATATAACTTTATGATAGGGATAGGTGGAGTACTTTACTAAGTGCGGTGATTAACTTTCGATAAATAATCAATTCAATAAAAAACTATGAAATTACACTAATAACAAAATAAAAAGTTACCGATGCTGACCACAAAATATATATATATTTTTTTGTATTTTCTAAAAGTTCCTTCTTACCAGAAACACACTGTAGAGCTCAGAGAGAATTCAAATAAAATTAAAAAGATACATTTAAAAAAAACGAGACTTCATCTGTTATGACTCGCGGAATAAAACGTGTTAACGGCTTCTAAAGAAACCACTACGTGTGTCTTAAAAGTTTTCCCCACCAGTTATCCTTGCGTTTCAACGTCAACGGGGTGGAAGGTGACACGTTTGTAACTACTTCGCTGAGAGATGATAGACCCCCCCTCCCCCCCGATAAACGACCAGTTGGGGACTTGACTTGCTCCTACCCGAGAAAGCACGTGTTCTGCACTAGTTGATCTAGTTAGTAAGTGATATCAAATATTATTTACACACTTTTAAACCAAGTATACGTTGGTTTCGGCCTGAGATAATAATACACCTCTAATTCCTTCTTATACCACTCTCGGTCTCTCTTTGTTTAGAAGATGAAAAACAAATAGACCTTTTATTAATACATTCAGCCTATTTTATTTTTTAAGAGAAAAATATTTTCTTTTCAATCTTTTGTTCACAATGCAACGAATCATTAGATTTTCGCGGAACCGAAGATACAAAGAGTGTTGGAAATGAGCCCGTGTCGTATTTATTGACCGCTGTCACTGCTTCCGTCAACATGTATAAACTGTTACCATATACCTCTTGCCCGCCACACACGCGACTGATACACTGATATAGGCCACCACCATAACCACCAGGGTAGGCTGCACGGACTATGAGCAAAGGGGCACAGGTTCAATCCCGGTTGAATGTTCTATGGGGGGAAAAGTAGTCCAGCACCGAGATATTCTCTGAATATTTCCCACTCTGAGAAAACGAGAGGTTAGATAAATAGAACAGGGTGGAGAGGTGGGAAATCACCAGGTAGCCCTCCCCACCCCGCTAAGAGTAATAGTCTTGTTTCATTACGTTACGGCTGAGACCAGATAATTAATTAGCTTTACCACCGTGAGAAGATGTGTTGAGACGAGGTTTGCTTTATACTTAACCTTTCAGACAAACCCAGTGGCAACATCAACACGTGGTTAGAGCTAGAATTGAAAACCCTACATCTGTAAGATGTAGTTAGGTCCGCCTCAAGTTAAGGACTGAATCTAATCAGATAATAGAATGATTAGGACTAAATAAACATTAGATTGAATTAAATGTTTGTGCACAGTAAACCACAATCATAACATTTGAATGAAAATAAAGAGGAAAAAAAAAGTTTTAAAATCATAATTGTAATGAGTTATTGGTACTTAGCTACGAGAACGTCGAATTATATGTAAGGGAAAGGTAAGTGAATATGCATGATAAGGTCTAATGGACTACTCTCCGATTGGGTCAGTAGCCTCTAGCCCTCGTTACTAGCAGGTTAGTTATTAATAGAAACAGGAAACAAATGTAGGGCCAACCTCAGATAAAGCCTCAACTCCAGGTTTAAATACTGCGCTTGGAATGGGGAAAGTAATAGTCTGTTCACGGTAGGAATTGTTTTTTAAAAGGCCTTTTTCCCTACCAGAAATCTATTATATTGTAGGATATTGGTAGGAGAAAAGACCTTTCAGGGAGTAATTCCTACCGTGAATGGAGTATAGCTCTGTCCGCGTAAGGTACAACACTCGGTTTCAATTTAAAAGTGAACGCATTCGTTTGTTTATAACTCAAAAATAATAATTTTATAAAAATATATTTTAAATAAAAGCTTTTTAATTTTAGAAGTACCATAACTTTACAATGGTAAAATATTTTGTATCTGAAATATTTGAGGAGATATAATCAAATATTGGAAAATTCCACAAGTAGTTTTTGTGGGGAAAACGAGTATTGCCATTTTGTTTGTAAAAGTGAATGAAAATAACTAAAGTGGATTTCGAGAAAATTGATTTGATTTCTTTTTGGTCTAGTTTTAGGGCTAGATATATAATTTCACTTTATGATAATCCTAAGTTTTAACCAAATCGGTAAAATGGTTTCGGCTCTAGTCCGAGATAGGGCATAAATCGCGAAAACTACATTTCGTTTTCAGAGGGTCATAAAACGTAAACATTTATAAAAACATCGAACTCGATTTTTAAGATCTCAAAACTTCTCTTTGCAAAGGGTCGAGAGGATATAAAAACCATTAAGGTGGGGAATAGGGGACGCGAGTTGAAGGAAGTGTTTTTGCAGTTTTTATGGTAAAATTCTTTTTGGCCAAAATAAATCAAATATTTCTCCAGTAGAAACAGAGTTCAATTTTCTTCACATGGTGATATCAACAGTTGTTGAATATCTGCCATGAGCTTAGCGGTATTAGATTAAAAACTTTATAAACGAATATAAAAAGTTGTAATTGAATTGTCACCCAACTGTTGAGGTTACCACGAGAATAAAATTAAACTATGTTTCTAGCGAAGAATTTTATTTTGCCAAAAATATTTGATATGATTTTTTTTTTAATCATAGCACCTTTTTCTCGCGTCCCCTTCTGTCACATCTCAATGTTTTTATTAAATAAAATTTCTAGACACGGGTTTTATAAATCGATTTTACAGCAATAATTTTTTTTAAAAAGCGCTTATCAATGTAAAGAAACTTTATTTTGTATGTACCATTTTAAATCTTAGGTCAATAAAAACCAATAAAGAACACAGATTGTTATAATTATTTTGTTTAAATAGGGGCTTTAACTATATTGTGTAAGTCCCCTGTGTCTTTGTACAGTCTAATTTTAATAGAAAGTGCATTTTATAAAATCAAAACGTTTATTTGCGATCAATATTGATAACATTTAACTATTTTATTAGTGTTATTTAAAATGTAACTTGATAATATAAGGTTATCAAAAGTGTCAGCTTCAGATTTCATGATTTGACGAATAAACACGGGAAAGTAGATCTAGCAGCTTTTATGAAAACTCTTTTTAAAATTAAACCGTATTTGTGAACTTTTCAGCAAAGCAGGGACAGAATGAGCAGATAAGCCCTCTTCGCTTAGTGGTTCAGTAGAGAAGATTAGTTCAATCGTTGGGTACTAAGTAGCGGATTGTCAACAGTACTGTGGTCAATTGGAGAGTCCGCGGATCGATATTACAGTTCGTTCAACTCTTGTGTTCTGTGCCAGAGTGGGCTATGTAACAACAGCATAATACTACTCGTCCTTTCTTCCAGATCTGAGGATACAACGAGAGAATGTGGCCCAGTAGCAGGGTTGAAAAAAACCAGGCTATTTTGTAAAAACAAAAACAACCCAACGCAGTTGGTTTGTATTGGGTTTTATTGTGATTTTTGTTGTTTTAATCAAATAATGATGTATGTTATCTGATTAAACCAATAATTTAAATATATTAATTATTCTGAATCCAGGGAAACACATTTTATTTTTAATATAGTTAGGAAAGGAGTAATAGGAGACATAATAAAGGAAGACAATAATGCAACAATGTAATTCTTTGCGACAATACTGTACAAGCAAGCAGGTTGAAAAAAAAATTGTGCAGAAGGAATAGAAAGATGCAGAAGTGGGAGTTATATAATTCAGCAAGTTCAGAGGGGTAAATGAATTTTTATTTTTATAACATTTTTTAATCCCCCGTTTAGTCCGTTGTTGATCTTTTACTAAAACATTAAAAGGGGGACAGTAACTATAAATTTTAAGGAATGATATATAGCCGAGAAAAATGTTCCAATTTAGATTAAATTTACCTGCTTCGGTAGTCGACGGTCTAAGGCAGCGGTTCCCAAAGTGTGCTCCGCGAATAGATTGGAAATAAAAATAAATAAAATGTGACAAGAAATGAAAACTGTAAATTTGTGCGTCCATGAACTGTGTATAGGTAAGTATTGGGTAGACATTATTTACAGATTGCACGCGGCGAAACCAGACAGACACACTAGATAGAGAGTGCCAGTTCACCCCGTTTCTCTGAGAACTTCGCCGAGCTTTCAGATACGATCGTTTGCTTCGACTCCTTTCCAGAATTTTCTGAGATATTTCCAGTGCATATTAAAAACTCGTGTTTCTTCGCACCTTCAGTCAGTTGAAGTTCAGTCAGTGTACAGTCGAGAGTCGAAACAAATCAAGTAGCAGTGCGATGTTATGAATGTCGGGAAAGCCAACCTGGCATCAGAGCAGTATGAGTGCTTGAATGATTTGACTTCAGATTCTGCGGTAAAAGATGATTTTGCAACTAGAAAGTCACTATCAGAACTTTGATGTCAGCTACGAGACGAATTTGAAGTTTTGTCAGATAAAGAGAAAATAATCCTTCTTCCCTTAGCAATAACTTATGTGGAACAAGATTCTCTGCCTACGTGGCTACTAAAACAAAAGATCCCGGTTCAATGCACAGCCAGATATTCGAACGCAGCTGTCCCAAATTCAACCAGATATTACCACATTGTGTAAGTCAAAACACAGCAGTTCCATTCTTCTCATTGGAATTTAAGTTCGCGGTCTATACTTTATCGTTCTTTATTTTCATGCCAATGTTAACATGAAAATGATTTTAACACTATCCATGTGGGTAACATATTGTGGATTTACAATATCTGCTTTGAATTCGTTATAAAATGTGTTGCTTTGGGTTAATTTATGTTTTTGGTTGTTTTGCGTTTATGTAGTTTTATTTCTCTAAGGTTAAGGGAGAAAATAAAGTTTTATTTCACTATAAATGTTATGTTTAACATGCCCAAATGCACAAAGATTTGTTTCCATCGTGAATATTGCTGTAATTCACTTTAATATCTATAAAGTCTCTGTGAATATATCGTCGCCCTTATACCAAATACACTTATGTGCAAAAGTGTTGTTTTGAGAAAGCTATATTTAAAGTTACAATTTTCAATGACTTTCAATAGAAAAATTAAGTTCAGATCAAAATTTAAACTATTTAGAAATCTGAAAACAATTCGTGCTTTTACTATACGATAAAATATCGACTAACAACTTAAAAGAATACAGTTAGGTAAATATAGCAAAAAAATGAATGTGCATGTCTTTAGCAACAAGGCAACTAGAGTGCTCCGTGACAAATCTATCTCCTGAGAAGTGCTATGTGATTCAAAAAGTTTGGAAACCGCTGGTCTATGGCATCACTCTAATAATATACTAGACTGCCTCTAACGGGGCGATCAAGGTTCGAACCCCGATAGGATGTACTATAGGTGGTTTTTCCTAGAGGGTTTTCTACTCTATCCCCACAGAAATGAGTGCACACTTAAACTCTAAGCAACACTTTCCTTGCCCCTAGCACATTAGCGTATAATCCAAACAGGTAGTAAGACGCGGTGTAAAAGTATAATTAGCAAGATTGTAATCTTCCAGTCGAGTCAGCGATATCGCCCGGGTGTGTAGGCAAGTCAGCACACCAGCACAGTAATGCGGATAGTATCACTTACTACAAGCAGGCAAACGACGTGTATCTTTTGTGTTTTACCCGGCAAACTTATTAGTTTTTTTTATAGAATGTAATTAAACAGGTGCTTAATAAACATACAGGCAAACTATTACTTTTTTTTTATAGAATGTAACTAAACAGGTGCTTAATAAACAAGTGTCGACACCAACTTTTAGGTCCACTATATTTATCAATAATCTACAGTAGCCCCATGGCTTCTTTGGTGCTGACTGACAGCTAAAAACTTTGAAAAGTTATCAGACCAAATTATGTATCCCTACGCCGAACCATATGATCTGCAAAAACATGTGTTTAGCAGCTGTCACTGTATTTATATACTCTTTTTTAGCACCACGTATTTTACTAACTGTTCAGATTATACGCCTACGTACTAATTACTCTAACGGATTAGGGATTCTGAAGGCTTAATTTAAAGGAAATGCAAACGCATTTGGTGAAAGAAGAGTGGAAAACCATTTAAGAAAACCCACCCTCAGTACACCCGACCGGGATCAAACCCCGATATCCCCATCCTCGGTAGTTTAGTTCAACACGAGATTAGCCCGTTATACCACGCGGCGACTCAAGAGGGTCAGTTATTATTGAAGGGTGGGGGAAGAAGCCCCGATTGGGAATTTAATCCCACTCTCCGGAATCAGATTTAAAAGTGCACTTTGAAAATTACTACTACCTAAAAATATTTATACATACAATTTTTTTTTTGTAAATTTAATCTGTATTTCAGATTTTGCATCTCTAGCTGTACTAAAAAAAAATGGTACAATGCACCCCATAGACTTCCTTTAATTTATTTTAAAATAAATACATTTACTAAAAAAATAGAATTATGACATTAAATAATAAACATTGTTGCAGAAACACTCCACCAAAAAGTAGACATAAAATATACACTGTTACAGAAATATGGAGAAAAGAGGAACCTCTTTGTCTACCAAAGAGGATTGCAAGGGATTTCATATTTCAAATAATATAATATATTTGCTTTTGGCTAAGAAATGATTGGTTTTATTAAAAATATATTTCACATAAAGTAGTTTTATTTTGAATAGTACTAATTCTAAAAAAAAAGTCCTCTGGAGAATCTTATGAAAACCCTAGATACCGAGTTTTAGTCTGATCGGTAAAATGGTTCGGACTTCTAGGCAGAGATACAGATAGACAGAATCGTAAAAACAACTTTTTCGGTTCCATGGGGTGAATCGCCGACACTGTGAAATGAACCAATCTTTTAATGCCATGCTCATTCATGCGAGACCCAAATTTCATTTTGATCGATAGTTGAATTGCATCCACAACCCACTACTGATCCCCCTTCCCCTCTTAATCTTTAAAAATGATGAAGATATCATTCCACGTACGCTCCAGCCATCTAGCGGCGACTCGACGAACTCGCAGGTTCACACGTTGCTACTAGACAGCGCTTGGTGACGGGAGAAGCAGGTTCAACAATCGCTTGGCTGGGGAAAGGCCATGTGCTCGTGAGTTTTGACAAATTCAAGGTTACTGCGGGTCGCCCGATGAGAAATCAATACGCCCTTTTACTACGGTTTTTATTACAATTAGACAGTTCGTGTGTTTCCGTAGATACACTTTACTGTCGCGGTCATTGGGGCAGGGCCTGGTGAGGCCTTGTAGGGTACACCTTAAAGACAAAACTTGTCGAGAAGCAAGAATTTTACACTTTACTACCTTACACAATACGTTCGGAAAACACCTTAGACTTAGCAGAACCAGAGAATATATAGGATCAGCTATTTGAGACACGAGAACAAGTGTGTACAAGATTGTTTCCATACGCGCTCCAAGTCCTACTAACCGTCCGGGTTATCCGCTTATTTATAATAATAATCCATGCTGTTCATTTTCTGTAAAATTAAATTTGCTTCGCAAGCACAGGTTGGTTGTTACTTCAGATTTCACCGTTTCTTTTGATAAAATCCTACCGCATGCGGCCCGGGATGTTTTTAGAGGGGGATTTTTTTTCCCAGCCAACGAGGTTTCTCGGAAAAATAATCTACTGTAGTAAAATTGATGTTTCTATTAGCCAAACTGAAAGTTTCGTCTTTCGTGGGGAAAATCCGTTAGAGCTCCAACTGATATTGTTTTATGTCTTCCTTACATCTACTGTAGTATATTGACGGACCAAAGTTAGTACATTTTAATAGGAACATTCGTTTGGTATGTATTTAAACATCCTGAGATTACTTTTTTTTTTTAGCACCGCGTCTTACTACCCGTTCATGTTATACGTTTATGTACCAATTACGTTAATGGTTTTAGTGATTAGAGAAGTTATATTTATAGGAAGTGTACCCGCATTTGCGCGGAGGGAAAGTGGAAAACCACCCTCAGTACACCCGACCATGATTCGAACATCAATCTCCCCGTCATCGGCAGTCTAGTCTACTGCGAAAGTAGCGCATTAAACCATGCGGACACCGAAGCGGGTCACTTCTTATTTCATTCTCAATTAAATACTTATTGTTCCCTACAAAACTTGAAAAAAGTTAGCCATAAGGACTTGTGGATTCAAATGTGGCCCTAGGACACTTTGAGATGGGCACCTTTGTCTTATAATGTAAACGTTTTATAATACATATTTGATGGATTGTCAAAATTACATTTCTTTGGGTAGTGAGATGAAATAAAAATCTGTTGTGATTAAAAATCTCCCCAAGTTGAATCACTATAGTAGTTTAACTCTATGTTGGCATGCCACTCAAACTTATGGTCTGCGGGCCGCGTGTGGACCGATCAATGATACTATCTGGCCCGTGTACCTTTTTTATGAACCGAATTACAATGAGGTCCAATTTTTAATTCTATAAATGGTGTATAAATACACAATTTAGGATTATTAGGATATATTATTTTGGAAATTAGCTATTATTAGAGGAACTCTAGTTTAATGTAAATTGGCGCACCAATCTATACACACCGATTCCCACAAATGTTTTATGTTGCAAATTAAATTTGTGTAATGATATCACATATAAATGTTTTCTATTATGAAAAGAAACAGATTTTCAAGAGATCTATTCCCTGAGTCAAAACTCCCCTTCGTAGGCTATTGGTCAGAGTTACTGGCTTCAGACCCCAAGATTTTCTGCGAAGCAGTCATTGGTTCTGGAACGGGGTCAACCCAGCCTCATAAGGACAAATGAGAAGCTATACTTTGAGTAAAGTAGCATCTCCGGTCTAGAAAATTGAGATTAACGTCCGGAGAATTCTTGGTGCCGACCACATTACATCAGATAATTTTGACACTATCTTCGCCAACAGACGACGGCAGTCCTGTCGGTAAAGCTAGTTTGCAAGCTGACGCCCTGAAGTTTTTCCCGAGTCAAAAGTGGGTACAATTTTATCCTATAAGTCCGCATTTAGATATTCATCACTCCTAAGCGGTGCCCTTAATACAAGAGATTTAAAAACAGCCAGAGTCACGAGCATGCTTGACTGATATTCTAAGTTTGATACCAGACGCGCACTGAAGGATTGCACAATAGATTTCACTTTTAATAGATATCATTAATACCTATAAAATAACACTAATAATATAGTAAAAATTGTTCAATGTTGGCTTCAAAAAAAAGTTTAGTTTTCTTAAAGTTTATTCTTACTTGAATCCTACTATAGATTCAAAGTCAGCTTTGACCAGCCAGGACAAACAAAGAACTGTCCAATTGTTGTCATATTAAGTAGTCACGAAGGGTACATTGAATGTGACTAAACTTTCCACAGATAACAAAGGAAGATAGATGTCTAAACAAGGGGTACTTTAGTACTAGGAACTCCACCTGGGAGTTTCAAAAAACACAATAATTTCAAGGTCGATGACATCCCAGAAGTTTCTGATCATGTAAGTCGAAACAAGAAAAGAAAAGCTCACCAAAAGCGTTTGTTTTCATTATTGTTTTAACGCCGACTGTGTAACGATAGCCAGGGGTGCTCAACACCTATAGAGATACGCGTCTGCGATGGGCGCCTATCATAGTTTTTCGGTATTTGACGAGACCATTGGTATTTATAGCCTCGTGATCGAGCGCCAATTATAGTGATATTTCTTACACTTAAGAAATAAGTAAGACATTTAAATTTTCACAAGCGTTATTTAGATCATTGTACTGATTTATTACACGTTCTAGAGCTTTATGTCGCTGGCACTGTTAATTGCTGTCTTTGATATTTTACCGGCACTGATAGATACCGTTTTTGATATATTGCCGAGTTTTCTTCTATTACCAAATTCTTGTGTATTTCTGTCCATTGTAATGGATTCACACGCACAAGCTGCTTATATATGACCTACCCCTTGCCTCTTGGACCTCTTGTCACCAGAGTCAAAACCAACTAATAGAAAGGGAGTCCTGGCGACAGATGTTGTAAAGGCTAGCTTCCTATTGGGTAGAGGGAGCTAGCGTCACTTGCTTTTTAGGTAAACATTACGAAGTTGATATTTGAAAGAAAAAATAAGTCTTATGGTGTAATATATTAAAATTAGTTCTGAAAAGCGCGTGATTCTCCATGGTTGAAATCTTAAAAGGATATTTTACATACTGTTTATTGAAGAAAAATACCTTCATCCATTAATTTTGTTTAAATATAAGAGGGGTCCAAAACAGTATCATTACACGCTGATCCAAAGGTAAGCCTTAAAGCATTTCTAAGAATTTTGACTAAAGGCCACATCACACGTAACGACTTCCCCATGAATAACCGAGTGGTTGGATATTTTCAAGAAACCCATGGAGAAGTAGATGCGTCTATAACAGCTTCGGTTCCTCCACGTCAACTTATTCTATTGCGCATGCGCCGGTCTACAGTCTCGGGTGTTTTCATGCAGGATCTACAGTGTATATAACTGAGGGCAGCTTGTAGGTTTGTGATTGTACATTTTTCTTAAACACGACCGATTTGTCTTTTAACACTAAGGGATTAATTGACCTTTATAAAACTCTGCCGTGTTTTCTTCCTTACTATCAGAAATATTGTAGCTAACTAGACGGGCAGTAAGATTCAACTCTCAGACAAAATTATGGGGAAGTTGTTAGGTGTAATAAGTACCGACCTCCAGCAACTTCCCAACGAGGAAGCCCATGGGGAAGTCGGTATGTGTAATGCGGCCTTAACAGTGATGTACAATATTGACCCATTTGACTGATGTTATGCGGGTATTTCGTAAATACCGCCGTCAGAAAATCGCCTTGTCCCTATTTGAAAATATCCGGGTACATTCCGCAACAATTTTATGAACACACATGGTACAATTTTTAAATGACGCGTGCGTGACCATAAAATGTATTTAATATCCCTAGAGTAGAACGACAAACTTTCGTGAGCCACCGAACTTGAATGGACAATATATAAAATTGTATCGGATTTTAGTTATTTCCACCTACCTCTTAAAATCTATATTTAAAAAATCTGTGTAAGACAAGGTTATATTTTTATAGGGAGGCCTATTTCTGATAGAATTCAGGTACACCCAATACGAAGCTGTAGGTTTACGATAAACTTAGCACAGGGTGGCACAGATAACTGTGTTCATGTGAAATCTTCGTTATCAATTATAATGAAGCAAACATTAAAAATTTAGAGAATCGGGGCAAAAATGTTAACCAGGGCCCGTATGTTGATAAATAGGGGGCGGATTTTGCCCTAAATGCCTTTTTTATTCCTATGCTTTGAAAAGTAGACTTTTGAGGTATAAGTTTATTTTTGATGATTGCGAAGATAGTGTGATAACTTTTATAGTGCCTATAAATGCTTATTTCGGTGTTTAGTGACTATTTTACAAGTGGGAGCCTTAAAGTCCCTTTTTTCTATCTCTCTCTTCCTCACACCTTTTTTTTTTCTAAATACTTGCACCCCCCCCCCCCCTTC
>CABEEJ010000601.1:46222-61212 GCA_901482245.1 Timema douglasi
GGGGGGGGGGGGGGGAAACCTCTAAGCCTGACCGAGATTCGAACCCCGATCTCCTCATGATCAAAATTCCAGTCTATTGTGAGAGTGACGCTTTAGCCCAGTGCTTTTCAACCTGAGGGGCGTGAAACAAGGGAGGCGTGGAACAATTAGGAAATAACGTTACCAATCAGCCAAGAATTCAAGAACTTTTTATTTCAATTCCTTTAACAAAGTAAAATAAAACTCAATTCAGTGGTCACATAGTCTAAGGCGCCACTCTCGCAATATACTATACTGCCGATGACAGAGATCGGGGTCAGAGTCCCGGTCGGGTGTACCGAGAGTGTTTTTTCATACATGGATCTCCATTATCTATTAATACAAATGCGGGTACACTTCCTCTAAATTCGACTCTCATTCCTGCTAACATATTAGATTAAGTAGTACATATGCGTATAACTTAAGTGAAATGCAATGCTGAAATAAAGTTATAAGTTTTTCTCGCCGTATTGGCAACACTGCCTACTGGTTGTAATAATACCATCTATTATGTGACCAACAAAATGGAAAACGCTTGTGCTCATGCACATGTTTATTTTTCAAGCCCGCAAGCCTCTGATTCCCCCTCCTGCCCTCGTCAACAGCTACCATTGCGACCACGTGCAGCACCACCTAATTTTCAACTCTGACTCTCATAAAAACTAAACAGAGCTGTCGACTAGTAGTGGATTTGCGGTGTGCTCTTGTCAAATATTAAACCCAATATTCAATGATTAAAACAAATCAAACCAAACTTCACACTAATAACGTTTTATACCTTTTTTTTGCCACTGTTACATTGGATCTTTGTATAAAATAAAGAAGTGAAAAGAGAACAACACTTTTAAATACTTTTTTTAAAATAAATATCCCCAAGAAAAATATGTAAGGGAGAGGATTTATCTATCAAGCTTAACATTCGAGGACTGGCGCCGTTGCATTTTTGCAACCATCTGTAATGTTCTAAATAACAATAAAAAACACACACTTTAACAGGTATTATTATTGAAGCAATATTATTCTATACATATTTGAATAATGCATTTTTTGTATATTTTATTAACTGTTTAGGTGAAAAATTAGTCAGGTAAGCTCTTTAGATTCCCCGACTTTTTTTTATATTCCCTGACATCAAAAGAAGTATCTGAATTTCCAGGTTTTCCCTGTGTGTAGCCACCATGAATTAGCACTAAAGGCGTATAACCTGAACAAAGAGTAACCCGCGATGCTAAGAAAAAAGCACTAATGCAAGAGAAAAATAAACATTTTAGTACAACGTTGCATATGACAAGATTCTCCTAAAAAGTTATTAATATAATTTTGTTTCCAGTTACTCCCTCGGCGCTCAATTGACAAGTTTACCCCCCAAACCTCAACCCCTCTCTTCTTGGAGAGGGGCACTTTGACCTGAGGGCATGCCCGTGTATATTTTAGAATGTCGCGAAGGACCGAGGGTCTGCCTCACATGGGAGTATTTCTGTCGCCAAGTTAAACCGCTTTCGGGAACACTGCCAAACAACGAGGCAGGACAGTGAACATCCAAGGTAGAGAGAGCGGGACACAAGGGCAGGTCGTCACCTGCAGACAACCTCCCTTCAAACAACAATCGCTACGCCATGAAGTCACCTGCAGACAACCTCCCTTCGAACAACAATCGCTACGCCATGGAGTCACCTGCAAACAACCTCCTTTCAAACAACAATCTCTACACCTTCTAGTCACGTGCATACATCCTGCCCTCGAGAAATCTCTATCCCATGGAGTCACCAGCAAGCAGCCTCTCTCAAACAATCTCTACACCTTGGAGCCGACCGAGGAATTCATACACATACACTACTAGCAAACTCATTCTTCTCGGACTCAACAAATTGGACCGTAATGGATGCAGATGCCTTCCGGTTAATAAACAACGACGTTCAACCAGACGACATTATAATGCGACACAATTACCGCTGCTTGACAACCCGTGGCATTGCACTCTCCAACTGGCGGTCAATTACTGCACTGCATCGTTAGGAACTAGGATCAATTCAGAGGATTTTAAGGGGGCTGCCTCGGTAAGCGAGAAATTGCCGCGCAGGCTCTCTGCTCTAACGCAATATTTAATTCTACGAGTTATTTCAAAATATGGTTCACACAAAAATAAGGCCGAAAAGTTCCAACAGGACTCTTTTTCCTTAACAACCAAATAGTTTGAGTTTTATTGATACAAACAAATGCGTGAATGTGTGACATTAACAAGTTTTTAATCATATTTGCGGAGTTATTAGACTAATATTGATGAAAAAGGCTCTAGATTTAGCCTCCTAACTAATAGGTCTAAAGTAATTTTTCAATGGGCTCACAAGAGAATATTTAAAGATATTTAAGACTCAGGAGTGAGCTTTCCTCTTTACCCAGATATGAGAAGTTTCCTAGTTTTCTTATTAACATGGCAAAGGATGGTTGTAGGTGAGAGGCTAAAGAGAGTATAAGCTTAGGCAGAATAGAGTAGTAGTTCTATAAAACCACACAGACCATTGTATCTTATGCCGTGTTGCCTGACAGCGATTGATACTTTCTCGCTGACAGAGGCGGCCGCCTTAAGAGCTCATCTCACGACCAATTATCCGATATATTAGAAACAAGATTACCCTCGATCAAGTAAGCTTATCAAGTGCCGGTTCTTTAACTAAACAAAAGCGAAATTGAGTTTTAGTCTAATAAATGACTGATTTTAAAAAATCGGTGTTTTTCAAATATTACCAGAACATAGTCCTGCCAGTGAACGTACAGAAGCCAGAGTAGATCCCTGCCCGTGAGCGTACAGAGGCCAGAGCAGAGCCCTGCCCGTGAGCGTACAGAGGCCAGAGCAGAGCCCTGCCCGTGAGCGTACAGAGGCCAGAGTAGATCCCTGCCCGTGAGCGTACAGAGGCCAGAGCAGAGCCCTGCCCGTNCAGAGGCCAGAGCAGAATCCCTGTCCGTGAGCGTACAGAGGCCAGAGCAGAATCCCTGTCCGTGAGCGTACAGAGGCCAGAGCAGAATCCCTGTCCGTGAGCGTACAGAGGCCAGAGCAGAATCCCTGTCCGTGAGCGTACAGAGGCCAGAGCAGAATCCCTGTCCGTGAGCGTACAGAGGCCAGAGCAGAATCCCTGTCCGTGAGCGTACAGAGGCCAGAGCAGAATCCCTGTCCGTGAGCGTACAGAGGCCAGAGCAGAATCCCTGTCCGTGAGCGTACAGAGGCCAGAGCAGAATCCCTGTCCGTGAGCGTACAGAGGCCAGAGCAGAATCCCTGTCCGTGAGCGTACAGAGGCCAGAGAAGAATCCCTGTCCGTGAGCGTACAGAGGCCAGAGAGCCCTGTCCGTGAGCGTACAGAGGCCAGAGAGCCCTGCCCGTGAGCGTACAGAGGCCAGAGAGCCCTGTCCGTGAGCATACCAATACAAAGGAGATCATGGAGCGAACTAGATAGGCTAGCTATCATATGATCACACATCGCCAATGCAGAGCTTTCCAAATAGAGCCTGCTGCTGTCTTTTAACTGTTCCACTACCTTCTTGCTCATGGTTAGGTGCTAGGTGCTTCTAAAAATACTCCCCTCCCTCCTTTCCGATAGATGGGGAGAAAACGCCAACCTTGTTGAAATCCCCGTAAAAGGAGATGTGATACAAAACAATAAAAGGGAAAACAGTCATGACAATAAATGTTAGTATAAAAATATGAACAGGTCTACTAAAATTATAATAAGAGTTGAATAAATTAGTTTTTGATTTTAAGCGCTTTTGGAAATAATTGATAGTAACAGATTGGAGTCATATAAAGACAAAGTGAAATTTAAAATGTTTTTAAACCTTAAACTTACTGTTAAGCTAGCATTTTTAACAAGTTATTTGTCTCCATCTTCTCCATCTACCAGCACCGGCTTCACATTTCATAGTGATGTCGAGGGAAAGGAGGAAAAGGAGAAAGGAAAACAAAGAATAGGGGAGAGGGAGGAGGGAAAAGGGAAGATAGAGGGAGGAATTGGGGTTAGGGTAAAGAAAGAATAGGGAAGAGGACGAAGGAATAGTAGGGGGAAAACCTGAGGAATAGTAGGGGAATGAGAGGAATAAAAGGGGGAAGAGAGGAGTCATAAAAGAGGGAAGAGAGGAGGAATAGGAGTGAGAAGAAAGGTGGAGGAAAGCAAGGAATAGGCAAGAGGGGTTAAGGTCGAGAAACGGAGAGGAATAGTCGAGGTAAGGAGAGAGTTTAGGGGAGGGAGGAAGAGAGTCGAGGTAGGGAGAGAGATTAGGGGAGGGAGAAATAGAATAGATAGAATGAAGTTAGGTGAGAGGAAAAGAATAGAGAAAATGAGGTTAGGGGAGGGAGGAATAGAATAGAGAAAGTGTATGGTTAGGGAAGGGAGGAGTAGGGTAGAGAAGAGAGAGAGGAAGGGGAGGGGAGAGATATATTCGCCTCGTCTTACCTCCTTCCCGGGCTGTCCACACATTTGAGATGAGGAAGGTAGAATTTAGTAACTTAATTTGTTTCTACATTTGTAAATGGATATTAGGAAATAATTTGTTTAAAAACCACCCTCAGTACATCGCTACTAGTCCCGTCCCGTAACCAGCAGATTAGAATAAATGAGTCTAACGTTTAGACCACGTGACCACCAATGCGGGTCACAGAGCTTATTCTTCAAAACCGATTTCGGTAAGAAGTGCCTTTTGTAAAACACAAACATAAATTTTGCTGTCAACAGTGAAAATATTTTACAATTTTATTAGTGTTTTTTTAACACGGTATCTTACTTACCAACCTTTCGGGTTATACGCTTATGTACTAATTGCGCTAATGGTTTTAGGGATGATTACGGTTTTAGTTAGAGGAAGAATACTCGCTTTTGTGTGTAGGAAGATTAGGAAAGTTTTTTATAAACACCCTTAGTACACCCGGCCGAGATTCGAACTTCAAGCTCCCAGTCATCGACAGTCTAAGCTACTACGAGAATAACGCCTTAGATTATACAGCCACCGAAGCGGGTCGATATTTTATAACTGATAATTTCCATCAAAAGTGGCAGTGAATCGACGTATGAATACGTCAAAGTAGATCTAGTTGCTAATATTATTAAGGCTCTTCATATAAAAAGTGGGCTGACTTAATCAAAGCCATCGAAGACAGTGAGTTTTGTGGCCGACAGTTTAAAAGGCCACACAAGATGGCAACATTAAAAAATAAATACCGCGCCCAGAAGCTCCCCCGTTTTGGTAGTCAACAAACTACATTCAAATCGGCAAGGTTATTTTGTTATTTCTTCGCTCTCCTTACCTGTCCGATCTTGGCTCGAGCCTAACCAACATTATGACTAATGTCGAGAACAGTCTGTCAGGTTCGAGAACGGCCACCTTTCACCTCACAGTGAAATACTATTTGTTCGTTTCTGTAGCAGTTTTTTTGTACCCCGTTTTATTAGTCTGATTTTAAAAAAGAGGAAAACTTTCTAAACCACTATAAAATATTTTTTTGTTAATATTCATACGTTAAGTCATGTCTGTCAATTCCGATGTAAATTATCAACACTTGTAAAATAATAAAAATAATAATAATAATATAGAAACGTGCTATCAATGTTGTCTGCAACAAAATGTTTTTAAGACCTCCCTATGAAAAATGGACCGATACCTTAGCTCAGTAGGTAGCGTGTCTGCCTACTGAGCTAAGAGTCCCAGGTTCAATTCCTAGCATGGTTGAAAAATGTATAATTGGTGAAATGCTGGTTTCGCTTATCACAGTGATGAATTTAAGAACGAACCGGGGAAAGTAGATGGTTGTGTGTGTTATTTTGTTTTATGAATCGTACTGATATAATTATTCGGATTGGAAAGAACACGTTAAATGCCTCAAATAATAAAACTTAGATGAAAATGGGGAGTTTGCCGCGACGAGGGCCGGATCCTCCGTGCAAGTGGTGTACTTGTCAGCCGTTTGGAGCTATACTTGGTCAAAACCAGGGCACGGCCCCATATGACGTGACTGCATAGGCGTCGATACTCTAGATTCAAGCACCAGTTTTATCACGTGGGGTGTTGATAAGTCACCCCCTTCACCCAGAGCTTAAATTCCGGGACTAGGGGTTAGGTCGTTGTATTATTATTATTATTAGCACCGCATCTTACTACCCGTTCGGGTTATACGCACTTACGCTAATGTGTAATGGTAGGGTGATTGTGAACCATTACACATTAGCGTAAGTGCGTATAACCCGAACGGGTAGTAAGACGCGGTGCTAATAATAATAATAATAATAATAATAGTATGCGATAAACATCAAAAGGCGGAACGAATACACCCATTCTCTAAAAAAAACCTCAATGTTAATAACAATAATACTACCTTCCACCGGGATCATTCGGTCTTTGAGGGGATAGAGGGGAGGATAGTTCACCCCACTCTATCATAATTGATCACTTAAAATTGAATTTTAGTAAGCCCATTTTTTCGACCACTGGAACACCCTTAAAGTGGATCCATTTGTGTTTCGGAAGCATAGCTAAATTTCAAAGGATACACTACCGCCTATTTAGAAGTGATGTAACATTTAAAATAAACAAATTATGGTGACATAGCTAGATAGGGAGGATAAAAAATTGTTACTATAAAATTCCTTGGCTTTTCCAGGTTTTTCAGACATTTAGAAACATTCCCGGTTTAACATTTTTACAATTATTTGCATTTATTATATATTTTCGTAAGAAATCCTAATGACAGCTAAAGACAAACCTTATTTTAAGTTATTTTTACAGTATTTAATATATTAGTTAGTATTCTTGTCCCTGCTTAAATGTGTTAGTAAACAAACACTCTACCGTGTACAAACATCTTATGAAGTTATGATAGAATAACATGTATAGGCAATGCGTTTGGCTAACATTGAGAAACTAAACCGCTTACTTTTGTTAAATTGTTTAAGTGTAGAATTAGTCAAGTATTTACATTTCCTGACTTTTCCTAATTTTTATTAAACCCCCTGATATTTTATTTCCCTGTTTTCCCAAACTTTTATAAGTTTTCCATGTTTTCCCTACCTGTAGTCAACATGCTCGAGGACCATTATTCTCTTTGGGAAATCATTATTCTAAACATTTAATATCTTTCTGTAACAAAGTATATTATTTCATTTATGCTCTTTGGTGAAATGTAATGGTCTTTTTACCCAACATGTTTCTGTAACAATGTCTCTCACCTAGTTTTCATATGATCATACTTAGGTAAATATTGAGTAGTCAATGGATTGCGTTCGTTTGTGCACTCAGTTTGTGGACTAAATAATATTTACTTTTTTAAATATTTGAAATCCATTCATTGCCTTAGTTAGTTTTTGATTTCCATAGTTAGCTCAGAATTGTACGAGGAAGAGTTATCAAAATGATGGCATCTGGATGAACGTCCTAATTTGATATAATAATAATATTTAGCACCGCGTCTTACTACCCATTCGGGTTATACGCTTTAAGTACTAATTACGCTATTGGATTAGGAATTGGGTTGGTTGTATTAGAGGAAGTGAACCCACATTTGCGTGGAGGGAGAGTGGAAAACCATTTAGGAAAAACCGCCCCCAGTTCACCCGACCGAGATTTGAACCTCGATCTCCCCGTCCTCAGCAGTCGAGCTCAACACGACAAGCGCGTTAGCCAACCACGCCACCGAGGCGGTTTAATTTGATATATTTTGGCAGTTTACCCGTAAGAATAACGGGTCAAACTGATAGTATTTTCTAGGAGAGATACTGTACAAGTCTATAAAATTTTGATTCCATAGAATCTCATTTGTATATCAAAAACATGAACTAATTTTGCTCTATGCAGTTGTCTGTATGTATCGACACTCTGTTTATTCTGAAAAGTAGATTGCCAAAGAATTTGAATATCTAGACAGTCAATAGTATTGTAATGAAAATAATTATTTACGTATACTAAGATGCAGTGACGCATCTATCATTCATCCAAATTCATTAATAAGTATAAAATATATTTCATAATTCCTGCCGTATTAAAAAGATGAATGATCTGATCAAGGGACGTCACAGTGTTACCTCAATAGAACAAAAAGGTATATATGAGTAAATCCTTTTGATTATTTTCATTTAGTATATCAACGTTTAAGATTTATGTGTACTCGTACTACTGAAATATCACTTTCCATTTAACATGGTAGCTGATGGGGTGTATAAAAATTATATTATCATAAAATTCCCCTATTTTGATTCTAAAAGTGGCTAAGGAAGTAAAGAACCCACATAAGTCTACATCGATCGTAAATATTCAATTTACCACACCAATAATAACATTAACAAAGGAGTAAGTTTTATTTTGTTAGGGTGACCAGGCGGTCTAGGGGTGATGTGTCAGACTTCTGTGCTGGGGGTCCGGGGTTCAATCCTCGGTCCCGGCACAGATATATCTGATTGCCAAACCATTCCTTTACCTCTGACAAGATGTGTATGTATTAATCACACCTTGTGAATGTGGGGAATGCCAGGCCTCCACCGTGGTTCGGATTCCACGTTAAACTGTAGGTCCTCCATTTCATCTCACATGCAGCCTACCATTACACATTAGCGTAAGTGCGTATAACCCGAAAGGGTAGTGAGACGCGGTGATAATAATAATAATAATAATAATAATAATTTATCTCGTCTGGACCAGCGATGACAAGATCAGGAATAAAGTCCTGGATGTATATACTAATTGTGGCTAACTGAAATAAGCTGACTCTGCAAATTCAACCATTCTACCGCTGAAATCTACCTTCCTTGTTGATAGCTACTCATTTCTTGTAAAGATGTGGATAGATTTAACAATTTATTAGATGCGGGACATCTTAATTTAATAGTTAAAACCAAGTTAATCCGCGCTAGATAAATTCACAAACTTTATAAATAAAGAATAAGGCCTATAATATCTTTTTTTTTATAATTCATATATTCATTACTGCGCAATTAATTTGAAAAGTATAAATGATGCTATTTTTAATACATTACAATAGACATGTCCAAGGGTCAAGACATGTAACCAGACCGCACAAATTATAATTAATTAGACCTATATTGTATAGCTTCTAATTGCTTTTAGAGGTTGTTGAATGGGCTTACACTCCTAAATGTAACCCGGGAGGTTGATATCTACCTTGGTTTGAGATCAGTATAGTTTAGTGGGTGTAGATTATTTACAAACTCTATATCTTACAACTCAGTCAAATTGTCCGCATATTTACACAGTTTATCTACAAATACCTAGCCTGGATATAAAATTCCATGGCTTTTCCAAGTTTTTCAAACATGATTTTTTTCAGAAACAATTTTTTCCTAGAATTCCTCGGTAAATGATAATTGAATCAAGTATTTAAATTCCTCGATTTTTTGTTAGTTTTGATTAAATACCTGATTTTTAAAGGGTTTTTATTCTGCATGTAAGCCACCACTTTATACTAGTGGGATAAGGATGAAAAAAGTATAATTTAGATAAAGTTTACAAAGTGTTTGTGTGAAGAAAAAATGGGAAACAACTATGGATAAGCCACCTCAATACACCTGCTAAGGTCCAACCTCTTTTCCCTAATCATCGGAAAACATGACAAGACGAGATTGGCACTTATGGTCCTCGTGATCACCGGTGTTTGTTTGATCAATTTTTGTTTTTCTCTCACTAAGGCAGAGCGCACACATACTAACACAAAACATTTCGAAACATGATGAAACAAAACATGTTTTTGTCATTGTGTTTCATCGTGTGTCATTCCGCTTTGACCACATGCTTTCAAATGAGTCACTGTATACTTGTTGAAACATGGCGGAACAAAAGCGATGACACACAGTGTGAGACGTTGAAACAAAGCAGCTGTCTTCCCCCCCTAAATTGTTTCATCCAGTTTGTTTCATGCGTTTCGTGAAAAATACGCCACTGCGCAAGCGTAAGCAGGGCGGTCTGTCCACATGACGATAGCCTCCTTCAAAATTAGAGCTGTGTTGATCATTATTGTTTTATTTGTGATTGAGAATGGTGAAAAAGGCTACCGATAGTGAGTGTAATTTTCCAAAGAACATTTTTCCATTCTTTTTTCAATTATAGGGTAAACCCAGTATCTCCCACTTGATGCTTTCATCTGCTTAACCAACCAATCCCAGGAAATTGTAGCTAGCACTTCATCAGTATCAATATTACCAACATTACACGCCGCCATCTTAGACAGACTGAGCATTTTTGTTTCATTGGGTTTTTGTTTCATCATGTTTCATTTGAAAAAATAGTTGACACATTTTTTGTGTCATGGTTTCAAGATGTTTCATTTTATCCTGTTCCGAAACGTTTTGTTTCAGCATGTGTGCACCCTGCTAAACCAAGCTTCCGCTTGTGTAGTTTCTCTTAGCATCAGGGCCTCTAATTTTGAAACGTGCGAGTAGCGATTCGCTAGCGTATTTTTCTAATCTCGCACACAATCTCGCAAACCCCTAATTTTGAAACTTATGCGCTGCGAAAACTGACGTCATACGATCGAATAGCGATCGGATTCTACTCGCCAGCCTCCCACCGTGCGAGACAGGGCTTGCCTATCGAATAGGCAGTAAAATAACAAAATGGATGCCATCCCCCTCTTCGGTTGCAGCTTTCTGAAAGCGATTTTGTTAAAATAAATCTACCACTATACAAAATAGGTTTACAGGAGAAAAGAATATGATTGCTTTGTACACTTTATGCAATCCTTTAATAAATTTATTTGTTTATGTGAAAACATAATTATATATACTAATTTTCTCGTGTTTACTCAACTGTAAATTTGAGTGAGTCGGTAACGTGACCGTCTTATTATCTAAAGTTCACGTGTTCAAATCCTCACAACTCTAGTTTTTGTTTTATTTATCAGACTTTAAACTTTAATTTTAAATGATCATATTATTAAGCATATAATATGTTTTAAATATATTTTATAGAAGTATACAAGGTATTTGAGCCTACGTAGACTAACATAATAGTACTTAAAAATAATTTAAAAGGTATTAAATTAAAAACGCTAGGCCTACATTAATTTTGAAATTTTGTATGTAGGTGATTATTTAAAATTGTATTAATGGGGTTTATGACATAAATTTGTACACATTTTAAAATAAGGCTAAGTAAGCTTATAATTATTCGCATAGTACAAATTTTTTAGGGTATATTTATGTTTTAAAAATAGTTGCGAAAATAAAATAATACATTACTAAATTCTAATTACGAAAACGTGATTTAAATTCAGACAAAAATTTAAAATATTTTTCATGGGGTGGAATTGAACTCATGGAATCTTAAATTTGAGCCAAGCACTCTACCAAGTGAGCTAAAGTGGATAGGTCCAGAGAAAATGGTTTTACTTATAGTGATATAACTTTGAGAAAATTTTGAGACAACACGCTTAGATATATACAACTTGAAGATGGTTTCCCAATGAAACTAAACAAATCGTTGTGTATGATGCACTCAATACAATATTAGTGTTTACTTTCAGTTACGTATCTTGTATAATGGCGTGTTGTGGCATCTCATCGCCTCAACCCTTTGGCACGTCATGGTTTTACATAGTTGTCAGATTGAAAACTCAGTCGCAAGCGAAACAACACAACCCCGACTCGCACGACAGTTGAAACCTTTCAAAATTAGCTCTGTTTCAGTACAGCCTGTGATTTGCGAGTTAGCTCGCAAGCGAGTATTTTCGCAAGTTTCAAAATTAGGGGTCCAGGTCTTCTAATGACAGTGGTAGATAAGTAACCCTCTCCTGAGATTGGGACACCACGTAGATGTGGTTACTTCAGTCCACTTAGATGATGATGGTATGGTGATTGTTTAAATCTTAGACCTAGCTTAAGCCTAGTTACTACCAGCTTCGGTGGCCGCGTGGTCTAACGCGCTACTCTCACAGTAGGCTAGACTGACAATGCGAATTTCTAAAACCATCAGCATAATTAGTACATACGCGTATAACCCGAACAAGTGCTAAAAATAAGAGTCTAATTTTTCGGACCGTAGGAACAATTCCCCTTCGGGAAAAATACTTATGATAGACTACCACAAGAACTTGAGCCCGCGACCTCTAGATTAGTAGCCAGGAGTGCCGACCACTAAACCAGGAGGCCAGCCGAAAATAAACACACACCGATTTTTGAGTATTATCAAACCCCTCCGATCTGTATGTACTAGTTGTGAGCCAATGGATCTGTCAGGATGTACTTGGCCGAGGATAAGTGGGGATCATATGATTACTTGTGTGCAGTGGCGGCTCGTGTATAGGCACTGTGGAACTGCAGAACCCCCTATTTCCACTTGATATTATCGATTACATTTAATATGAGTCCTTTTTTCTTTAACTATTTCTTTATTTTTGTAGTACAATATATATTCCTTAAGCTTAGTGTCAGTACATCAGTAGCCATCCCCCAGTGTATGAAAATATACAAAATTCTTTGTATGGAACTGTGCGCTTCACAGTGCCAGCGACGTGGTGTTTGACTTATGCGCATGTCACATAGGAGGGGGTGGGGAGGAAGGCGGGACTTTCAGGTAGAGAAAGCACTGCTGTTATCGCAGTGCCGGCTCTAGCGTGATGGTGGAAGATTTTTTTTTACTCAGCGTGTGTTGTGCTTAAAAACCGTGTACCATATACTTTAATGTGATAAAGTGTAGAAGAGTGTATAATTAGATTATTATTCGGTTTCCACATATTCTGTTTGATTCATTTTTTTCGGTTCTTTTATTTAACAGAAAGACTAAATGCGCTTGCAGTACTTTCAATGGAGAAATATTTCCTCGATTAACATCCAGAGATCAAGGAGAAAATTAATAAACTGTTTGCGCAAATTAAAACAAAAAGAATGGATTTCATTATTAAATGAATAGATCAAGCTTGAACTGTAACAATTTAAGTTAAAGTAAGTAAGAAATGTTTGGTTTTTTTTTGTTAAGATTTTATCAATTTCCCGAACAAATTTTCTTTTTATACATGTTTTTTTCCTTATACACAATTTTAAAACAAAGGTTAAAAAAATTCTGGATCAGCACCCCTACTAATTTTAGCTATGAGCCGCCACTGCTTGTGTGTGTTCGTGATTGACGTTAAACTTGGGTCTATATACTATTACACATGTGATGTTAACAGTGAAGTTAAAATGAATATAGAGAAGCGAGTGACCGAACGAGGTGATATGAGGTTTGGCTTGTCCGACTGCTAGGCGGTCCCTGCACGGTCGTCGAACCTGGTTCCCTGGACTCGAGCGGCAGCACCGACTGGTACTTGGTGAACCCTACAACTTAGCCCACGTGGTCCCGTGACAAGCAGCGTGACCTCCTAGCTTACGATCTTCCGTAGTCAGCCCCGAGGACACTAAAGACCACCCCCTTTTAACCGGGCCGCTGGTCTGATTCCTTGCTCAGGACTACTGACCTTTTGCGTCAATTTCTCTAGTTTGTTTATTGATTCATCATAACAACCTCGCAACAATCGTTATGTCATTCGCCAATCACAACATAACATGTTTGCACAAACGTGTCTTCTAATTGAGGCCGTTCGATGGCAGTATGTTTAAATATCAACTGTGGAGATAGGATGAAATAGTATGGATTATAAAGCAAATTGGGGACGGGAATTCACCTGGGAAGAGGACAAGAAAATCACCTCGATTGTAGTTGGTTGGGATTTAATCTTCGGTCTCCCTAGCGAGTCAGGAATTGAAGCCACAACGAGGTAGACTTGTTGACAGCGTGTTTCAAAATTCACTAAAATAATTACACCAAGAACCTCGAGAACATACAAAAATAGAAAAGCAAGCGTGTGTAATAGACTAGAAAGTGTACCCACATTTTCGTTGAGGGAGAATAAACCCCCAATTAGGGATAAACCAAACTTAAGTACACACGACAGGTATTCGAACCTAGATCTCCCCGTCATCGGCAGTCTAATCTACTGCGAGAATGTGAAGCCTCAGTCAAACCATTCGATCTCCGAGCCGGGTTGTCAGACGTGTTGGCCGTTTCTCCAAAACCACCATTTTTAAGCGGATCTTTTAAAAATATGCGCCGTTATCGACCGGTGGACATCTCTTGAGCCTGGTTGAGGAAACTGCGGGTGTCGCTTCCGGGTGGACTTGTGCACGCAGTCTACAGACGACGCGCATAGTTAAGTGTCCGAGTTTAGCCTTGATTGCAAGTTGGTAGACAGACAATACAACAGTGGTAAGGAGTCTCCTGTAATTATATAGACTCAAAATGTAGAGAGGGGGGAAGCCCCCATTTTGAGACAGTAAACTTCTGTCTAGCGAGTAAATTGCTGCGCTACTCATGCAAAATCTGTTCTAAATTAGCGGTCAACGTGTAAATTAAGCTTGAATCGTACGTCAGTTGTTATTAGTGCCTTGGTGAGCCTATCAGGTATAAAAACCTGCTAATGAAGAATAGCCAACACCGACAAAAGGGGGCGTTCAAGTATTACATAAGCACATGTTTAACACCCCACCCCCTTGTAAGCAAAAATAAGCAAATGCCTGACCCCGTACCCCTCTAGTTTACGTAAGATTTGTCAACTTTTAAAAAAAATTGTTCACAGGAATAACCAACTTTTTTCCATGCAATTTTGGCTATAGCCTGGAACAGGTAATACGCGATGATAAAAAGATTAAAAACGCATGCAATTTATAAATTGCTGGTAATTATTAAAATATAGGTGTAAATTAATATGGCGAAATGATTGACAGTTAACAATGGTAGGCCTATACAATTAATTTAAATTTATTGAACAGGTAAATTAAAACAAGTTAGAACATTATAAAGGATTAAATTTTGACTTTACTTTTGGTTGAAGTAAAAAAAAAATTACTAGTGAATAGATGAATATTATATTTAAAAAACCTAACCTCCGTTTAAGCCGATGACCAAAATCCTTGCATCCATGTCTCAAAACTTTCAATTATTATGTTTCTATTTGG
>CABEEJ010000601.1:61219-71575 GCA_901482245.1 Timema douglasi
GGACGACGACGACGACAGGTCAGTAAAACTTTAGATTACTTCTATAGCCTTCTCCACTTACTCGTTTAGCCACTCAACATCTTCATTGCTGCCCCAAGTCCAAGCGGACTTCAATTTTCCCCGTTTTTCTCTGTCTTACGTAAGCATTGCTCTGACCCCCTCTCCACTTAAGGTGCTTACTTAATACTTGAACGCCCCCAAAGGAGAATAGCCAACACCGACAAAAGTTTCCAATCAGGGCTGCCAATATTTAATCGATACAAAATCCCCGGTATTTTCTTCAAAGAGGAATTTTTCGACCCACTTTAGAGAGTGGTAAGGTTACCTGGTGGTCTAGGGGTAAGGTGTCGGACTTCTGTGCCTGGGGTCCGGGGTTCAATCCTCGGTCCCGGCACAGATTTATCTGATTACCAAACCTTTCTTTCACCTCTGACAAGCCATCTTGTGAATGTGGGGAATGCCAGGCCTCCACCGTGGTTCGGATTCCACGTTAAACTGTAGGTCCTCCATTTCATCTCACAATCACCCGACCATTACACATTAGCGTAAGTGCGTATAACCCGAACGGGTAGTATGACGTGGTGCTAATAATAATAATAATAATAATAATAATAATAATAATAATAGAGAGTGGTAAAAAATAGGTTACAAGTTAATTTTCATAAAAGAGTTTTGTGAGGTCGTGTGATTAGTGTTTACAACAGGATGAGTCTACTGTGATGGGGAAATATACAGGCAGTCGTTAGGTAACCCATTGTTTCAGAGGGAGGGGGTAGTGGTGGGGTTATAACGTGTTTGAATCAGTGTAGTTAGTTCTTCAGTTCGTTTTCTACGCCACGCCTAAGTTTTGATATTATTTTAAGGCGCTGGAATAGTCGATTGTAAAAAAACCTCTTAAGCGCCAGAAAGCAAGGGGGTTTATAGCGTTCCTGGGTTGAGCTGCCCGCCAGTAGAACAGACAGGGGAGGAGAAAAATACAAATGACAATACAGTATGTTGTATTAAATGCCATTCTATTCCCAAAGATCCATTCTACGTTGCTATATCAGTTATCTTTCATTTCCCGGGAATTTAGTTCTTAATTATCACCAGAAATGTGGATTTTGGAACTTTACGGGACGATCACTGGATGGTTTAGAGATAGAGCATTGCCACGCTTAGCCAAAAGTCCCAGGTTCTCTTCCCGTGTCCAAGTGTCATTTTTCAATTTATTCTAATATGATTCAGATATGGTCGATTCCCGTAATTATGTTATTTTATATATATTGACAATATATATAAAAAGTGATGGGTACAAATCACATGACTTGACGTATGAATATGTGAAAGTAGATCAAGTAACTTTTTCTAGCAGTCAGATGTGTCTCGTAAGAAAAATTGGAATAAATTATATCCGTACAGGTTTCCATTATAATATTAAAGTATTATTATATCTGATATAAGGCAGACCCGACGTTAGTGACACATTCAACCACCAAGCGCTGTAGTTGATACGTGAATGTGAGAAAAGAACTAGAATATCTGTTATTGCTTTATTTTAATTTATTTGATGTTTCTGATGTTAATATGCTTAGTAAAACCTAAATTTAAGTGGGAACTCGTTTTTTTATTAAGTGTTTGTGGAATTTAACGTGCATTTTCTGAACTGACAGATTATATCAATACACAACTTAGAAACGACATTAAATCTAGAACAATCAGCACCCCGGACATTAATTCATCACTGTAAAGGGAACACACACTACACCGCGTCTTACTTACTATCTGATCAAGTTTTACGTATATTATAAATTTATCTAATGGAGTAGGAATGAGATAGGAAGCATTTTAGAGATAATCTACCCACATTTACGCGGAAGGAGAGAGAGAAATCATTAGGAAAACCACCCTCAGTGGATCCGATCAGGATTCAAACCTTTATCTTCCCATGCTGGGAATCGAACCGAGGGCCCTTAAATTCAGTATGCAATCACTCTACCAACTGAGCTTAGGTGCCTGACTAAAGTTCTAAATCTGGGAGATATCTCGATTACATGCGCGGTAAAATGTTCCACCTCCCTTCTTTAGTCGGCGAACGTCTGGCCGTGAAGTCACCGATGTCTGAACAATACCGCGTGCGCGGAGAAGGAAAGTGACCCTGGTTGGGTCCTACCCACGTGACGCAAGGCTCCACTGGGCCATATTAGGGCAGACATACCTAAGGGGGACCCAGATCGCAGCTCGGGACAACAACGTGTGAGCACCGTTTAGCAGTCTGGTCTTGAGACAACCGGGGACTCAAACCAGCCACCTTAAAATAATTAATAGATCTACTTTCACATGTTCAAGCATCAAAACGTGGGATCTGTTGCTGTAACTTTATATATTATAGTAGATATACGACCCGAAGGTCAGTCCTGACCTGCTACCTTTTAGTCCGTATAGAGGACGCAGGAAGAGGTTATTCCCTAAACAGTCAATGTTTTCAGCCCGGAGCGCGGTATTCCCTGAACAGTTAATGTTTTCAGCCGGGAGCGAGGAGGTAGAAAGAAGGTTCCTGCCGCGGTCCGCCGCTTCCAGGTGACGACGAACGGTACCAGTCTGGCCAGGCCATATTAGCCTGGAACGTCACCTCACGGTCGACGCGGCAGAAGTATCTTGGCTTATTTTGAGTATTTCTCTAACTCGACACTTGCTACACAAATGTTACGACAATCGGCCTCAAGGGCTGTGTGTGTGTGTGTGTGTGTGTGTGTGTGTGTATGTATATATATATAGTAGAGATTGAAATAATCCAATCATCCATTCGACCTGAACTTATTAAGTGAATACTGGGAGATTGGTTGACCCGAGACTAGACTATAAATACAACCCTCAATCCTCCATTTGACCTGAACTGCTTGTTATTCGTATACCATGGGATTCGTTGATTCTCAAAATTATAGAATGACTAAATAAGGCCCTAAAAATATTGTCTCCCAGAGCTCCAACAAATCTTCCTGCGGTAACCACTCAAGATTCCCCTGGACTTGTCGTGACGAAAGGAAGAGCAGTTCTGAAAAGTAAATCGCTCAATATTCAACTCGCGGCGCGTCTGTACCCTGGGGATTGTCGGGGATGTAAAAATAGGACCCGCAACTCCGTGGCAGAGAATGATAGTTTTTTGTTTTACGGACTCGCTACTCTCAAAAGTCAACGCACCAATAAACAATTTTGTTGACTGTACGGGCGTATTTTCGGAGGAGGGGGAGGGGATGGTTGCGAACTCGCGGGTAACTGCACCGGAAGTGCTGGCGTGACGGCGTTGTTGCGGTAAGGGGGGGTGGGGGGCTCTCCTCCGTGTCACTACTAGCTCTGGTCTACTAGAACCGTATTCGAAACCCAACCGGTGTGTCCTATTTTTTTTTATGCACCACGTCTCCCTTCCCGCGATTATTAAATATATAAAACCTCAAGTCCTAAGGATATTCGAGATTTAGGGAAAATCGGCTTTAAGATTTTTTTTTTTTAAATATTACCACTTATCTGAATGTATAAATGTTACAATAAATGTGTTATAAGAAAAAAAATTGACAGTTACTATTCCTATTATTCCAATATATATTATCTATATTTCATAGTTTTTCCCGAGATTCGAATTTAAGATTCACTGGTTTTTTTTAATATTGATGCAGAAAAAAACACAATGCGACGTCTGGTTTAAGCTGTATTACCTACCTAAGCTAGGTGTTATCTGTGGGGTAAAACTATCCAACCTAGCTCGTGTTGACTCGTAGGACAGCTAGACCAAGTTACTTAAATTACTTTCACGACAGCAAGTCATGTTATATGCAGCTGTTACTTTCGATAAATATTTTCAATGCATGTAAAATAACATTGACAACAACAAAAATATTGCATTTTGTAAAATCTCCTTTCTATAGAAAACCGTAGTGCTGATGTTCCTTTCGTTGCATCTCTTGAGGCGAACCGGAGTGGTCGTGTTGCGTCACCAATTAGTGAGAGCGCAAACCGTGGGAGAAGAGGGGAGTGGGGGACAAGGTCGTCGAGAGGAATTGGTTAGTTATCCCGCCCCCCACTCACATGTACTGAACTGTAGTGTATTGTTATCATTATTCACCAAGCTATGAACCATTTCAGCTTTCCAAGCGAGTCTCCTTTGTGGAGTACTATACTACCCTACCGACAAGCAGATCCAGTACAATTAAGACCGGGTGGGAGAGATTGTGAGTTAAGGTGGAATAAAAGGGAACGCGAAAAAAAGGCCAGTGTTTTTGCAGTTGTTATGTAAAAACTTTTGACCAAATTAACTAAAATGTTGCTCAAGTACAAATATTGAGTATAATTTTCTTTACACGTTGATATCAACAGTTCCTGAATATCTGCATGGTGGCATTATCGAACAAACTTTTTAAATTGAGATAAAAAGTTGTCATTAAATTCCAGAACACCCTTGACCGATATTCAAAAAGCTTTATAGAGGTCACCATGTGAAGAAAATTATACTCTGTTTGTACTGAAGCGATATTTTATCTATTTTGTAAAAAAAAATATTTTGCCATAAAGACTACAAAAACACTGGCGTTTTCTCGCGTCTCCTTCCATCCCACCTTAAGGATGTTAAATGGTAGAACACTGAAATGCGTTGCTGACGTTTAGAAATGCCAGATTATTTAGGAAAAGTTTTTTTTTAAATATTTCTAACAAAGTGCAAAGGAACGTTCTAACCAGTTAAAAAGTTTAAAGGTTTAATCAAAGTGTTGTGAAAATGAATATTTGATAGAGGAAGATAAATATAGAATTATAATCTTTTTCTTTACTATAAGAAGTACACATTTTGGTACAGAGCGTCATTATTTTTTTTATTTTAACTTTAAACTCAAATTTTCGGGTCAGAAACCTACTGATAGTTTTCGCCTAAATTTTTTGTGAATAATTACCAAGGGTGTCCTGGAATTTAATGACAATTTTTTCTCCTAATTTAAAAAGTTGATCATCTAATGCCGCTGTGCACTTGACAGATATTCAACAACTGTTGAATAAAATGAATAAAATTTAACTCTGTTGGCAAAAAAAAAAAAATAGTTTTCTATAAAAGACGCAAAAACACTCACTTTAACTCGCAATCCCTAAAACCCCACCTTTCAATCTCATTTAATGAGATAAACGATTTTATCAATAGGTGTACGTTACTATGTAGTAATATTACGCTAAATTGTTATAGATGAAAGTTAATTTAGATTAGGTGTATCCACATTTACTTGGAGTGAACGTGGAAAGTCATAAGTGAAAAAACCCACTAAGTTACACTCGAACGGGATTCGAACTCTGATCTCTACGTCAGCAGCAGCCCAGTATAACATGAGTATTAAACCTGGGATGTGCAAACTTATTACAGAAAGACCAAATTTAAAAAAAGATGGCGGACCAAAGACTTTTTCTTTAAAATTAATAAAACAAAGATAAAACACATGTAATAGACTGACATGAGTTAGTTTGAATACAGTGACAATGTACGAGTATAACAATCCTAAACACCTTGGATTGGTGTATTTAAGTTTGTCCAGAAGATTTGTATGACGGGGTGGGGTGTTGGATGAGGGAAACTGTTGAGATGAGTCTCAAGAGACGGTCACCAGTAAGTAGCTTTTTAAGACCACTTTTTTGAAGTTTCGTGGTCGAAAACACTTGTTCGAATGGATGAGGGGATACAAACATTGACATTTATATTTTAGGCATGATTTACCAAGATTGGAAACAATTTTATAAAATACCTGTTTTGTTGTGTTTAATAAAGCCTGCTTATTTATCCCGCAGTCCGGATTGAACACACCGGCTGGCCGTATTTAGCCCACGGGCCGTAGTTTGCCCCTCCCCGCCTTAGACCATTCGGCCACTCAAGAGGGTCCGTTCAAGCTATGCCATAGTGGAAAGATGGAAAGTAAGTTTGCTACCTTTCGGGGTAAACCGAGTATTATTACATTCGAACATTAACTCGCTTCGGTAGGCGCGTGGACGGCGCTCCTCTCACAGTAGACTAGACTGCCGATGACATGAGATCAAGGTTCGAACCTCGGTAAGGTGAACTGAAGGTTTTTTTTTCCAAAGGGAGTTTCCACTCTCCCTTCAATAAAATGCGGGCACACGCCTGTAAAATGTAACCTTGATCAGCCCTAAAACTATTAGCGTAATATGTACATAGGCGTATAAACCGAACGGGTAGTATGACGCGGTGCTAAAAAAAAGTGTGTTTATTACTCATGCTCTCCTGGTGTTTGTGTTGTGGTGTTGATGAAAACACAATGACGTGTTCGAAACCTTTTAGACAACATTATCTGGAGCCCCCTTCATGTTAATGACGTGGCTGGTAGAAACTAGTCAGCCGAGCTTGTATTATCTGATGTTGGAGATAGGTATATTACCAGATAACAAAGGGAACATCACAAGCAACACGAGTGAGTGGACAGATGTGTCACCATCACTTGGTTGGTGACTTATCTCAGATATTTACTGTGACCGCCTTGAAAGGGAATGGCAGTTAGTTTTCCATCGTATCTCGATAAAATTATATCGACCGTTTCCGATATGTTAAATTATATTGATCTGGGCAAACTGGAACTGCGGAAAGAAGTTGTGTGAACAGTAAACCTCGCTCCCTCCGTGTTCTTATCGTTTCTACAGTTTTAACATTCCTCTTTGGATTTCAAGTTAATACACTTCGTATTTACTTGAAGATCAAGTTAGAGATTAAATAAACTAACAATAGGTCTATATAAAATATATTTTAGCAGCACGTCTTATTACCTGTCCGGGTTATAAGCTAATGGTTTTAGGGATTAGGAAGGTTATACTAAATGAAATGTTCCCCCATTTGCGTGGATAGAAGGTAGAAAACCATTATGGAAAAAACTAATTACACACATCCGAGATTCGAATCTCGACCTCCCCGTCATCGGTAGTCTGATCTAACACGAGATTAGCGCGTTAGGGCACGCGGCCACCTTAGCGGGTAACACTCTGTTCAAAAGTATATTGTATTTATAAAGAATAGCCATGATTCACGCGATTTAAGACCATAGTTTTACAATATCTCAATAAAATAAAAGCTTTGGATCAGGGGGCTCTAACTTAAAAGTGTCCGAGGGCCACAAATGAATTCACAAGTAGTGTTGCCAACGACCATATATTGTTCGTTCACGGTAGGAGTTTACCTGGAAAAGGACTTTTTTCCCTACCAGAAATCTATTATATAGTAGGATATCGGTAAGAAAAAAGACCTTTCAGAGGTAAACTCCTCCCGTGAATGAAGTATAGGTGGTGTTGCTAGATTAACGACAATCTAGCGACGTCTGGTACTAAACGAAAAAAATAAAAGTACTCAGATTAGTCGCCAAACCAAAAATGCATACATTAATCTGAACTGAATGTAAGATATACATCAGTGGACTGAGGTGATCCCTGGATCCGGAACGATGGCATTGTGGTTTGTGAATGACAGATGGCTTAGAGCTCTTATGTAGACCGAAACAATGCATTTCAGTACGATAACTCAAAAATCAAAATTATACAGCATTCAAATTTTAAAAAGATGAACATGAACTAGACAGAAAGCTCAAGAAAATCACCAGTCGCCAAATTAGTCGCTAAAATGTAAATTAGTCGTTTCAAACCCGTAAAAGTCGCTAAATTGGCAACACTATTTACAAGTCCAGTAGCGGGCCGAACATCAATTGGAGCTTTCGTGGATTATTCCTACACAAATTAAAATTTTCCATTACTTGGCTAAAACCATCAATTTTACGACAGAAACTTTGCAGGCCTCAGAATAAGACATGCCGGGCCAAATACGGCCAACGTACCACCAGTTGGAAACCCCTGGTCTAGATACTCCATAGAGTTTAGAATTATAAATTAAAATCCCTTGAGATGAGCTATTAAAAGAAAAACCTTTCTAAGCGGCCGCCATATTAAAACGGAAAACCAGATTTAAAAACAACAACATGTACATACGTTTCGACCTAAACTCAGAGAATGTCCCTGCCAAATTTCGAAGGAAAAAAAACTTCATTTGAAAGTTATCGCGGGACATACATACGGATAGTTAGAAGGCCAAAATGTCTTGAAAAAAAGCAGTCCAATGTAGGGCATCTGGACCAAGGCGTCAGTCTTGTGACGGGGTTGCAACAGTTCGAATCCCGGCCAGGGGCGTGTTTTTTCATAAACACTATCAAACCCTTTTTTTCACACAAAAGCGGGTACATTTCGTGAAAGGTATGCCCTCTTCATCCCCACCTCATTAGTATTATCATCATCAACACCGGTTTCCCGCCTGTGGCCGAGTCATTTTAGTAAAATACCTTCATCCTCCCCTATCCTTCCACCATTCTTCTCCTCTCACTTGCATAATTTATTTATATTGTGTAATTATTAGTTATCACCGCGTCTCATTACCTGTTCAGGTTATACACACAAATGATAATTAATCTAATGGGATAGGGATAGGGAAGGAAGTATTTTAGAGGTAACCCATCAGCATTTGCGTAGAAGTGGAGGGAATAGGAAAAACCCTCCTCATTAGAGCAGATTGGGATTCGAAATCCAATCTGTCCGTAATCAGCGGGTTAGTGCAACACGAGTGACGCCTTAGACCATTCAGCCAGTAAAGCGGGTCAATATAGTGTTCAATCGACGCCTGCATGGGTATAAAACCGCGACAGACGATGCAACGAAACGCGATCTAGGTACTCCATTTAATAAACGCCTGTCGCTGCACAAAAGGCAGGCACCCACCTTCTCCCCGGCCTAGTGACGTCATATTCGTGGGTTGCTAATCTTGAGGCTGCAAGGTGGACACAGTTAGCACTCGTGTGCCCACATGGTGCCCACACGTGATACGGACACGATGGGTAGAAAGAAGCTGAGGGCAACTTCTGGGCCCGTTTCAAGGCCAATTAACCACAGCTTTATATACCAGAATACGTTCAAGCTAAGGGGAGAGGAGGAATATCGAATTATTTTTAATTCCTCATTTGGCAACAATGATGTCTGGATCAGAAGTCATTTAATTTTAAAATGAATATTTTTAATACTGTTATCTTTTAAAAACATAGGTAAAATAGTTTTATTGCTCTCAATTCAACCCCCCTAAGTTTGGTTGAAATGACTCACTAAGAACCAAATTTAAATTTTTCATTTATTCGAGGTATTTAACGTACACTTTCCGAACCGACTGATTTCATCAACACACGACTTTAACTTAAATCTACAATAGACACAACATCCAGCCCCCGGCCATTAATTCATCACTGTGAAAGGGAAAACCCACATTTCATCAATCACAATGATAAAGTTTGCGGCCATGCGAGGAATCGAACCTGGGGCCCTTAGCTCAGTAGATAGACATTTTACCGACTGAGCTAAGATGTCGGCTCACCAAGTAAAGAGTGTACAAATTTCATTTGAAGCTTACATTATCTTGTGAGCTGAGAAAATGTGTTTAGTAGTCATTAATTTACAAAACATTGATAACCTTCAGAAAAAAACATGCAAGAAAATATGAATTAAAAGAGTCCAAAATAAACTATTAAATTTACATTTAAAACATCATGGGTTGTATACCAAAAAAAAAGTAACCGAAATTCAGGCCTTATCTACTAGAGAGACTATAGGCCAAACTTTTACTTCACATCCATTACTGTTTCCAGAGTGTGGCCTGTGCCAGTTATTTATCCTGTCGTATCTTCATGTGTCTTATAATCCAACTTAAGACTAGGAAAGGCACAACATCCAGTACCCCGGCCGTTAAGTCATCACTGTGAAAGAGTATGCCCACATTTCTTTAATGACACATTTTTGGCCATGCCAGAAATCAAACCCGGGACTCTTAGCTCAGTAGGCAGACACGCTACCGACTGAGCCAAGGTGTCGAATTATATATAGGCCAACCTATACTTTTGAAAACGTTTTGGGAAAAAAGGTGGCTTATTTTCGGACAGTCCAAGGTCTTGTATATTTAAAGCTGTCAAATTTCTACAGTATTTTATTAGTTTTTTAGTTTCCTCTATTTTTTTCCAAGACAAATCCTCTGGGTATTTCAGACACAAAAAATATTCTTGTTCTTCCAGACATGATAAATTCCCTGTTTCGTAAAGAGAAAAATTGGTTTTTTTTTCAGACATTAAAAAGATTGGTTTTATAGTGTTTTCACGATGCTTGTCCAAAACCTGTCCTCAAAGCTTATGTCTGAGACTATTAGCGCTCCCCCCTGATCGCGTGTTCAGGAAGTTACACTCCGTGTTTCCTCTGTAAACTTGGGTCTCCGTGATTCACTGTGAAGAGAGGGGGGATGAGGGGTAGGGAGAGGTGACCTCTAGTCCT
>CABEEJ010000601.1:77381-153622 GCA_901482245.1 Timema douglasi
CCCCCCCAGATTGTGTGGGCCCTGTGTGGCCGCACCGTATGTACACCTAAGGAAGACCCTGTTAAAACAGAATGATTTAATATTTATTGGGAAACCTCTTCTGTCGCTTTACAACCCTTGTCTATGAGGTGATAGTACATGTTTGAAACAGCGTGCTTGGTTCGTTAGTTCACGTTTTCATCCATCCAAAGACCTATTTTAAGATTTCAATTAAATGTGACAAATTTACAAATATTTCAATAATTTTTCTAGATTTTGAAAAATTGCCTGTGTTTTCCAGGTGTGTAGCACCCCTGACCTATCCGACCTTTAAATTAGTCAAAACCAAAATATAGACATTGAAAATAATCATGCACGACTCGAGAGCCAATGTAGGCCGATATAGCTCAGGACCCCTAATACACTTTTCAGATGACCAATTAATTTTTTAGGTACTAAATTTTGCAATGAACCAACAAACATTTTTTTTAAAATTTGGTTAAACAATAGAAATCTATATCTTAAAGTGGACTATCTTTAAGAAATAAAACCTGAAAATAACTACCGGTAATCATTTTATATATTAACCTGCTGCTCAAGTTTATGTAGTTATTAAAGGGAGTGCTTTATCCCAGCTAACGTCAAAGTACTACATAGGTGTAATCACAGAACAAGACAAATGAAGAAAATGATGAACTATTTTTCTTTAGATGACAGCTGTATTAATGGAATGTATGATATGGGACATTGTCTTAATTTTGAATGATTTCAACATTAGAACTAACACTAGGCCTACTAACAAGATAAAAGCTATCTGTAATTTTGTATTTTGCATATTTTCTTAAAAATACATTTACATCATCATTTGAACTAAGTTTTCCCAACATTTGTAGAAATTTATTCCCACTTTTAAAGTTATTTACCATTTAAGGTAGTTTATTTGAAATTTACCGTGATTAGGTTATGTCCGGTTAGTTGACCAAAATCAAAAGTTTTGTTAAAAGGGACTTTTTTAATTAATTTTTAATGAAATTTAAAACTATTTAATTTCATGTGTGTTGGCCTACTGGAACAAAGTGAAGTAACTTTTTATTTGTTGGCAGCTAGATTTTTTTTTAAACAATTAAAATGTTAACTCTGCATGTCGCTGGAAACTTATGTCATCTTTATCAACATAATTGTTTGGACTGCGAAGAATATTTATTAGCCTATATTAAGCCTATTTAGGCTAATTTAAATGACAAATCTTTAGCAATGTAATTTGTCTCCAATTGCAAAACTAAAGTAGCCTACCAAAATATAATGTAATTCCAGTATCCAGGTTGTAATTTGTCACTAAATTTAATTTGATCCACCTATCAGGATTGATCTTGTGGATAGACATCACATACATCAGTGTTTGACACACATTGATTAAGAAAATATATTTGTTTAGGAAATTATGCAAAGCAATTAATTAGGTCCTGAATATATTAAACAAACAAGTTTGAGTAGGAGTTAGTATTTAAATTACTATGTATTTATCTAAAAAAAGTTACTTTTCTAATTGAAGCTAATGAGTCGATAAGCAACTTTAAAAACTAACTTTATATAATGTGCTTTGGTGGTTGCATAATTTAAGGTAGTCACATCAAACTTGCTAAATTTGTGTGGCCTGTAAGCTTATTAAAAACCAACATAAAATGCAACATTGCTTTTCATTTTATCAACAACGTTGTAGACATAAAACATTTGGGATGTTGGCATAATTTGAGGAAACTGGCCATGTGAGGTTGGACCAAATTTGTACTTTATGTATATTAAAACAAGGATCAGTCCTCAAAAAATGTAAAGTTTGGGTACCATTTATGTGCATGTTTGGGAGAACATACACAGGCATATGTTAGCTTTGTTTACTCACATTCAAAATTACAAAAGAACAAAGTTAGATGTATGGCACATATAATTTTGTCAACAATTATCAAGAGTGATTTCAACATAGTTGTGATTTATTTTTAGCTTTTTTTTTAAATAGTCTTGATACCCTTTCAGGTTATGCTTGTATACTAATTATGCATGGTTTTAAGGATTAGGAAGGTTATATTTAGAGGAAGTGTACTTTCATTTGTGTGGAGAGTGGAAAACCATTTTGGAAAACCATCCTTAGTACACCCGACCAAGATATGAACCCCAATCTTCCCATTCTTGGCAGTTTAGTCTACTACGAGAGTAGTGCCTTAGACCATGCGGCTTCTAAGTGGGTATTCTTTTCACTTTAAAATATATGAAAATATTGATTTTTTTTAAATGTGTACCCCTTAGTATTTTTTTATTTCCATTGTGGCCCATATCATCAAACAAGGGCATGTCAATCATCTAATAGACTGCACTGACATAAAATGGGAGATTGGTGTTTGAATTCCAGGTGGGTGTATCTGTCTACTGAGGGTGTTTACTTTTAAATGGTTTTACCCTCACTACACACAAGTGCAGGTACATTATGAACAGAAACATTTTAATACAGAACTATAAAATATATTAAGGTCTAGTCCTAGGTTACTAGTTGTGATTGAGGGAACGCGACACCAACTAGGGGCCAACGTTTTTGTGCAACTTAGGTGAGTTTTATGTTTATATATATATATATATATATATTCAGTATTAATTTTGTTGTCATTGGAAAGAAACATTCTTGTTGATTTTTATTAAGATAGGGTGTAAGAGGAGGCAAGAAACGGCCTGTGTTTTTAGAGTTTTTATAGCAAACTTTTATTAGCGCCCAAATAAATACAATATTACTCCGTACAAACTGTGTTTAATTTCCTTCACGCAGTGATATCAACAGTTGTTGACTATCTGCTCAAAGTTGTCCTGGAATCAAATGACAACTTTTTGATCTTCATTTAAAAAGTTTGTCATCTAATGTCACTATGCTCTTAAGAGATATTCAACAAATGTTGATAACACCATGTGAAGGAAATTAAACTATGTTTCTACTGGAGAAATATTTGATTTATTTTGGCCAAAGAAATGCTTCAAGCTATAAGACTTGCAAAAACACTGGCCTTTTCTCTCATCCCCTACATCCCCACCTTTAATGATAACACATTTTATTTACCGGAGTGCGAGTGGGGAAGGGGGGGGAACGTTAACAATTAGCCCATGTCCCGGCATTGTCCTTAAAAAGTGTGTAGATTATGTGGGGTTAAATTATCACAAAACAGTAAATTATTATTATTATCACCACGTCTTACTACCCGTTTGGGTTGTATACACTTACGCTAATGTGTAATGGTAGGATGATTGTGAAATGAAATGGAGGACCTACAGCTTAACGTGGGATCTGAACCACGGTGGAGGCCTGACATTCCACACATTCACAAGTTGTGATTAATACAAGTCTTGTCAGAGGTGAAGGAAGGGTTTGGCAATCATAAAACAATAAAATCATTTTAAGTTAAATTGTGGTCCATTGTAAAAACTCTCTCAGGTGGTAGATTACATGGATTGGATTGTGTAATCCATTAAATCATGCAAAATGTGAAGTTATGCCATTTTCCCAACGGATTGAACCTTTCCACAACCTCATAAACGTTTATTCTGGTGGAAAAAGGATATATGCAGGGTGACAACTGAAGAAGTAATAACCAGATACAACCATATTAAAATAAGTAATTAATTAATAAATGTGATTAATACACATTATTAGTACAAATTGGAATAATATTTTAATGTGGGGCACAAAAATCAAGTTCCTAAGGAAAACTTGAAAAAAATTGAAAACATAACCTCAAATTAAAATCAACTCCAAGCAGCCAGCACACTTTGTGGGGATTGTATTACTAACTTAAATTTCAGCACGAGCACACTTGGTGGAGATTGTTTGTAGTACTAGGTAACAACAACAATCTTACATAGCCGTGGAACCTCGGTCTTCTGGAAATTCTGAGATAATCCACTTTGAACATTCATCTGACATGCATCTAGCCCTTTAAAATCACCAAGATTAAGGTGTCACAGTTCACATTTTGTCACTTTCCAAATTGGAATTATTTCTAATTTTCTTTTATAAAAGTTTACATTCAATTAATGATTAAGAAATTAAATTTGCTATTTTAGTAAATGTATTTGTACATGCAAGGTCATAGCAAACCATGTATGGTTTGCTATAAGTGGAAGATTACCGGTAATTTATACTATTTATATACAGACTATTATAGTAGGATTTAGTTCAATAGTTTAAAAGGTAGCTAGTAACTTAATTACTGTAGGTAAAATGATCCACCTTCCCCCTTTAAGTAATATTTTTATACTTGTGAATATTATTGTTCATTAGGTTATTTTGCACAAAATAGTTACTACTACAAGTAAAGGTTTTAATTAAGAATGCAGATATTTGATATAAATTTAAGCTGATCGCTTTAAAATCATTCTAAAAGTCGAAATAGAAAATTTCATACAAAATAAATACTACTTAGTAAGTTTGGAATATGCATAATATATCAGAGTATAATAATTATAAGATTTACAAAATTTGCGTTAAATTGATTTTATCAAGAATAAATATATGCAGCACACCATTTTATATGAATACAAAATACAGAGTGAAAGTGCAAATCAAAAATATATGACTTTGAGGTCTGCAAAGGGCGTAGGGTGTAGTTTATTTTAGATATGATTACTCACATAAATGATCTACAAATCCAAAACAATTAAAACCAATCTAGGGGTAAATATGTGTGTGGCTTGAGCAAACTAAGCATAACCGTTGGATTGGCGATTCATTGGTTTACTTAACCAAAAAGACAATTAAAATAACTTTAACTAAAAAAAGCTTGGCAATGAAATAAATATTATTAAGAAGCATAAAATAATACACCCCGCCAGCATACAAAATAACAGTATGAAAAAGAAATAATAACACTTGACCAAGAGGCGACAGACTACAATAAAATGGGGGCATTTGGTAAAAATAACTCTTACCATCTGTACGTTTTATATCCACAGATGTCCCAGCTGCAATAGCACTAAGTCTTTCGTCCATTTTTATTACAAAAACTCTATTAATACACTAAATGAAACAATTTTAAGAATTCATTAACAAGCACCGTATTGAGAAAGCAGTATGACAGTTACACTAGTTTAGTTTTAAAATATATAGTGGTAATACTGTAGTCAAAATACATTATTAAAATCAGTTTATTTTGCACCACATAATAACAAAATATAATTATATTTTCAAAGTCAAGTAGATAAGAACTAAACAAATTTAAATCAATAGATCAAACTATCATAAATTGTTTTAAATGTTATTATATTAAAATAAATTAAACTTTTGACTAGCTTGTTATCATGACTATTCCATTGATTACTATAATATAACTGGATGGAAATCTGTGGCTGAAATTTTCGAGCTGTCGTATGAATACCATTGTGTAGGAGAGAAGTAAATTTTCGGGTATATCTTTCTCTCTTAAACACATACACGGTACCGTGGCAATTTGATATCGTTCATTAATTTGATTGAATATATGAAATACAACAATGTGTGATCAGTTTATTGAAAAAATGTTTTAGTAAAATCTTTGAATTGCATAACAAAGTAAGAAACTGGTGAGTTTTTCTTTAAATAAGTTGATGTAGGCTAATATATCCAACGATTTTAGAAGGAAGCTCGTTTGGAAGGCTTTATCTCGTATCACAATCCTACCCTATTATAATGTTTAGGTAGGATAAAAGACATTACAATCAAAAAGAGAATTTTTACTTCCATTATAAATGGCCATTTAACCTAACAAAATAGTATTCTGGTACGAAATAAAGCCTTACAGATCAGTATTCCTACTAAAATCAGAGTTTGGTAGATACCGTACCTCCCACAAGCCTATAACCTAAATTATCGTTTGAACCTAGGACTTCAACACAAAGTATGTTATTCAGACAAATGTGATACAGATTTTAGCAAACTTGTTTGAGTATTGTTATCGAAATTTCAACATATAATTGTTTCTGAAAACAATATACATGATATAAGTTAACGCTAAAAAAATAATGATAATATAATAATACTTTCTATAAGCCTAATACCTAAGTGATCGTTTTAACGTATTGCAACTATACAAAGTTTGTCAATCAAACAAGTTAATTAAGTTTTAAGATACCTTATTATATATATATATATATATCGACCTTTCAATATATAATGGTTTCTGAAACCAATATAAGAACTTACAAGCTAACAAGTTTAAATATAAGTGTAGTCTTCACATATTGTAAGCAACATGAATGATAACTACATATTTAAATATAGTAAAGATTTTATTCGTAATTGTACAGTATTACCTGTAAAACTGAATTGTATATCTTTTAATATAAATGTTTCTTCAGACAAGGGTGGTATAATATTTAATTATTTTCAAACAACACTTTTATTCGTCAAAGATATGTTTTCGCATAAGGACATTGAAATAAACCGTTAAATCTGCCTCCCTCTCTCCCCCACAAAGAAACAGACGATTAAATTGAACTTTATGGTTTGATCTTTGTCAATTCCTATGTTTATGTCCATCCAGTATAATATAAAGATCACTAGCCTAGTCACAGCTAGGTGTCAGGCACTGCTAGGAAATATCTAAAGATGAATAGAATTATAATCCGAGCTATATTTGAGCTTGGAATCAAATTATAGATAGATGAAAAATTAATCAGGTTAATAAATTTTTTAGTATCAAAATTATTTTATCAAGCTTGACATAAAAACAAATCTTATTCAAAAACAGACCTAGCACCAATTCAATAGCAATTCATTCATTACTGTGAAAGAAGAATCCTCAATTTTACAAACAAATTTATCAGCCGTGTGGGGAAAATAGTAGGAAGAAGAAAAAATCAGGAAAACCTCAGGGGGTGGGCAAAATGGGATAGCAACCACCCAAGATACCGGGCTAAAAGGGTTACTTTTCAACTAATGATGCATAAAAACTATAAAAATAAATCATTATAAAATAAATTTTGTGGGTTAAGGGATCTAAATTTATTTTTTCTGCTTGAATATTTCCATAAAGTTAAATATAATCAGCTTATACATGTTCTTTAGGCATACAGCAAATACACTAGAAACTCGTTTAGTCTAATTTGATGGTACACGGTTGATCCGGATGACCCATAAATTTAAGAAGTCTTCGCTCTTAATAATATGCAAATTGAACATATTATACAATATTTCAACGAAATAAAATTCTGATTTACAGTACCGGTACGTATTAAAAAGTAATGAAATGTAATTTTTTGTATTCAAATAAATACAGAATAATGTTTACTTCTTTGTGAAATTTAGAAATTTAACAGAAATTGTAGCGCCACTGTACTGTATATTGTAAATTGCAAGACATGATTGACAGCCAATAAAGTTTGTCCAGTCTCAAATAAGAAGCTAACAGACATTTTGGAAAATAATATGGAATAATATTACATAAATACCATAAATATAAATATCTTATGTCAATGTAAATGCACCTATCTTTAATATTGTTCGATTTACACCACATAAATATATTAGTTAGGTATGTAATTATTATGTTTAATGTGTATTTATGTTGGAACACAAACAACTATCATTATTATGGTTTGAGTTAATATAAACGTTCTTTCTTATGTATGTAGTAGGTATTTAACTTTTTTGTTATCAATTTAGGCTTAAAGTTTCTTTAAGTGGGTTAGTTTGGTTAATACCACTATCAAGTTGATCATCTTAAATTTTAATATATAATATATAGGCTATTATTCAATGTTATAGAATTATAGTAGAGCTTGTGTATTATTATTGCAACATATATATATATATATATATATATAAAATACCTACCCATATTTTTGGCCACATTACCCACAAGGGGAAGGACTACCGTGTAAAACTTTAGAAGCACTATCAGCACAACTCCTAATAAACGTCTATATATTGAATTATTTGTACTGTATAGCCATTGATCTCTATAATATAACTGGATGGACATTTGTGGCTGAAATTTTCGAGCTGTTTTGCATACCGTTGTGTAAGAGAAAAATAAACTTTCCCGTATCTCTTTATCTCCTACACCCATACAAGGCAATCTGACATTTTGACATGTTTCATTAATTTTATTGAATATAGTTAGATACAACAATGTGTGATTAGTTTAATGAATTAAATGTGTTAGTAAAAGCTTTGAAGAACATAACAAAGTTTGAAACTGGTGAGTTTTTCCTTTAACTAAGTTGATGTAAGCTAATACAAACGATGATTTTTGAAGGACGCTCGTTTAGAAGGCTTTCGAGATATTCTGTTGTTCACATTGGTCAAAATTATTGGAAGAGAAAGGAGAAAGACAAGAGTGCGGCTTTTATCAAAGACCACTCACTTTGCAGAAATCTGCTACTTTATTTTTAAGTTGAACTCAAATAATCAGTTTTCTTTATATTTCTTACCTAGTGGAAGTCAAAATATTTCATTCGAGTTTTTCGTATTAGACTGGATTGCTAGTGACAAGATTGGGGTTCAAATTTCAGTAGTGTGTACTGAGGGGGATTTTTCAAAAAAAATACTGTTCCAAACACGCTATTTCTATTTATTTATTTTTAGCATTACGTCTTACTACCCGTTCAGCTGGCTGTACTCTTATGCACTAATTACTATAATATGTTAGAATGCAGGAAGGTTGGATTAAGAAGAGGTGCATCCGTATTTTAGGGGAGTGAGAGTGGAAAACTATTTAGGAAAAACCACCTGTGTGCACCTAACCGCAATCGAACCATAATTTCCCCATCTTCAGCATGAGAGTTGAACAAGGTGGGTAACACCCACTAAGACTGGATTACTGGTGGTGGGAAGATTGAAGTTCAAACCCCAGTCGGGTGTAATAAGGGTATTTTTTCCTAAAATGGCTATCCACTCTCAATCTACATAAATGTTGGTACATTCAATCTAAAATGTCATCTTCTTCATTCCTATACCATTAAGGTAATTAATGCATGAGTATAACTCGAACGGGTGGTAAGTTGCAATTAAAAATATATTGTGATGACTACCAAGAGTGTCGGGAGAGGTAGTTTGTAAAAAATATATATTTTTGAGGTGTTTATAGGGGCTTAACTCCAAGCCAATGGAAAATGTTTGAAAATGGAATGCCACTAAGATAATATTTAGGGTGGCCCTTAAGCATTTAAAAATAAAAATAGATTGTAAGGAACCTATTTTGAGTTTGATGCAAACCATTTTTCAGCTTCAAACTCGAGTATATCAGAGGGGAGTTAAACAAATTGGAAGAAAAAACATTTCGATGGGAATTGTGAAGAAATTGGTAGTAATACACCACCCCATTAACCCTCCCGCCTTCCCAGTCCCCCCTCAATGAGTAAAACTGGATATAAAATTACCGACAGACACACCGTAGAATGTAAATAATTTCCTCAGCGTCTGACTTAACCCAAGCTATGAGGGTGTGAGGACAGTGTCTTAAAGTCACAATGGTTACTAAATTTTCTTTAAAATATTCATTCAAGTCATGTAATCACTTTCGTAGGAAAATATCAAAATCAAAGTATAATAATAGTAATAATAATAATAATGGTAATGGTTATATCTTAACAATGAACATAAAAAAGTTTTTATTTTTTAAACCTTTATTTCTGGATCCCCCTTTGAAAATTGTTTGAGCCCTTAAGAGGAAGGGGTGGGGGGTACGCATACGTATAAAATAGAAATAAGCAATTGTGTTCTTTATTTTTCATTCTCATATTACATCAGCCAGATACTAATTATTATTATTACTGTTGTTATTATTACTATTATTATATGAAGGTGACCTGGCGGTCTAGGGGTAAGGTGTCATACTTCTGTGCTGGTGGCCGGGGTTCAATCCTTGGTCCCGGCATAGATTTATCAGATTATCAAACCCTTCCTTCAACTCTGACAAGACATCTTGTTGAGAATGCCAGCCCACCACCGTGGTTCGGATTCCACGTTAAACTGTAGGTCCTCCATTTCATTTCACAATCACCCTACCATTACACATTAGCGTAAGTAGCGTATAACCCGAACGGGTACTAAGACGCGGTGCTAATAATAATAATAATAATAATAATAATATATGAACTTAGAGATGCATTGAAAATTCCTAGTCTAAAACTAGCTTTGCCCACATTAGCTTGTAGCATGTACAAAGTCATAACTATGCAGTAATGGACCCATGGTGGGTCGCCCAAGAAAAAAAAAAGACCCCACCTTCCCTAAATCTTTTGTATAATTGTAGATTATAAAAAATATTTTGACATTTATTATTGGAATTCTTTTATGATACGTAATAATATTGAGTAGGTAGGTTTAATTTAAAGGAAGTGCACCCTATTTGCATTGAGAGATAAGAGTGTAAGCACATTGAAAGAAAACTCCCCTAAGTGCATTACTATACAGCCATAACAGTTGATAAAATGTTTCAATATAATGTAAAAAAACTTAATCTGAATTTAATAGAACAATATTAATAAATATTATAAACAAATCTATAGTCAACTATCAATATTAACACTTAGAGAGGCTAAACAAACATTGATCTCTGTTAAATTGTCACAATTTCCTCCAAGGACAAGCTATGGGCAGTTGCTCAACAGACAATATAGCTAACCCCTGCAGCCTTTCTTGATTCATGTACTTCTTAAATAATTTGTAGTAAAATTTTGAAAATTACCTTTCAGCTATTACTATTGATTTTACAGAAAAACATGAACAGACATTTTTGTACAACATAAATTATGCGAAATAAGGTAATTATTGAGTAATCTTTGATTGGATAGTGAAATCTTTACGAAACAAAAATAGGCTCGAAAGACGTTTTCATCTCTTACCGAACTAATTTTGGGTGGGTGGACCTGCGTGGTGGGCCTTATTTTGGGTGTGGGCCTGCGGCATTTTCCCAACACCCTATAGTTACACCATTGACTCTGTTTACAGATCATATTACCAAAGTTAGGGGCAAAGGGTTTTATTGGTACATCTAAGTCAACCGAACCCGTGTGGGTTATACTCCAATGTACTAACTAAGCTAATATGCTAGAGAAGAGTAAGGTTGCATTTAGATTACATACACTCACATTTGCGTGGCGGGTGAGTGGAATACATTTTAGTAATAATCTCATAGCAACCAGCTAGGATCGAACTCCTATCACCGTCCTCAGCAGTCCAGTTTATTGTGAGACTAGTGCCTTAGATTATGTGGCCACAAAAGTGGAGCCCGTAATTATATTAATAAGGTATTTTACGCACATGATTTGAAATAAGTAGATGAATTCTAATTTATAGTATTAAAATTGTATTTTTCATGCAGACACGATAGTAAATTCATAACACCTAATTTTTATCCATTTCACAAGAGCAGAAGATTTATTTTCTTTCATCTGGTTGAGAGATAAAGGAGTTTTTTATTTTATTTGAGCTCTTTTTATAGAAACAGCTCTCATTGAAAAATACATCGTATTCATACAACAGATTTCATATATGAACGTAGCTGAGTTGATATTTTCCCTGCAAACATCAGTGATCACAGTGCAACTCTTGGCATCACTGCCTTAAGTTTTCCCGAGAGGTTCATCTTGTTCAACCTTACACTGATAGATCGCAGCATACAGCATCACAACAAGAACCATATGTATGTTGAAAAATGAAAGGATAATTATTCTCAATCATATTTACTGGGTTTATGCTTTGTCTGCAGATTTAAAAAACAACAACATTAAACCAAGAAAATACGATCATGTAAAAAGATTTAAACAAAAATGCTTACAAATATTTAACTTTTAATTGACATTAAATTATACTAAATTATAGTTAAATGTGTTTATTGAAATATAATGAAAACCGTTTTAGCCCAAATATTCCCACACTCCAATGACAAGCCCAGTTTGTTTTATGCAGGGTTCTTTAAATTATATTTCAAAACTTAAATTTGAATTGGCTGGGTATAATGAATAAAACATAAACCATGTAAGTGAATTTATCTTTACAGTTGAAATACGTATAATAATTTTCTAATAAATCGGGTACAGAGAACTCGCCTTACAAACTGGCCGCACTCAGATGTCATGGTGATCCATCCCCTTAATATAATAATTATACTGTAGTTAGAGGCTACAAATTATTTGTATGACCGGACGAAGACAAATCATTTATACAAAGCGATGCTATACTTTTCGCTTTCTTAAAAATATTAAAACTAATCCATGCTCAAAATTAGATAAATAATTAATATTATATAGGATCTTGTGACGTAATTTGCCACCCTACTTTGTATTTCCCTATGTTTTCTACTTTTGTGAACAATTTCCAATTTATTTTCGCGTGAAATCTTTGAAGTTCGCCAGCTGGTTGCCGGCCTGACTAATGATACTATTTACATCTATTAAATAAAATAAAAGGACGGAAGGAACAACGTAAAACATTGTTTTAAATAATTTAAATAAGGAATTTTGATTTAAGGAAGAACACTTACCTTTTATTAAACATTAATTATCCTGTTAAGAAGTGTGTTTGACTCTTGTATTCATTTTCAAAGTCGACCATGTTTGTTTTAACGCATGTGCAGTTCTATAAAACAAGCGAGTAGCGAGTTTCGTGGTTGTAGAAGAAGTAAGGAAGAAAAACGAGCGCGATTTTTAATTTTGACCGAAGGAAATAGACATTTAATTCTTTATAAAACATTATTCACATTCAATTGGTTATATTTCAATATTTATATTAAACCTGCATTTAATTTGATTTTCTCCCTAGTCCATAGCCAACAATTTATTTTCGTTTTTAAAAAAAAATATATATTAGCTTTCTCTTTGGACTTGGAAGTAAGAATAGAACATTTTTAAAATTTGAAATATTTGAAGGGTTCTTCCTGGTTGTTGGTCCAACATGGAGCCAAATCTGTGGAGCTCCCAATTCAAATTATTTTATAGTGAATCAAAGGTTGTGGATTAAAGTAAAAGTAGCAAAAATGGGAAGCTAAGTGTGTGTGCAAGAACTATACCATTTATGTTCGTTTAAATTGTGGAAGAATTTGAAGTGAAACAAATTTATGAAGATGGTGTTTCAATATGGACTAATTATTCATGGGTGAGGTCAAACCAATTCTTCAACTTTCAATTATTGTAATCATTTTTTTCTTTCTCCTATATAAATCAGAATTAACTTACTTCCAGAAAGACAGACTAATGCAGAGAATTAATTAACATTTTATTTTATGTCTAATTATTAATTTTATTGATTGTATTTTTTTTTCTTCTCCTTTTTGGATCCAACTATACTTTTCTATACTTTGTTAAATTAGAATTATAACTAACCAGAATTCCATAGGTAGGATTTGGTTGTGGTAAAAGGGAAACAACAATAGATCCACAAGTGCCAACAATTGTTATTTTATACATTTATTTTTATTTGTAGCCTAAATTACATTTTACTTCAACAATCCATTTTTATCTAAATTGTTCATGTTTTTTAATTTTAAGTTTACCCAGTGGTTTCGAGTTTGAGAGTCATAGTGCCACTGACTGAATTAGCCTAGGTTTCATTACAATCTAACAACTTTTTCCCACCATTATAATCTTTTCTTGCTTATTATTATGACAATAATACAAAATTTAAATATTTCACTATCCTAAATTGTATTTTAAATTAGACATGAATATGTGTCTTAAAAATGGGGAAAATGCATAAATCATCCAATGAGCAAATACTCTTCGAATTATATGTATATATAACATTTAAATAATAATAAAACAAATATGTTCCCTTGGTCTGCCCTATAAGAGCCCCTTCTAATGGGGCCACTCAACAGCGCTTTGGCTTGCAGGGGCCCTTCATATAGGGCCACTCAGCAGCGCTCCCGTGAAGCGCTTTAACAGCGCCACTCTCAAGTTTCGGCGGCGCTGCTAAAGTGCGTTCGTAGGCATACTTAAGCGTGTTTAAAATCCTGCTTACACCTGCTATTTTTATGAGTAGAATTCGTTTGAAATCCTGCTTACACTAGATATTTATATAAGTAGAATTAATTTGAAATCCCGCTTACGTTTGTTATTTCTAAGATTAGAATTCGTTTAAAATCCTTGCACTAGTTATTTATACAAGTAGAATTCAATATTCAAGTGGTCATGGACGTGGGAAAAGATCTACTTTTACTGTGATGCTGCTTATACTAAGGAAGTGGAGGTGGGCTCCTCCCGCTGCTCCGATTGAGTCCCAGGGCAGGGCCTCCCTCGCTTTTATACTCCACTAAGGCGCGGGTAAAAAAGAGAGGAAGGTCCGCAGGACTCGCCGAAGAGTAAGAGGAGGCCCGGACTTCTGGTGGCCCATTTCTTTATTCTTTATCATATGAAATGGAGCACAATTTTATACATACAGTGAATTATTATATTTGTGATACAGTATTCCAGTCCCAAGAGTATTAATTATTCATTCCAATCTCCAATCGTCATGTGACTGTACCAGTGCTTGAAACACCAGTGACTAATTAACGGAGAAGCTGACAGGGGCCAGCTCTTCTCAGATAAGCCCCACGTCCAGTGGAAGATCTCCCTCAAGGTCATTCCACTGCGAGCAAAACAGTATCTGTGAGCCCACGCTTTGACAAAGTGGTCTATAATTTGTTTTAGCGTATATTAGCGTGTGTTAAAGATCCAATAAGTAAGGTGACGAGTGAAAGTGATTAATTAAAATGAATAAAGTAGTTTCTTCATTAAAAATTCAGCATTTTTTAAAATTAAAACTGCTACAAAAACTTTAAATAAAATGGTTAGGAGCACATCAACCTAGTGACTTAACATTTATGCAGGTGGATAGCAAGAAAAAAAGAACTTTTTCTCATGCGTGGCTCGGTACACAATAATTGTGGTTAACTCGCACCCATAAAACAACACTGCCACAACTAAAAAATGGGCTGTTTAGAGTTATGGCCATAGTGGCTAGGAGAAAAGAAAGCTTCTTGAGATGCAATAGTCAATAGTGCCATTATCTCTACTACACTCGGGACGTGATTTAAAAGTGTTAAGGCTGTGTTGCAGTTAAGACACATTCAAATAACCTTCAAAACAAAACTGCCACACTTATTATTATGGTTGTCTTTTATCAATAATAAGTGATGATTGTATTGCTGTTACCAAAACCAACACCGCCACATTTAGATTTGTGGCAATGTTACGTTGTGGTTGTACTAACTGTGTTTTTCAAATGCCACATTTTAAGTTATGGCAGTTTAACAACTCATAGTTGCAATTTTATTGTGTTTATCTCACCCATATATTGACTTGTGGCAGTTTTGGTTTTAAGTATAGATAGGTATTTAATTTTTATGTATGCATATTGATAGTTTATTTTGAATTATGGGGTAGACTGATGGTAACCCTGTTCATAGTAGTAGTTCATCTGTCTATAAAATTATTATTCAATTATTCATTGTATTGTTATTTATGATGGTAGTAGTTGCCTGTAATGTGAATGGCTTATTAAATAAATTTGTATTTGTTAACGTTTTGTGTTGTATTTTAGTGAGAGCTGTCAATAAATAATTCCATCTAGTAGTGATGGGCACAATCAAGTAATTACTCGATTCACTTTAAAAGGAATTGAGTATTAGAGTACTTTTTAGCAAATCATCTACTAATCGTCCCGTGGCAATCGGTTGGACAACATTACTCGGGAGTCTTGCAATGGAATTTGATACTAATACTATGTCCACAATCTCTTCCTGTAGTACGCAGTCGACACTGATAGTGACCTCCACACCCTTACTTTCAGGTTTCACGTTGCATGCAGTCAATATGAAAGTATGCGTTTTAAGAAGTGACTTACAAAAATAATTGTTTTGTGATCTTTTTAATAAAATAAACTTTTCCTTAGACTGTAAAGTGGTCAGGGTTTTAGGCCCTTAGCTCTCAACCATTTCATTTATAAAATTATATTAGTTCGCCATTGTTTACATATTAATATACTAAAGATACTGAGAGTACTAAACCTATAAATACATTTTGTTTTTCCATTCATCTAGGCCTAATTTAATTCTCTTTATTACTATCAAATTGTTAGTTATAAGAAAGTGTGGGTTTTTATGGTAATTATAAGTTATGTAAATCATAACCAAAGTTGTAAGCAATATATGTTTTAAATTTCAATTCATTAACTTCATTTTCAGGCCTTTAAACTTTTAATCTAATAGTTTCAGGGGTGGGGGAGGTTTTGGCGCGGACTCCTAGCCAATCAGTGCTCTGGTTTAGCGTCTGTTTTTGACCTTATGTGGAAGGAAAGCGTTAGACGCGACAGGGACACTGGCCGGTTAGCACGCAAAGAGAGAAGACCGGTATTCACTACTTACTTTTCGTAACGTGTAGATATAGTTTTGAGATGGGTGAAAGGAGAGGTAGACCAGGTGGATAAATAATTATCCTTATCAATGTCAGAACTAATTCGTTTTTTTCTAAATTAAGTATCCGTGGTACCAACATGTAAAATATTTGTTAAAATAAAACTTCAACTCATACGCTAAATAATATCTCTTTAATCGATTGTGTCCCTCTACCCCCACCATTATATATATAACCCCGATATGCTCTACCGAAACAACTGACTGCCGTGGACGACACCGTAAGAAGAAGATGAGGAGGTGAGGCTGATTATCATCAAATCAGCTGAAAGCGACGGGTGACTGGGTACAACACATCCATGAGAAATTGATAATAATTATACCTTTGTGAAATTGAAAACTGTTTTTTTCTTCTATTTCGTATTTTACTCTAATTAGTTTCAATTTACAAATAATCGTATTTTACTTAGGAGAAATTATAATCAAAATAATTAAGAAATACAATAATACATTTCGTTATATGCGTTTGTGGAAATACGACTGCCGAGGTTGCCGAGTAAAAAAAAAATCTATTAATTTTCATCGAGCATTTTTTTAAAAGAATCCGAAATGTGATACTCTTATATTGCATGCTTTTTGATTGTGTACCTTACATCTGCGAGTATTTTGTATTGAAAATGCACGTGCAACATTTAAACCATAAAGAGTCATTTTTGCGTAGCAGAAGAAACTGTTGGTGAAAAATGAGCTCTAAGGGTATACGCCTTTTAAATGGAAATAGCATAGTAAACAGTCCAGCCAATAAGGTTGATTCTCACTTAGCTGGTAAGAAAAGAGAAAATAAAAGAATAACAAATACCGAGTAAAGTTACTAAAGTAATCCCGGAAGAATCATTTACTCCTAATTACACAATACAATCGAGTTACTCAATTATTTTTCTTTGGTTGTGCTCATCACTACCATCTAGGGGGAAATACCTTGTCAGCTTAAGACCCTGACACAGACTCCATAGGTCCTTATCCGTAAGTCCTTACTCCGTAGAAGTTGCCCAATTTTAACTTCATACGGACTACCAATCACAGCCGAGTAAATATGCGCCTGCACCTTGAAATAAATAAAGAATGGCAGTGATAGAATCCGTCGCTATGAAAACATATACAAAATGAAAATATGGCTACACACGGACCTATTAGAAACATTTTTCAAAAAATGTAAACACGCAGGGAAGAGCGGCTTCTAGTAAAATGTTTTCTGCGAAATACCAAGTTCTCAGAAATATTGGCTTTGCTTTTGTAGGTTCAATATGCCTATTATTTGGTTTATACTCCATTTACTAGCGTCATTTAATTTTTTGTAATTGATACATTAAGGATACTAGTGATTTTGAAATAGATTATCTACGTATTGTGTTCTGCAAAGGCCTCTTTTGTTTAGTAAAAAAACTTGAAGACTTTAAAGATGCTCTAAGAAAGGAAAATGCCTGGCTAAGTGTTTAGTATTTATTTCTTTATATTTTATTATTTTAGTATCAATTTCATTATTGTTTACTTAATTAAATATTTCTTATATTCATTCATTATTAATTTATGTAATTATCACATTTTTCTGTTTACCGCCTTTTCTTTCATTAAGTTATGTTTTGTAAGGGTGGTACAATTGCTCTTTCGTATTTTTACGCGCGTTTTCTGTTAGTTCGCAAAGTGTTTTCCTCAAAGGTGGACGTGGTCCCCACCGCGGCTCAACTCCTCAGTTTCTCTTAGTGTTTTGCATTGTCTTTCGCTAATTTAAATAACCCCAATCTCATCCTAGCTTGCGTAAATGTGCGCCTGATCAGAATCCACCAAGATCATCCCATCACAACCCCAGGTAGGGCTACTTGGGTTTCTGCATCACCGGATCTTCAGAAGATGGTAGGATCTCACCATGTATACTTACGCACACATTAATTGAATAATTCTCCCTCTTAATCAAAGTAAAAACACTAAGTATTTCGGAAATTGTTAGGAAAGTTTTGGCTACAGTTAGGCCTACTTTTACTTTGGAAGCCAAACCCCTTTCTTACAATGTTGCGTTTATTTAAGAAAACTAGAAAAAAAGGATATGCATGCATAAATAGTTTCTGCTCATATTTTTTTTTATCAGACCTACTACTTATTTTAGGCAGTTAGAAAAATATTTGTTATAGTGGAACCCAAACCTATTTGGGTCATTCTTGTGAAACAGGCAAATTTAACTTTTAAAATTAGTGGCAAATAAATGACAAATTTATCAACATTAAAAATTATATTTAACTTGAATACGTTCTAGAAAGTATAATCAACATACCAGAAGTATATTTATTTTATTAATTCATATTAAAAAATAATAATTTCAAAACAAAATTCCAGGACAATGACCGTACTGCCAGGACAATGATGCAAATATCAAAAAGTCTAATTAGATACTTGTATATTAATGTTTACTAGGATATGTTTTATGTATTTATGTTATGTTTATGTTGATACATTCCATAAAGTTAATATAACCAATTTTAATTACTCTTAAAACTAATTAGGGAAGCCTAAACCTAATCACAAAGAGGAAAGCCTTTAAAACAAATTGGGATGCGCGGTTGCCACATGGTTCAGTGGGATCAATTCTTCTCACAACATCCTTATACAAATAGCTTAGAATGTATTTCTGATTTGGCCATTTAAATGTTTTCTCAGTAGCAGGGACCATTACATTCCCTTCACAAGTCTTTGTATTGGCTGACACTACTATATAGTAGTTTGTCGTAGCAGCAAACCACCCAGTTTCCACTTTGCAGGCCTAGGTTTGAAATAATTCCTGAACCTAAAAACAATTATAGTATTAATCAACAATTTTTTTTAAAGATAAAACACAATCGTTACACAAAAAACTCAAAATGATAAAAATATATTTATTCTTTTACAAAATCACACATACCTAGAGTTTCATCTGATGAACTTGTAATGATCTTTAGCTCTTGTTCTTTTACTTTGAGTGAGCCCAAATCATAGCCATGATTACACTGTTCACTCACAGGGAAATCACAGCTAAGTGATCTGAAGAAAGTAATACTTGGTTCTTCTTTGTAGTTGTGGATGACTTGATGAACTTTAATTGTACCTTTAAAAGGTCATGGTATTTCCTCAGACAGATAAACTTCATTGATTGCATCAATCTCACTTTAAGTTACTTCAAAGAGGAATACTCCATTGCATTCTCGTTTCAAGGCAGTAAAAAGATCTTCAAATGTTGCAAGATCTTTTCCTTCAGCTACAACACGATCAGCTGTTCTTTTTAATACCCCCCCTATTCCATCAGGGGCACCTTTTCCATGCCCTGCTTCTGAGTTCCAACTGCTCAATTCTAGATCCCTACAAACTGTTGGTGACACTTTTGCCATAAGAAAAAAGTTAGTTTTATTACGGTATTGGGTTGCTGGAGAATCAGTAAAAAAGTAAACTTCATTAATGGTTTTAATGTTCATTACTTTTTCTAGAATAGGACTCAAATGTGCCCAAATTGATACTCGATCATGTCTCAAAGATTTTGATAAGGAACAAAATGCTGTTGGTGTAGTTTTATTATCAAGACTCAAGTAATAAACTCCTGTATGTAGTGAAATCTGTGTTCTAGAGGCACCAAAATGCATACCTTGAGCTTCGTTATAATATTTGCAGTTGTAGTTTTCACTGAAATAAATGTGAAACAGGACAGCATTCTCTGCAAGGTTGTCCTTTATTTCACGCAGTTTATGCAGTTGATATTTAGCAGTGGCTGAATGGATCATATATTTTGGAATGGACTGCTCAAAATCGGCTACCATTCCACCAACAGTTGTTTGTATTTCTTCTTTTGTTATAATACTAACAACAATTGGTTTTCCTTTTACTTCTCTTTTCTCCTTCTTGGTAACCCATTTTTTATAACTTATATTTTCGTTGCTATCAAATTGATTGTATATTACCAGATTAGATTTACAGACATCACATTTACGAAGTAGGCAATTTTCTCTTCCTTCATAATTACAAGTCATTTCTTTAATAGTATTGTAATAAAAAAATAATATATATATAATAATATAATAAACTTATAATAACATAATAGATTTAAATGAAAAAAATATTGAATTCTTTTATCTGTATATTATTCGTGTTTTTGTTGGGCGCCACCCCTGATATCTAGGGGAAAAATAATAATCAAAAAAAGGAACAATACATTTACCTCGGCTATAAACTCAGTGGCACAACAACTCTCAACCTCGAGACCACTGGGTGAACTTAAAACTAAAAAAAAAAACCATGAACAATTTAGATTTAAAAAAAAAATGGATTGTTGAAAAAAATGTAATTAGACTACCAATAAAAATAAATGTATAAAAAAAAACAATTGTTGGCACTTTTGTGAATTTATTACTGTTTCCTTTTTGTCCACATCCAAATCCTACCTATGGAATTCCGGTTAATTATAATTCTAATTTAATAAAGTATAGCACAGTATTGTTGAGACCAAGAAGAGAAAAAATATATATACAATCAAAATAAATCAATAATTAGACATAACATATAATGTTAATTATTTTGTTGTATTAGTCTGTCCTTCTGGAAATAAGAGTTCTGGTTTATTAAGAAAAGAGAAAAGAAATGATTACAATAATCATTAGTTGAATAGTTGGTTTGACCTCACCCATACTGAAAACACCATCTTCATAAATTTTGTTTCATTTGAAATTCTTCCACAATTTAAATAAACACAAACATTGCAGCTCTTACACACTCTCTTAGCTTCCTTTATTTACTAATTTCACTTTAATCTTTCACCTTTTAACCACTATAAAAATAATTTAAATTGGGAGCCCACATTCATTTGGCTCCATCTTGGACCACCAAACCAGGAAGAACTCTCTCTACTATTCAAAACCTTCTAATCCTTTTTCAAATTTAAAAAATGTTCTATTCCAAGTCCAAAGAGAAAACAAACTATGTATAAATAAAAACGAAAATGAATTGTTGGCTATAGACTAGTGATAAAATAAAAATGAAATGTAGGTTTAATATAAGTATTTAAATATAGCCAATTGAATAAGAATAATGTTTTTAATAAAGAATAAAATGTCTATTTCCTTCTGTCAAAATTAAAAATCGCGCTCGTTTTTATTCCTTCCAAATCACGAAGTTCACTCCTCACTCGTTTGATAGCGCTGCCCATGTGTTAAAACAAAGATGGCCGACCTTCAAAACAACTAGTCAATTACACTTCTTAAAAGGATAATTAATATGCTTAATAAAAGGTAAGTGTTCTTCCTTAAATCAAAATTCCTTATTTAAATTATTTAAAACAATGTTTTACGTTGTTCCTTCCGTCCTTTTACATAATTTAATATATGTAAACATTGTCATTAGTCAGGCTGGGAATCAGCTGATGAACTTCGAATATTTCACGGAAATTTAAATTATAATTGTTCACAAAAGTAGAAATAAAATAGGGAAATACAAGGTAGGGCGGCAAATAACATCATAGTATCTTGTGTGGATTTAAAGTTAAAGACTTTCAACAAATGCAACTTTTCAGATAGAAGGTTCTGTTCTCGTGTGTAACACATAAACATGTGTCTCTTTTATTTACATTAGGATGCACCCCCCAGAATGGTCAGTATTTACAGAAGGTTGCATATCTAATTTTATAGGAGTATTCTGACAGAAATTTAGCATGCAGACTTTTCAGAGACTCGTTTAAAAGCCGTTTTTGTTTCTTTCTTTATCTTCCCTTTTGTTATACAGTCTTTTTTTTCTTGGCCAAAGGCGACTGTTTTCTTCTTTTTCTAACAAGGATGTGATGGTTTCTTCAAGCTTTATGCCCTCACTTTTGATTTTTCTCTCATAAATTGAATCATATCTGTTATAATTATCAACAAAACATTTATATTTTAAAAAAGGTTTGCTTTTCTCCAAATATCTATACTTTTTAATAATTTTACCTGAAATAAATTTGTGTACAATTGTTTTGACTTGTTGTTTTTTTGATGTGCATATAAGGCATTCACGAGCTAAGTTTAACTGAATGACAGCTCGAAATGTTACTAGAAGTTATCCCTAATATATCACTACGCCAACAGCTGACATAATATATCACTTTGGGTGACTGTAATGAAAACAGATGGTAATATATTAATGTGATAGTTAACCACGGCCAATATTATTTATATATTTATTTTAGGTTGAACACAAAGTTTATTTATCGTTTTATTCCACTTAAAAAATATTCACACCTCTTTCACAAAAACTTCTAACAAACATAGCCTCAAAATGGCGACTGACGAATTTAAACCATATGATTGAACATAACGGTAAACAGGTTTTTTTTACAATGATGCGGACACGCAGTTGATGAAAATACTTTATTCGGTTAAATATTTTAAAATATGATAAAATAATCATAAAATCATGTATTGTATGTAAAAAAAAATGACAACAATTTTCTCTTTCAAAGTAAATACGATGCCTGTATTAAAAGGTATTGATGTATGCACTATATTACACAAAATCAGTAACGTTCTAAAACTAAAAATAAGTACTTTTAATTATGTTTAAAATATTGTTTCGAGTTGGACCAAATAGTATGAGAAAACTTAAGTTTACGTTATTTTAAATTTAATATATAACAAGTAATTAAAGATCTTTACATTTATAACAAAACTGTGATCTTTTACAAGTGTTTGCAACCCAAAACCTAAACATATGATTTTCTAACTGTCATCCAGGTAAAAACCTATCGTGAATGGAATATAGCTCCTTTTCAATTGTTCAGATACAACCTCCCCAAAAATCAACCTTATCCTTACTACATTGGACACCTTCCTGCCTCTTAAAAACCTACGTACTTAAGTACGTGGTGTTGACTCCTTACTTACATTTTCATTTTTCTTAAGCAATCTAAAAATATTTTTTTGTTGGTACTTTTAACAATCTCTTGGAGTTTTTTGTAAATTTAGTTTTAGTATTTTTATATTGTTGTAGGCTTTTTTCCTCCCACGAGATTTTCTCCTATCTGAATCACTATTAGTATTAATATTGTTATTTGCTGTGCCAGGAAGAGGCTCTACGGAATCAGTTATGGTGTCAGGACATGCGTTTTCGTTTGCTAATTTTTTTTTTCAACCTGTAGCGTTTAGAATTTTCTTTCCACTTTTTACGTGTTAATCTCTTTTCTCTGGCCGTCTTTTTATGTACTGGTTTAACTACACCCGTTTTCTTTTGTATTTCATATTTCACATGTCTTTTAAATTTTTCTTGTAATTCACGGTTTGGGTCACCTTTGATTTTTTCTTGGCGTTTTTTTCTGCCAACCTTTTCTTTGCTAACCGATCTTCATTATTTTGTTTTTTCTTAGCCATTTTGATTGGAAACTCTAATTGCAGTTAAAAGACTAAAAAGAAAATCATTACTTTAGTAAAAAAAAAATGCATAATAAATGAATAAGCTTACATTTGTATTGATAAAATAAATAGTTTACTTCTTCTTTGGCTACCCGATATTATTATTGTTATTATTATTAGCAACGCATCATACAACCTGTTCGGGTTATACGCACTTACGTTAATGTGTAATAAGTAGGGTGATTGTGAGATGAAATGGAGGTCCTACAGTTTAACGTGGGATCCAAACCACGGTGGAGGCCTGGCATTCCACAAATTCACAAGTTGTGATTAATACACGTCTTGTCAGAGGCGAAGGAAGGGTTTGGCAACCAGTTAAATCTGTGCCGGGACCGAGGATTAGACCTCGTACCACTAGTACGGAAGTCCAATGCCTCACTGCCAGGTCACCTTGTAATAACCTCAAGTCTAACTTTTAGTTTTGATTGAATTTTAACACACACCTGCTTAATTTAAAATAATGGATATAATTTTGTAGGCCTGAGTTTTAAATATAAATAGACAAGAAAAATAACCATTTTGGGTTAGACTTAGGCCTAAAGTTAAGTATTTCACAAACCATTTAAATAAAGCAGAACTATTTATCATTGTCCTGCCAAATCATCATTATCCTGGATCTAACTAACCAGGACAATGAGGCCCAGGACAATAATTAATTAGGCTTCCACATGGAATAAAGGTTAAGATTTACACATCAACAGTAGAGCTAATTTTAGTACCGTGATGAGGGGTGACTTTGCTCCACTTTTTTAATTTGAGATGTATTTTCTTTTCTATCTCCAACAATATTTTAGGAAGGAAACATTTAATTGTGTATTTATCTTATATAAAGGTCCAGTAGTAATACTGTGCACTTTTTTTTAAATTTATTTGTGCATATTGTGATGGAAGCTAATTTTAATTTTGTAGCAATGTATCCTCATAGGGATAGGATACGTTGCTCCAGTTACTAAAATATACTTCTAAACCAAGGGAATGATGAATTAGTGCAAAGTAAACCTACAATGTGTTGTATTATGCACCAACAATTTTATTTTACACATTTGACAAGGTTTAACATTTGATATTTTGATGTTGGGAACAAAATACAAAATTCTACAACAAAATTTTCTTAAATCTAAGGCAATACACATTAAAAACTCATTTAAAATACATTAAAATGGCAACTAAATGTACTGTAGGTACTAAAATACAAGACCAACATGTAATTATCGTTTCAAGCAAGTTAAAACCACCAATGTTTACTGAGCTCTGGTATTTCGTAAAAGCCACGTTTTGACACCAATTTTGGCTCTGTTATGTGTCCAATTACATCCTCCCAAACATAACTATTTACATCAGGTTTTTCAGGCCACTTCCATGACTTCAAAGATCTCTGCATAGCACGTATTACCACTTCTTGGTCAGTAAAACTCACAATTTTCCCGGGAAGTATTCTCCTTCGTAAGTAAACACAACATATTCTACTACAACTCTTTACTTTCTGTAAGGACAGCATATCTGCGTAACTTTTCTCTCCTAAAGATAATGAATCCAACTGTTTTTCAGCTTCTTTCTCCTGTTCAAACTCTTCAGTCTCTTGCATCAAATCAACATCAAGGTCACTAGTTTCACCAGTATCATATCTGGCAATATCAGTACGTTTAAGCTTGAGTTTCTTGATCTTATATGGAGCTTTCATCTTGATGACAGTTGATGGCACATTTTTTGACGTACTGGCACTGGTAGTAGGTCTTGATTGATCTTGTAGTACCTCAGGACCAACACTCTTCCCTGGGACGTCAACTTTCTTTCGCTTGATAAACTTTGGTTGAGTGAATTCAGTTCTCTTAGCCTCTAAATATGCCAAGAATGATGCATCTATATCCTTAGTCGGATCGTTTAAATTTCCTGGTAATCTTGACAACAAAGGTGCAACATCTACAGGAACTACCCCACATTTTTTAAATCCTGCCACTAATTTTTTTTTTTCATTTGGTTGAATAACTTCCAGGAGTTTCTTTAGTAATAGTGGGAAATGTTGTTTCTCAAGAGGATAGCTTTTCATTCCCCAAGTGGTTTCTTTCCATTCTGCCAGTATCTTTCTCCAAGCCACCTTCATTTGCCTAAAGAAGGTAACATCTAGTGGCTGTGTGAGGTGTGTGCTGTTAGGTGGCAAGCATACAAAAGATATATTATGGTCCTGACAAAGTTGTAAGACTTTAACTGAAAAATGTGATGACAAATTGTCACTAATTACAACTTTTTTTCCCACTCAATTTCTTAAGTTTAGGCAGCAAAAGGCTTTCAAACCAATCACCAAAAGAGTTAGATTCAAACCATCCACTTGGGCTAGTGCTATACCTACAACCAGCGGGCCCATTTTCTGTCCAAGTGTCCCACAGATTTGCTGCCCGGTACACTACATAGGGTGGTAGAAATTCACCAACCGCACTACCAGAAAACATAAGGGAAATGCTGCTTTTGGATGTGTTGCGAATTTTTTCAGGATATTTCATTCCACGTTTAACTATAACTTTTTTTTGACCCGGGTTAACAGTCAAATTTGATTCATCAAAGTTCCATATGTTCTCCGGAGGTACATCCTTGACACTCTCACCTAAATTTGTTATGTAATCACGTAAAGTTTGCTCATTAATTGCGGCACGAGCACATTTTATGTTGGATGCAAAACATGTTGATAGCTCTCGATGACGCTTTACAAAAGAGGAAGCCCATTCAGTACCCGGGACATTGTTTTTAAACTTTTTTATCAGCCGTCCAGTTCTTGACAAATATGATTTAACAATCATTCTTAGATCCAGAAGGTCCAGGGGGAAGCCATACTCGCTGAACATCATGATGCATTGAACAAATGCATTTTCCTCTTTTTCAGAGAAAATGAGAGGCTGTCCAGGTTTTCTAGTTGAATTTCCTTTTAATTTATTTACAATAGTTCTTCGGGGAATGTTAAATTTCACCTCTGTTTGCCGCTTTGTCAACTGTCCTTCTCGAATAGACATTAGGCACTCCTGCAGTTTTTCTGAAGTATAATCGGCATATCTCCTGGAGCCTGGTTTTCTCTTATATACACGTGGCATATGCTGATACAAACCAATAACAATGTAGAAAACAAAATATACCTTTTAAATTAATTGGGAATACTTTGCTCCAAAAAAAGTGGAGCAAAATATCCCCAAAAGTGGTGCTATATAACCTCACTTTCAAAAACCTCAACATAAATATTAGAACTACTGACAAAAAATACAAATAAAGTATTATTTTAAAATATCAGATATCTAGGAAGAAAATAGATATACTCTTACCTCTTGATTATAAATCCAGTTAGCTGCAGATGCCAATTTTTTCAACTAAAGTTTTATAGAAAAATCTCCAACTTTTCTGAAAGAGTGCAATACACAGTAGAAATGGCGGGAATGCTATGAAACCTCATGGGAATGTTGCCTACAGAATAGCCAAACAAACAACAACAAAATCTCAGGGTTACAGGTCTGTATATTTGCACACTAAGTCACATAACAAAATCATGAAATGGAGCAAAGAATCCCCCATAGGTGTAAAGTCACCCCTTGGGGCTTGGCACAGTACTTAAAACAAGAAGAAGGAAAAAATCTCATTTTACCTTTGGTCTTCTAGAGTGTCCAGGACAATGACAGTTTAAAAACATAAATATACAAAACATCTATTCAAATTAGGTATTGTCAAATAACTGGAAAGAAAAAACTAAAATACACACACTCTTAAGTAGCAGAAAGACCAAACTTCAACAACCGTCCCAAAAGCTAACATGTGCTGCCATCTCTTATTGCACCAGCAAATGTAACTCAAGATGCCAGGACGACAATGATTATTATTTTGGAGACAGTTGTTTAGGAAGACATTATACATGTTATTCAATAATTTAAAAAATTATAATTAAGAATTTTGCTAAGCCTGAAGTAGATATGAAAACATGTCACTTAGATACTTATTAAATTTTTAATAACTATTAGATAAATCTGATTTTATTATGACAAAATGTGTGAAGAGACAGGCCAGGACAATGACTTTGTACATGTTCTAACCATAAAAAATGTTGAAAAAAATAAATATTAATTTGAATAATGTTTTCATATTACTAAAATAGGCTTTTATTTTTTTGTATGTAATTTTTTTTACTCTAACCCTAATAAAATTAATAAGCAGACTAATATTTGCCTGTTTCACAAGAATGACACATTTCCAATTTGTGTTTAAATTGGATTTAACTATGAACACTAGAAAAAGACATGCTATTTAAATAAATTGTTATCTATTCATATGTTTCTTTTAAATCCAGTCCTTTTTAGGCACTTATAGAAAATCCACCTGAACTAGGAACATGTTTGCACAATTGGAATTTAAACCACTATAGCCAGTTTAGGTGGCATTCTTTCCCCTGATGTACATTGGCATATGTTATTAATATTGAAATAGGACATGCAAGTTTGTGATAGCCATAATGGGCATCATCGCTCATAGGGGCTACATAATATGTCGGGCAAAGCCCAAAGTTTTTTTTAATAACTCTGCTTTTTTAGCAAGTAGAAGCATCTTTTCAAATACCCGCCTCGGTGGTGTAGTTAGCTAACACACTAGTTTTGTGTTGAGCTTGACTGCCGAGGATGCGGAGATGAAGTTCGAATCTCGATCAGGTGAACTGGGGGAGGTTTTTCCTAAATAGTTTTTCAATCTCCCGCTACGCAAATGTGGATTGGCTTCCTCTAAATTCAACCTTCCGAATTCCTAATCCATTAGCGTATTTAGTATTTGTAGTAAGGATGCTTAATAAAAAAAAAGTGCTGGTTTTGTTTTCATCCAAAATATTAGTAGGCCTACATCTGTTTTGCATTTTCAGGCTATTGCAAACACTTATTATTTTAAGTTTGATAGTTAAAATAAAGTTATAAATGAAATAATCATCAAAAGAAAGACTAGAAGGAGACAATAGTTCTGACAAAGCTCAAAAAATACAAAGCCTTTCTGGAATGTCCCGGAATTTCAGTAGCTAAAAAAGCAGAATTTCTTTCGCTTGTGTGAATCCAATCTTATTGCGAGAACATACCACTCTTATTTCAAAGAGTTGAAAATTAATACCAATTATCAAGACAATGGAAACAACTCAGAATGATTTTGTAATCCTAGTAATTTTCAAAAATAAAAAAACTTGAATGAATTTAATTTAATATGTTAACACGTAGTAAGAAAACATTACCAGTAAGCTTTGAACTGGCCACAAAAAAAACCTCTCGTGACTCTTCTGAGTTCATATCATAGCCAGTTTTCTGAAACATAGGTCTTTTCAGGTAACCAATTAAGGACAAAAGTCACCGACACCTAGCATTCAGAGGCCAGTCCCACAAGGGTCAACTCTCACACCACAACTTTCCAATGCCAACATTCCAACAGTAGGGAGAATTAAACTCTGTTTTCAGACAATACCATGTTATACATCACCGACAAAAATATATCTCGCGTATTTCTTGCCATGCAAAGTTATCCGATCATCCTACAGATCTGGCTAACCAATTGAGAATAAAGGTGAATGCTACCAAATCTGCAGTGTTACAGAAGTCATAATCAAAATACCAAGAGTCACCAGCCCCTTTCACATCATTTAACACTGAAATACCAATCAAGGAAGATGTAAAATACTTGGGAATTATAAGCAGAGTATTTACATGGACAAAACACATTGACACGAGTAATTTTAAAGCAAGAGCCAAATTCTGCTGACTACACTCACTCTTTAAAGGGAAGCAACTTAAGTCTGCAGACAAAAATCCTCTTCTACAAATCCATCATCAAATCACTTTTTCTATACTGTTGTATGGCATGAAGTTAGTTCTCCGAAACTGATCTTAAACAAGTGACACAGAACAATGCTGAGAACAATAGCTGGAGTTCCAGAATGGCCAAATTGAACATCATGGCCAACTGTTAATTACCATACGAGCTTTACATATACTGGAACAAATAGTTTTATGACAAAACTGGACACACAAACGACATGTGCACTAGGAAGGTACAACCAACACAAACATAGATACTACAAATGACCCAGACTGTAGTCCTGCTATTTTATTAATCCATAAAAAGATATAGATATAAGAAATGAAAAGAAAAAATCCTAATACTATACTAGAAAAAAAAATTAAACCATTTAAGCAAAAGTATTACGACAGCAGCACTATAATCCAAACAGAGAGGAGGCACCTCTCACCACCAAACTTCCTAAATCCCTCCACTTACCCTGACCTTCATGCATTTAACACCCATTTCATTAATTATTACCTTAGTCACCATTGGATGGCACTGGGATAACGGACTGGGTTTTTAAGAGAGGATAATATTGGCACCAGGATTGGCCCTAGACCGTGAATGGAAATATCACCTCAAATCAACTCCTTAGGGGGAGGAGAGGGTGGGCGTGGGGGGTGAACCCTACCTTCACACATTCTGAGAAAAAAAAAATATTTCCCAACATAGAACCCAGAATTTTCACTCTACTTCACCAAATTCTTTTATCACAGATGGTAACTTAAATAAATAGTATTATATTGCAGCACTATATCAATTTCATTTCATTAGGTACAAAACTTTCATATCAAGAGGATAAGAGTCACAATGGTGGTTTGTCCGTCGAACAGCAAAATTAACTCCATATTCCTTTACATGCCAGAAATTAATGTCCCTGGCCGGCTCGGAATTGGCAACAAGCAGCAGTAAGGCAATGCAAAAATACTCTACCATCATATCACAGATGCAGCTTTACTTTGTGGAACCCAAATTTATCATCTTTTGTACATCCACTGTAACTGTTATAGCTAAAAGTCAACTTGACTACATCTTTTTATTGACTTGACTTTCTTTTAATACCTTAAAAGAACTTTTTCCAAACCATGCAACAAAGTTACTAATTTTATGGAAAAACAAGATATTAACCAACATAATACATTTTACTAACAATACTGAAGGATGAGGGCAGGGAAGTCAAAATAAAAAATACATGTTTAGTATTTTTTATTTTATTTAGTATAATATTACACAACAGTCCAATACAACAATAAACATAAATACAATTCTCAAGAAAAAAAAGTTTGTCCTGCATTCAGAAATATATATTTCAGTCAATTTTCACTGATATGCAGTAGGCTGTATAGCCCTCTACTTATAAATCATTAATGAATCATCTTAAATCCCATAAGCATGTATTGGTGAGAAATGTCGAAAATTAAAAGACTGGTACATTTGTGACTATAGGAATTAGAATGGAATGCTCACAAAGGAATTAAGTTAAACAAATTGTAAACATAAAACTATAGTCAAGTTAAATGTAAAGAAGTAATAAAATTCACATTCAATTGCTAGTTCCTGACAAATGATTTGATTACAAATTGTCATCACAAATAGTCACACCACTTACCTATTTAAACTGAGGATTGGAAATAAGTATAGTGTAGCACACAAAATATTACAGTGATCCACTATAGTAATAAGTTTGTAAACCAGTTGAAAAATACAAGTGCTTTAGTATCATATCATCTGCTTCAATGGCCAAAAGATGTAAGGCGTCACTATCATGTTAAAGTGGTCTGCTTAAGACTAGGATACAGAGATTTGAAACCTGGTCGGGTCTACTGAGGGTGGTCTTCCCTAAATGGTTTCCCACTCTTCTTCCACATAAATGCTGGTAGATTACCTCTAAAATGCTTCCATCCTCAGCCCTACCCCACAAAGAGTAACTATTATATATGTGTATAAACCAATCAGGTGGTAAGACGTGGTGATCATAAAAATATCTATCGAGACGTTTAAAGAAACACAGCAAAACCATAAACTGTAGTACCAGTATCCCCCTGTTTGTTTATAAAAAGTGTCAAATTAGAGGTGGTTTGGTTAGGTTTCTTTTTTATCTACTCATATGTATAGGAACAACGTGGGTAAGAGTTAAATAAGGAAACATAAATAGATTTTACTGAATAATATATTTACAACTTTACATATAAAAGAAACAAAAAACATAAAATGGAAGTACAATATGAGCAAAAAACATGCAAAATTTTACAATTAAGGTTCTTAGAAGACTAATTATTCACAACTTTATCAAAGCAGCTTAATCTAATTCCAGTTTTATCAGCACTGGGAGTAGATCATTCTCGCAATACATACATCATCCATCCTTTTATAGTCTACTCACCCATTCACACTTTTTAACTCAAAACTAGGAGCAGATCCAGGATTTTCTTGAGGGGGGTGGGGTCATTTTCACGGGACCGAGCAGGAGGAAATTCCCCTCAGGAAATTCGGACAGCAAAAAATAATTCAAACTTTTAGGGTGATCTAGAAATTAATTAGAAAATTTAAAAAACAATGCACACAATTTCACTGTTTATTTGTTGTTGTTAATTTTTGCCAATTAAATTATGTGCTAAACATGTAAATTAAATTATTGATAGTGGTTGACAAGTAAAGCAACTGGCTAGTGAGATGTTACGGGACACTACAACTAGAAGTGACTATAAAATAATAAATAATATTAATAAAATAATTAAATCTAACAAATATTTCTTTATGGGAGAGAATAGGGACGCCCCCCACAACTTCCCTCTGGATCTGCCCCGGTTCAAAACTATGAGAAAATTATCAATTTATTTTAAACATTTGCAATGCACATTAAATGCAAAGAAACAAATATTTTTATAGAAACATTGATGACAAAACTTTGTATATTTATCTACATGACTCACGTAAAAACGTAAACATTAATAATTTAATGGTACAGCTTTTACAATAATTATTTTTAGACTTACACGTCTGCAATGGCAACCCACATATTTACAAAACATTGAAAGAGCAATAAATTGTTTGTAATTTAAATATTTTAGTGAGATATATTTGTATTTTTTTTAACTTTTGTAGTTTATATATACAAATTCATTATTATGATAATTCGACTCCATATCATTTCTTGAAATGGGGAAAAAATATAACATTAAATTACAAATCACACTCTCCATTTCATTAAGATTAACATTTTATAACCATTCTTGGACTACAGACTTCTTTAACCTTTCGAGTGGCCTGCTTTGAGTTATTTTATCTACCACAATTTTTTTAAATATTTTATAACTTTTTTTTCAACACTTTCAAAACACTCATCCAAAAACAAAATACAAAACTAAGCAATTACCACTAAAGGGTGCATACATTGTAACAGAATAAAAAATATCTTAATTATAGCAAGCACACACACACACAGACCAAATGTTTTGTTTATATGACCCAACATTATTCTTGGAAAATAATGTTTTAAAACTTTTTATTTTTAAATATTTAAGTGCTTTTTCCAGTCTATTCTTTAATTTGTGATGCAGAGACAAATTCACAAGGACATTCAATAAGTCTTTTTTCCATCCTTACTAATGGTTTATGCAAAATGTCTTCATAAACATTTAATAAATTTGGCACAGTAACTTCATTTCACACGGAACATTGGAAGGTACGCTCAGCAATTCGTTTTATACATATAGTAATCAACGCATACAACCAACATTTTATTGCTGCCGTCCATTTAAATAACAGTCTTGATGGTTTGTGATCATTACTAAATCCACAGAGCCAGGACACTTAAAAATCTACCTCCTTAATTAGACATTTACAATTCACATCACATGAGCTGACAAACCCCCTCATTACCGTCAAAGGGGGGAAGATTAATAATTTAGTCACAGGCAATGGGGTGCTTGTGTATGAACCACATTATACATAGTCATTGGTTCCTGGACTGGTCAGAGGCTCTTGCGCCTGGAAACAAAAACAAAATGGACTTGAATCAAACAATTCAAACACAGTATAAGTGAGGAATTAACATATATCAAAGCGATAAACTTTCTCCCGCCTATAGCTTAACACCAGCTTCTGGTCCCAACGTCACCACATCCTAACTCATCTTAAACCTCATCTACATTGCAGTGACAGGAGGTTGGCCAGTTGCGGTAGAGGCGGCAGACCAATGTCGGCATTTATCCACAAGGATTCTGGCCCGCTGTGCAACATCCAATAGGGTTGGGTTTCCCCCCCACACTACCATCCAGACGCTTTTCCTCCTAAATTATTTTCACTAACAAAATTCACACTCTCATTAAAACATGCACATTTACAATAAAGAAACATGAGAATTAACATTTTATGTAAGTTTTTCACATGTTCCTTGAAAACTATCATATCACTTAATTATCTTGTTAGATTTAATCTGTTTTAGAATAGAATATATAAAGTACTTTGTTTTTAGCACTGATCTTACTATCCATTAGAGTATGCACATTTAATAATTGTGCTAATGAGTTAGGGATTAGTAATGTATAATTTAGATTAGGAATGTGTAATTTAGTTAAAGTGATAATCCACAAGTGTGAAAAGAGTGTGGAAAAAAATTAGGAAATATCATCATTACACCTGACCCTGATTCAAACCCCCAAAACCCTGTCGTTGGCAGTCATTCTACTGCAAGAGTGATGCATTTGACCATGCTGCCACTAATACAGGTAAGTATGGATATTCAAAGTCTTTAATGTCTTTTTAAAATCTCATTTTTAGTTAACTTTCGATTCTCAAATTTTACAGCTAAAATATCTCTTAATAAAAAACAGCAGTAACCAAATCTGTAACTGTATTACTCTTGTATTAGGCTAGATTATCAGTGATAACGAGCTGGAGGTTTGAATCCTTGTCGAGTGTAATGAGGGTAGTCATTTTACTTAAGGTAGACATAGAACCTGAACAAGTACCAAGAAGGGGTGAATAACAAACCAGTATCCATACCATAATTTGATTTTTTTGGGGGCTCAAATTTTTCTTTTACTCACCATCGGTTTGTAAAGTCCCTATTACAATGTTACGACAGGCATGAAAAAAAGTAGTAACATAGGTAAAAAGTATTTTACAATTTCACTCAAAATTTGGTGGCTAGCCACTATATTCTCTTACATATTAAACATAATTATATAATAAATAATTCAGATTTGGCACAATTTCCGACATGTTTATAATACTGCTCATCTATATCATGTCAGTCTTGAAACAGAATAAAATTTGTTACGAAAAAAAAATAATTGCTTGCTAATGAGTTTATAAAACTAGATCTAAAAGTGTGTAAAAAGTTGAGCTGCTCAAACACAGAAATAATGAGCTACAATTTTAAAATCAAGTGAAAATAAATGTGTTTAAATTGTGAGTGCTTTTGAGAACAAAGCTATATAATTTAAAAAAACTGTCTATGCAAAACTTCACATAATGATATATAAAAAACATTCCCCTTGAGTTTTATTAAGATACATAGCAGGCAAGGTTTGGTAGTATGAACAAATATTTACTTACACCTCTTTAACATTTCCTTGCCTAAAATTGTGGTTTTAAATACACACAAAGTTTGTTCTAGTGTCTGTAAATAGCATATAATATTCTGATTATTATTTTCATGAAGGGTTTATGTAAATAAGCTGCCACACCATACAAAAAGTAACCAAAATACTTTAATGCACTTTATATCTTATATAAACAAGTCTCTGCTTAGAGGCATCCCTCTAACTTTGCACTTAAGTTTAGAATTTGATGTTATGAAATATTTGTGATGGTGGCTAAAATTTCCTTCTGATTACATATTTTTTCAATTTTTATTCATATTGATTATCAATACAAATATAATGTGAACTCTTGTGGATCTAGATTTTGTCTTTACCAATGTTTTGTTTGTTAGAAAAATTTATTTACCAGGGGTGCAAAAAGCTTCAAAATTTCAACTTTGCTTCGAAAAAATGTTCAGCTTCGCCGATAAAAAATATGGACAGCTAAAATAGTAATAATAAAAAATAAATTTAGTATTTTGAACTCTCGGAAATTGATAATCAAAGCTTTTTCTAAGTAATTGAATTGAATATTTTGATAATAGATTGATCTATCAGATTATAATGAAATCTTACTAAAAATTGTGAAATAAAACATGTTTTTAATAATCTTATTGTATATAGCTACAAAATTAAGGATAGTATAATATTTTTTCAAGCTTAAGACTATTAATAGCACATATTCAAAATTCAATTAGGCCTCGAGAATATTTTATGTATTTGATTTGAGTTTTCTTCGAATTGAAAAAGTGGACATAGTACACCCCTAGACTTCTCACTTGACTCATATTTGTCTAATTGCAAGTCTTAAATATAATAGTGTATGAGTGTTTTGAGTGTAGAAGTGTAACAAATCGTCCCAATGGCCGAGGAGTTAGGGTGACTGTTCAAGAAACCTTTGTTAATCCCATGTTTTATCAAAATACTTAAGTAATCTTCTCATATGTGAGCTCCCTCAGTTACCCATCGATTTCATTCATGAGACTGGTACAGGTTTTTTGTTAAATGTTCGGTACCACTCTACTAGTTGTGTCTATAAGTAGTGCACCAAAATTACTCTATTAAAACAAAAACACTTCTTTACTACCCTAAAGTGGAAAAAAGTCTAGTTTGAAAGGGAGATGCCCTCAAAACTTTTTTTTTAAATCTTTGAGCCCGATTTTAATGTGCTCAAGTTTTTAAAAAACAGGCCTAAGCTATTAGAACAGCTTTCAGAATAGATCTTGTGTAAATCAGGACAGTAAGGAGCAGAAATTCGGAGTTTGTGTGTACTTAAAGTTTGAGGTCTAGGCTGAGATTTTATAAAGTTTTTGACTCAAAATTGACATTTAAAAGTTTGAAAAATTTGTTCTTTTAGTATATATAAGGCTATTTCTGTGTTGTATTATGTGACTGGTGAGGGATGACTCATTGTTTACTTTTCTCTCTACTTGACAGGATGTAGTTTGTTAAATGTGCACCTCACATTTGTTATTATCAGTCTAAAAATATTAAAGTCACAGGACCTTTTAAGATTATATTTTATTTTATAAAAAAAAAATTGATTTTTATTTAAATTCAATAAGTTTTAAAAGTATGTGTTTATTAAATACAAGGTTAACTTTTAATTAAACATTTGAGCCAACCCCTAGCAGAACTTAACAATTTTATATAAAATATAGTTTGACTTAATTATGTATCTTGGCTACCTAACAAGAGCCTCCTCAGTTCTGATGTAAAAGGAAATTCTTTTTCTCAGGACTTTGTATGATTAACCAGGTTAATTAGTTTGTTTTTTCTAAGAGAATGCCCCTGAAATAAAGAGCAATAAGTTTCCTGGACGCAATATACCCAGCTTCGTGTCAGTTCGAAGTAATATGAGCACACTCATCTGTGTATTAGTATAACATTCCAGGTACCAACTCAAAATATTCACTTTTTTTTTGTGCTTTGACAATCGGTGCAAGCAAAATCTTTTTTAAATTTGGCACAGTTTTCTTCAACATTCAAGGGCTGGATTCAAAGTAATATAATTTTGTTAAATGCGAAGTTATTTCTCTCTCTCTTGCCTTTCAACTGAAGGTTAGTCAAGTTTATGGTTAAGTATGATAGACAATGATAGCAAAATTAAACTCAAGTGAGCTTTACAATCAATGTAATGTTTTTTGTTTTTTTCCAAAGTAGTTTTAGAATTGAGGGTAGCTGTAATTTATATTTTTGCGTTCAATTTATTTTCTAAATCGGTTGTATGATCCAATTTTAAAATTTTTCAAGAACACAAATTGTCACAAAATTAATAAATATCCTTTTTTCTGCCTTCATTTATTTTGTTCTAACACATTAATTTTTTACATTATGAAAGCGATAATTTATTTAACTATCTATATGCAGCTATTTTGTGAATCTTTTATATCTTTGCAACCATTTTCATAAAAATGTGCGAAAAAGTCTCCACAAAAGAGTCACAATATTATTTCATTTTATTTAATACATTTTTCAGGACAATGATTCGTTAAAATAGAAACTTTTGAGTACTTAAAGAGACCTAGTTGGAATACTTCAATCATTAATGGAATTTGTCAAGTCCATCATATGAAACGAATAAACAGTAACTGATTAAAATTTTTATAGATGCATGTAGTGAAAAGGCATCCATTTTGATCATACTCTGTACAAGGACAAGCAATTTGGTGGATATTTCAATCACATCTTACTTTGATGTAAACATAGGATTGTGTTAAAAACACTGGCAGACCATTAGATAGTGCAAAGTTAATAATTAGTTTCTTTTAAAATATATTTTAAAATTATATTTTATTTTGTCAAATAGCGAGAGATAAATAACTGCACAATATCAACACACTTGGCTCTAATCCCCCATAGGGTGGAATTATCTGAGGATGCAAGAGTCAATAGAGAGTGCCCTTACCTCCTCCCCTACTGTGGCAGGATAGATCCTCTGAGGCTGGAACTGGTTCTTCTCGAGTGCAAACTGGTCTTCTGTCGTCTTACGATAAACCGGGTTGTCGAAGTTCATGCTGGTCAGATTTCTGTGCAGGAAGTGCCTGTACACGATGTAGCCAATCTAAAAAAAAAAACCAACAAATTTACATTGATACCGGTGTAATTGACATGCCCTAAATTGGGGTGTGTTTATTTTAACATTGTAACGATAATTGCAATATTGTAAATACAAGTGACAGAACAATTATAGCAACAGGTTTTGATAAATGCATAAACAATAGGACACAAGTTCTGATGGCCAGAATGTCTTCAGCATTCCCTTAGGCAATCAGGCCAAGTTGTGGTATAAATAGTACTATTCTTCAGGCTAGCAGGGCTGACAATCCACCATTGATTTTAATGGAGGGGGAGGGGGAGGAAGAGACTGCCCATATTGGGGTTTGGGGTTTACATGGGTTAGGATACCGAATTGTTGAGTACGTGTGCTGGGGGGGCTACGACCATGCCCAAGGTACCGGGGTTCATAATTGTGTAGGACCACCTAGAGGGTCATTCAGGCCATTGGTTAAGCATTCCTTACTATACTTCATTCTGTCACTAGCTTCTAATAAAGTCCTTTCAAATTCTTATCTATTTTGAGTAAATTCTTAATAACATCACATGTTGTAGTAGAGCAAAGTAGTACAATGAAACCCTAAAAACCAAAGCTGTACATCAATTGAGAACCCACACAGTCATATCCAGCCACCACCCTTATTCTTGCAACACATTCTGACAGATTATGCCCAACTTATCAAGGTATGCGGAGTAGTGGAGCTACTTAACTTGATAGTACCCAAATGAACAATTGCAATGAAAATGAAATGAAATGAAAAATGATTTTTTGGAAACAATGACAAAACTTTGGTTTTGGTCTCCCTTTAAAAAAATAAGGCTTACATTTTCTCTAAACTAAACTCCTTCATCCATAGTAAATTAGTGTAATCAAAATTTACGCTAAAATACCAAACAGGGTGAGGAAAATAAAAAACTTTATGGTTCTGGTTTAGATATATTATTTTAGCATCGCTTCTTACCACCCGTTTGGGCTGAATGCATATGTAGTAATTGTGCTAATGTATTAAGCATGAGAAACGTTTAATTTTGAGAACGTGTACCCCTTTTTGTTTGGAATGATGGTGGAAAAATCTACCCCAATACATCATGTCAGGATTTGAACCAATTTTTTAGTTACCAGTAAACCAGATTAGACCAAAAAACAAAACCTTTGGTCTATGTGCACACGAAGGTGTGTGTTATGCATTCTAATCAGCAAGAATGAATGTACTAATGATGTAGCCAACTCTGGGTTGGGAGTCCAGGGTTCAATCAACAATAATGGTACTGGAAAACTGTTATAACTAATCTTTTACTACAAAAAATACTTAAGGTATTTATAGACCCTATGGGCAATTTACTATAGAAGTTAAGTTTTTAATTAGTAGGCCTATTGCTAATTTCCAGAACAGCCGGCCAAAACATCTTTTGAAAATAAAACCACTTGCTCATTGTTAGTATGCTATTTTTGTCCAGACAATAATTTTTGAAATTGAGTAGTATTGTTTTTGAAGGTCTTCAAATTTTATTTGTTAAAATAATCAATTAAAAATGAATTAAATATTTCTATTTTGCCATTTAACAGGGTTTCTTAATTTAATCTTATATTCAAACTTTTTCTAAATAATATTTATTTACGCATGATCTACTGATTTAAACCATTTAAATTTTATCCATCCTTAACTTTTATATTGGCTAGATTAAACAATGTGAGAACACATTCTATTGTTAAATAAAAAAATTGGTGTATTATAGTTCATTGGTACACCCAAGAAAAGAGGAGGGGGTGGGGGGTTAAGATTGGAGTGGCCACAAACTGGGCATTTGCCATCCCCCAAGAATGCAACTAACTTTAATAACAACTTAAACAATCTGGAGTTTTTTTAGCACCGCATTTTACTACCTGTTCAGATTGTATACATATGTACTAATTACTCTAATGTATTATGAATAAAGAAGTTAGCATTTACATGGAGGAAGAGTAGAAAACCACCCTCAATACAGCCAAACCGGATTCAAACCCTGATCTCTCTGTTTGGAGTTTAGTCTATTAATAGAGTGACTCCTTAGACCATGTGAACACCAAAGCAGGTTGAAGTAGAGTTAAAATAATGAGCAGTTAATATGTGTCCAGTGGAAAAGATACATTGAATGAAAGGTTATTTCCATTATTTATATCACTGTTCTTACCTAACATTAAAAAAAAAGCTCTAAATAGCTCCTTAAAGTATTTAATATTAATATATTTTATTGGTCTCCGGCATTTGCACAGAAAGAGAGAGAGAAAGAAAAGAAAGAAAGAGAGTGGAAAACTTTTTAAAGAAGAATTACTGTCGGTACATCCGACCATGATTTTAACCTTGATCTCCCCCACATCATCTTTCCAGTATATTGAGACCTATGCGATCACCGAAGTGGGTTTCACACTTCCAGGCAGCCCCTTTTAATTTTAAAAATAAAATTAAGTGCAACTTACGCAAGCGGCGACAGACACGACAGTGAGTATAGCAGCGATGGCGATACCTGCAATCACCCCAGGATCTGCTGGATCTGCAGGGATCGCCGTGTTCTCGTGTTTGTTTGTGGCATTGTTGGTACTCGCTGCAAACATAATATTATTTAACATTTAACATATAGATAACATTAGGTAGATTTCACAACCCTTATGAAACTTTACTAATATTAAAATCAGTTCCAATGACACTAATGACAGTTTCACTAGATGAATGGTTTTAATTAAGCTAATGATAGTTTTGTCAAAAATTAAAATAATATCTTTAATAAAAGTAATGCTAGTCTCACTAAATGAAAAGTTATAATTAAACTAATAAGAGTTTCATTGAAATAATTGTTGTTGATACTAATGACAGTCTCATTAAAACAACATTATAATGAAACTAACAGATTGTCTCCTATTTTTGTTAGATACTAATATCAAAAGGCAGTTTAGATAAATACCTATGACAATTTTATAAGGTTACAATAAACTTATCTAAGATGTTGTACTATTTACCAACTAAATTAATAAATGAGATGTTTCCCCAAACTTACCAACAGACAACAAAGACACAATGGATTGGTCAACAGTGGTTTCATTTGATTCATGGCTAGAGCTATTTAATCCTAAATAATCCATCTTGAATTATAGTTAAACAAATCAAATTTATTTAATAAACAAGTTTCAGCGCCTTATAAAACCACACTTCCCAAATTAAGCCACCAGCAACAATAGATTAATCTTTATTGTGTTTTTTTATCACGTAAAAGTGATTTTGTTAAAAAAAATACAACTTGACACAAAACAATGACACTTTTCTCTACAGTTCGTAGTGGTCTGAACTACGAAGGAAAGAACCTCTATGTGAACTCCAAATGACTTTTGGACTGTGTCACGTTGACTCATCGTGCAGTTGTCAACACCATGTATTTGTTCAAGATAATGCTAAGCACACACTGAATTATCAGGCAAGCTTTTACCTCGTAGAAAACAACCATGTACAGACAGGGACAAAACACAGTGGACTGTCGTTTACAGGCCACATGTGCCCACATTTTTTAGGTTCTATTAGCATATTCACACCCACACGGTAGGGAAGAGGACTGTACAATTTAAAATAAATGTAGTCAAATTTGTTTAGAGGAAGAGAAGAGTGGGAAGCAATTTAGAAAAAAAAGCCACCCTACATTGATCTGGATTAATTTGTTTGTCAGACTTGCCACTATTAAACATATTTCGTCCACCCCTAGAAGTACAGGAGACCCACAATTTAGGAAATGCTGCTTTAGATAATGGGACGTCTTAAACAAGTCATACTTTAATTACTTTGTTGACCATTCTTGCGCTCTATTCGTATTGAGTTCATTCTTGCCATTGCACATCAGTAAAATGAGATCAAATACTTTTATTTCTCTTTCACCCTACATACAAATTTATATTCGTTAAAAAGTATATCAAGATCTACTACACATCTATAAAACTTTGACCTAATTGAACTTAATCTATGTAAAAAAAAACTTAAAAAAGAAACTTGTCCTGTGCATTTATTTGTCAGTTGGTCTGCAAGTAAGTATGTTTTTATGTATAGTATGATTTTTGTAGGAAGAACAGTAAAAGTTAGTTACTAAAGTTACTAACACAATGTTAATATATTCATACATCAAGCCATGTTATCTGCAGCTGTCACTTTTTATAGATATTTTCAATACCTATAAAATAACACAAATAAAATGTAATATGTTATCAGTGTTGGACGCAAAGAAATAGGTTTGAATTTTCTCTACTGTTCTTGCAATCAAAATCAGGGTAAATGGAAACTTTCTAGAGGTTGCAAACCGCAACAAACTATTTTTGTATTCACGCAAATTTTCAGGATAAAACTATCCGACTTCCATTACTGACATTATGATGATTTAATTGTTAAAAAAATCTTAAGTTCATATTTTAAGATTGTTTTGGATTCAGATTGTTTTGACTTTCTATATGATCAATCATTTCAATGATATTTTTAACTAGCATTTTTTTATCTGGGTAAAAAAATGCCCTTTCTTATTAAGCTAGTACTAACTTTTTAGAAAAGTAACAAAGTTTTATTTTAACTGCTGGTAATGTTTTACACTTAATTAGATCAATCTCTTATAATTAATGTATACTTTGTACTTTTACCAGGAAGCTATGTTAATATTCCTTAATATACAGTGTTTTGACACAGACTGTACTGGTTTATTTAATTCAGTGAAAAGAGTCAACATACTTCACTGGTCTTCAACATGACAAAAAAAAAAAATGTTGTACTTCATGGCATGCAGCAATTGTTAACCATTGCTATCATGAAAATGGCTCTTATTTGCATAATTCTTTATTCAGAAATAACAGTCAAGGTTAAAACAGGATTATTTAGAAATTGCATCATCTCGATACTTGCATACAAGAACATAGTCTGACTAATTTCCTAAAAAAATGATATATACAAACAAAGATATTTTTAAAGTATAGTTTCATTTCCATTTAAATTAATTCAATCCAAAGTGCAATTAACACCATGTAATAAAGTGAAATACTAATCAGCTAGTTCTTAATCAACCATGCTAATTGTTTTATCGAAAGCATTCAAGAGCCTATGTCTAAGAAGGTTAACCAGTAAATCAGGTCGCCCTTACACACTTATGCTTGAATAAGAAATATATATGAAAACAGTTTAATGTTTTATTCATGACAGATTTGAAATATAAATAAATGAGAAGTTATATAATTTTGAATAATAGATCTTTTTGGTAATTTTTTAATATGGTATAATTATTTCATTAATCTCAATTTATTCTGTTTTTTGATAAATGCAATCATTCTGAAATATAAATGCTTCATGTTTAAATATATATATGTGTGTGTGTGTGTGTGCGTGCATGTGCGTCACACCCCAGAAGAAAGAAATAAGTCACATTTGTGTACTTGATTCTTCTCTCACTTTATACTTTTTCCCTAGATATTCTTTCTCCACTTTTTTTTTCACATAATTTATTTTTTCAAGTTCCATTTTTGTATTATCATTTAGCCATTGGACCTCATCATTGTCAAACAATTTCATCTTGTAATATATACTACAAGGTTACAATACTATGATGTGTCAACGGGTTCATACTCTTGATTCCTTACTCAAGGTGGGGATGCAAGGAACGCTAGAAAAGACCAGTGTTTTGTTACACTTTTTATAACAAAGAATCCTTTTGATAAAATAAAGCAAATATTTCTCCAGTGCAAACATAAGAGTTATAGTTTTCTTCACATGTTGATATCAACATTTCTTGAGTATCTGTCAAGGATGTCCTGAAATTTAATGACAAATCTTTCTCTTCAATTAAAATGTTTCTCATCTAATGCCGCTATACTCATGACATATATTCAACAACTACTTATAAAAGCAAGACAAGAAAGTTAAACTCTAGGTTTGTCCTAGATAAATATTTGATTTATTTTGATAAAAAAAGTTTTCCTATAAAAACTACAAAATTATTCCCCTTAACTCGTGTTCCTTAAAATCAGTCATATTAAGTTAAGAGTTAGCCGAGGAGTCAGAATATCCTTTAATGAGGATTGTGGTATTTATCCGAGATTCTGTGTGGGAAATATTTGATCCAAAGAATGCTGTAAAACAGTTTATACCTAAGCCGTTTATTTAACCAAAATAAGGTCATCTTGCATAATGAACGATTTTATAGCTTAAGCCATGAAATTTAAGTTTCAATTCTCAACTAACAAGTGGGTGCAAACCTTTAACATTGGCTGGTGACAGTTTTCTTTTTTGTGTGTTACTACTTTTTCTGGTTAGCTGCAGATTTACACTAATGGAGGTAAGAGGAAGGTAAAGTTTAGAATAACTGTCCACACATTTGTGTGGAGGGAGAGAGGCGCACCATATAGAAAAAGCCCCTCAATACACCCAACCGAGATTAAAACCTTGATCTCCCTGTCATCGCCAGTCCATCCTAATGTGAGAGTAGCATGTTAGACCGTGCGACCACTGAAGCAGGTGCTAACATATTAATAAATCGGTATTACTCATAATATTATGCACAAAAACAAATATTAATTGTAAACAATACTAAACTAAGCTGTTTCGAAGGCTGAATAGTCTAAGGCGTTACTCTCGCAGTGGACTAGTTTACCAATGATGGAGAGAAAGAGAGGTTTGAATCTCTATTGGGTCTACTATTGGTCGATTTTTCCAAAATGGCTTTCCAATCTCTTCACACTAATGTGGGTACACGTCCTCTAAATTTAACCTTCCTAATACCTAAAACCACTACCATAATTAGTACTTGAGTGTTTAGTTCCAACGGTTAATAAGACACGGTGATAAAAAAATACAACACTTAACTAAATAGCTTACTTGTTAAATTATAGTTGATTAAATTTATATGCAATATTTTGTGGACAGTTTAGATTTATTTTTATATACTTTGCAAAGTTGCCATTTTAACTCTGGTGAAGGGGTGCAGAACGAAAAGGGCTTTGGGAAGTTTTGATGAAAAAGGGCAGGAAGGTGGATTTTAGTACTCTACAAAAGATCTGTTTGAAAGATTATCAGGCATGTAACTGTTCTATTCAAAGCTTCAAGTTTAATGTCCCTCCCAACTCGCAAAAATTCCAATTATTTGGTGAGATTTCCTTAGTTTTTCTGGTTTTATCCAGACACAAAAAAAAATCCCTGTATTTTTTCAGTTTTCCAGGTGTTTGGCAACCCCCACTATCACAAGAACTAGCTGACTCCGGGGTTAGGGTTAAAAGCCCCCCGCCCCCTCCTATCATTCCCTAAACTTCTTTAACACTTATGAAACCCTGACATTTTTATTATGGCCCCTTACCGCAAAAACATGAAAATGTTGGGACACCCCCGACTTACACTGTGTCCATTCCTCACCGTGAGTTTATAAAAAAGGAAGAGCTTGCATAATAATGTAATGCTATTCAAAACAAATGAATTAAACATGAGCAGTAAGTAATACAGTGAATACCAGAGACTATCAACTACTGAACACTATCACCATGGAACATAACATTAGCAATTCAAAGAATGGTGTTGAAATACATCACTAGCTCTCCTTATTTAAATAATGACATTCTCATGACATCCAACACTTGTCTTTGTTCTGGGAGTGGTGAGCTCAAAACAACAACCAAGTGACCAGGAAAATTTATTTTAGATATAGCAGTTGTCACACTACCAAGTGACAGCATCAAACCTGCTCCACCATTAGCCAACTTGCAGGATTAAACCTGCTCCACCGTTAGCCAACTTGCAGGATTAAACCTGCTAAATCGTTAGCTAACCGACAGGAGGGACCCTGCTTAACCGTTAGTTAACCGACAGGAGGGACCCTGCTTAACCGTTAGTTAACCGACAGGAGGGACCCTGCTTAACCGTTAGTTAACCGACAGGAGGGACCCTGCTTAGCCGTTAGTTAACCGACAGGAGGGACCCTGCTTAGCCGTTAGTTAACCGATAGGAGGGACCCTGCTTAGCCGTTAGTTAACCGATAGGAGGGACCCTGCTTAGCCGTTAGTTAACCGATAGGAGGGACCCTACCTAGCCGTTAGTTAACCGATAGGAGGGACCCTACCTAGCCGTTAGTTAACCGATAGGAGGGACCCTGCTTAGCCGTTAGTTAACCGATAGGAGGGACCCTGCTTAACTGTTAGTTAACCGATAGGAGGGACCCTGCTTAACCATTAGTTAACCGATAGGAGGGACCCTGCTTAGCCTTTAGTTAACCGATAGGAGGGACCCTACTTAGCCGTTAGTTAACCGATAGGAGGGACCCTACTTAGCCGTTAGTTAACCGATAGGAGGGACCCTGCTTAGCTGTTAGTTAACCGGTAGGAGGGACCCTGATTAATTGTTAGTTAACTGAAGAAGGAGCCCTGCTTAACCGTTAATAAACTTATGGAAGGAGCCCTACTTAGCCGTTCAAGTGATTGTGGGAGGCTCCTTCCACCATTAACTTATGTTAAGGAACATTCACTTGTTGATAAGTGAAGAACCAATAGACTTTTTGTGATAGCTTGTGCATGAGTTTACTATGTATGCTTAAGTGCACCTGACGAATAAACCTAGTTGATCAAACATTTGTTATTGGTTAGTTTGCTATAAAGAAGACAATTTATGAATGACAAACAGGGGTGGGATTGGAATTCAATTTGTGTACCTCAGTGTTTTTCTCTAAGGCGTTTTGACCAACCACACCAGTTAGCTGATTTTGCTGACTGCCTGAATATAATAAAACATTACAAAGCATTCCACTGTCCCCATTCGACTACTTAATAATGCCACCCAGCTGGTTTTTTTTTTTGGGAAGAACACACTACCTGGAGAGCATTTTCTCAGTAAATTTTTTTAGCACCGTGTCTTACTACCCATTCTGGTTATACATTTATGTACTAATTACACTAACGGTTTTGGGATTAGGAAGGGTGTATTTGTAGGAAGTGTACTCGCATTTGCATTGAGGGGAGAGTAGACAACCATTTTGGAAAAACCAGCCAAAGTACATCCCACTAAGATTCGAGCCTCGATCTTTCCATCATCGGCAGTCTAGTATAACACAAGAATAGCGTGTTAGATCATGCGGCCATCGAAGTAGGTCACCACAATATTGTTTAGTATTGTGCTAAGATTGGAAATGTAAATATCTTAAACAAAAGTAGTTAAATGGAAGAATATAAATCAGCATCCTTCTAATAGCTGATTATCACAAGGAGTAATGTGAATGGAATAAGATAAGGCTTAGATTTTATATATAATCTTAAAATTAAGATTATTATAATCTTCAAATCATTGTAACAAAAACTTTTAATTACTTTATTAAACTTCATTGGAGATGCTAACCTACTAATTCAATTTTATAACCTAATTTACAACACTGTTAATCTTTAAACTTTGTTTTTATCCTTAATCTATTGTATCCAAGTTTTGTAACGAAATTCTAATATTTTATATGTATTTTATTTAGTCTTGTCATCAACCCATGTTTTAATTCAGTTGATTTTAGATCAATTTATTGAAAATTTATACACATGACATTTGTTGATCAATAAAAACAAAATTAATCAATTTTTTCAATATTAAAGTCACTTAATTCATATACCAATTTTAAAACTGTCTTATTATTATAAGTGATAATCTATATATTTTGTTGAAGCTATTCCTGAATTTTCTATCCAAGTCTTAACTTTAGATTATTATTATTATTATTATTATTATTATTATTTAGCACCGCGTCTTACTACCCGTTCAGGTTATACGCTTTAAGTACTAATTACGCTAATTGATTGAGAATTGGGAAGGTTGAATTAGAGGAAGTGAACCCGCATTTGCGCGGAGGGAGAGTGGAAAACCACTTGGGGGGAAAACCACTTGGGGGGGAAACCACTTGGGATCGAACCTCAATCTCCCCGTCCTTGGCGGTCGAGCTCAACACGACTAGCGCGTTAGCCAACTACGCCACTGAGGCGGGTCTTAACTTTAAAAAAGTCGTCAAAGTCGTCAAAGTCAAATAAGTAAAAAAAGTGAACAAAATTATTTTAATAGAAGGGATTTTACTATCCAATTGTTTTAGTTTGGGTCTTAATAATCTCATAGGAAAATGTAAAAATCACACAAGTCCCAAGCTATTTCCAAAGTTGGCAAGACATGACTAGTTTCTTCTCCTAATAATAATAAAAACAACATGATTGCATAAAAGAAAATTAAGCATTTGGGGGTAAAAATGCCCAGTGGCCATGCTATTTAAGTGCAAGCGTTACAGAACCATGCTAATTCCATTCATGCCAATATTTACATGCAAAATATAGCAGCAGTGAACTCACATCATGAGAGATGATACAAATCTCTGATCAGTTTGTACAAATGTTTTGTAAGGGAAAAATACGTTATTGAAAGTAAGCCAAATTGAGACTAGCAGCATGATGCTAAGGGGATGGTATCAATATATTATAATATAGCTTTGAATAATTATTTTTAAAAAATGTCAAAAAGTTGTGCTATAATTTTTATTTATGTTTAAAATTCTTTAGTTAATTTATTATTACAACTTTTAAAATGATAGTACAAAATGTAGGTCAATTAAATGGACTAAAGGTGTTGAAAAAAATTTAAGATTTTCTTTAAAAGTTACGAAATTTTAACATAACATGTTCTTATCCAAGAGTTTTTTTTAAGGTCATTTGACCATAAAAAATTTCATCACACAGAATTAATATTATAAATATTCAGCCTGTACATCTCATGAATTTTTCACACAAAATTTCAGCCCCAGCATACATAGTTTTTGAACACTCCACCTTACTACCCATTCGTGTTACACACCCATATATTTATTATTTTACCTTTATGGTGTGCAAAAAGCATAAAATAGCCCTTAAGACTCAAACTGATATAATTTGAAATCATTGAATAACTAGTTATAGCTTATAATTCTACACCTGTTAAAAATTGTGCAATAAAATTTTGACAGTTTTAACATTACAATATATATTAATTTTTAAGGAAAACCTCTTTTCCATTATTTAAAAGAGATTCTGTGTTGTATGAAAAAACCTACAGGAAAGGTTGATAGAAACACACACAAAAAAACTGACACAATATGACTTTTACAATGAAACACAGTTCCCACTTTACATAGCTGCCACTGTACAGAGATAATAACTTCCTCTTAAAGAAAATCCACTGTTACTGTCCAATCCCTAAGCTTAGGTTTAATACTATCGGAACTCATCAGGTGGAAGTTTGAAACTTAACAGTGGCAGAAGTGTAAATTGTGAACATTTTTCTTCTTTTCATTGTTAACACCATGTTTTTGGTAATTTTTTTTTCATTTCTATCTATCTACTTTCCCTGTTTCTTCTTACGTGTAAATAATAATAAATCTGTGTTGCTTTGTCTTGAAAAAGTGAATATGTTAATGGAAGGAGGAAAATAGAGAAAGAGACAGAACAAAAGAGAAAGCTCAGAGAGAAAGAAACCGGACAAGAAAGAAAGGCAGAACAAGTTTCTTCATCATGTGCGAGGTTTGGTCTGTACTCACATGAAATCTTAAAATAAGGGCTAGAGGTGGGGTGAATGTTATTATTCGACCAAGACGACATTTTGTATGGTGATCGTTGCGCAGGTAAAGTGGGGACCAATGATATCTTGTCGGTACTAGTCGTTTTCGCTGGAAAATATTAAAAAAAAAAAACGTGGAATATACATAAAAAAAAAAGAACAAAAACAATATGTAAACAATAACTTTGTATGCAAATGATAAAATAAATAAATACTGCTGCCATATCAGACTGCATGCTTTAAATGATTAATGCCCACTTAGTAAAAGAGAGGAAGTCCAAATATAAAGAAAATTGATTTAATTTTCACTTTTTTTTTATGTCTATTCACAGATGTGTTGATAATATAACTTCGGCTACACAACTTTTTTACCAGTTTGCCCTCGTTATGTTAATGCTCATATTAGATTTAAGACAGTAAAAAGGGTAAATGACTCAATCCTATAACCAGGTTTATATATAACCTAGTAAATTAATACAATAGCTACTCTTTTTAACCATATGGTTTAAATTAAGAGGAATAAATAGCACACTTTCTTGAATGATAGATGATCAAATGTTTGGATAAATACTAAAAAACATATTTAAATACTAGCTTTTCCTACCAGATGCATCTTATTCAGCTTCAAACATAAACTTTTGTTCTTAGCTGAACTGTAAGTTTGCTGTCGACAGTTATTTTCTTCCAGGTAGGATTGCACTAAATGTATGGCAGCACTGTGACTAAATAAATAATAAATTGTGCTATAATTATTTACAGACTACAGAGCCTACTTAGACCAAGTGCTTCCATCTTTAGAGTGCAATACAAATTTGAAGAAAAAAAATCGGATGTTGACAGTCAATCTTGCATTTCAAGCTGCCTGTGGTGGTGAAATATGGTCTAAGATGATTTTTTTTTTATTTAATCACTTTCTACTCTAGCAACTATTTCTTCTAATTTAGCCAAGTGATTTACTTAAAGTAGTTTTTATTTTCATCAATTGTGATTTTAAAGAGCATTAGGGCCTACCACTAAGTTTACTATCAGTTCAACAGTTAAGAGTACACAAGCTTGTGTTGTGATCACTTAATTTCACAACTCAAACATGACATATCAGCTTATTTGAAACTCAAAATAAAGGAGGCAAAAGTATTTTCTTACGACTAGCATGCCAGCTCGCACACTAATAGCATTCAAATTAAACTAAAATTCATCAATGGCCTATTGGTTACTATAACAGGCCAATTCTCACAGTTTTTGACACATGTCATATTTCCAGCCCTACCTCCCCTTTATTTTAGCACCGCATCTTATTGTCCGTTTAGGCTATATGAATATAAACTATCCAGATAATGTGTTAAGGAAGAGGAAGATTAAATTTAAAGGAGTTGTACACACATTTGCATAGAAAGAGTGGAAAACCATTTATGGAAGAAAAAAAAACCTATACACCTGACCAGAATTAGAACCCCACTCTCCCCATCAATCATCGGAAGTCTAGTCAATTGATTCATTGTCCTCTTGAGCTGTGGTTGATATCGAAAAAATATGTTACTATTACACTTGTGTCTTTGACTCAAATAGCACAATAAAACAAATTATTAATAAAAATCAAAGACAAGGGAAATGCGAAACTCCAAAAACTTGAGACTTATCTTAAAAGTAAAATTTCAGCCTTTAATTTTTTTTGGAAAAAATCAATTAAAAAAAAAGGTTCTGTCACTATTTCATGTGCTATTAGTGCAACCTTGCAACAGTGCAGAGACTGAGCCAAAGGTGTTCCAATTAAAAAGCTTCGCTAGTTAAAAGGTTGACAAACACTTAGTAAAAGAATTGCATGCAACTTTATTGTTCAGCTTAGAATTAAGTATTACAAACTGTGTGTGATACAACGTTGTCAGCCCAATGAAAGACAAAATGTCTTAGGACTACTAGTTTTATTGTAAAAAGTTGTTTAGTTATATTCGAGGAAGAAGTTAGGCTAAGTGATTCCTTTGAGTTTTAAATAAAATAGTTGCTTGATTATATTTGAGGAATAGAGTAAGGGCCAATTTATTACTTTGAGTTTCAAATAAGATAGTTGAAAATTTGTTTATGTTTGAAAAGTGATAGTTGATAAGCTTCTAAAAGATTATCTCTCAACAATTGTGACAACTAGACTAAATAGCCAAGCTAATATACTGGTTGATTAAAGCTATGGCCAAATCTAAATATAATATTCTTCAAATTGAAAAATTACACCTGGACACACGAATCTTAGTTCACTACCTTTGGCCGAGTATACCAATGCAATGCGCTGCATTGGCATTCCAAGCCAAAGATCCTGGATTTGGTTTAAGTGTCATTTTTCAATTTAAAGATTTGTGATGAACATAACAGTTTGAAGGGATATACAGAGGAAATGAGCTAATATTTGGACTTCCTAACCAACAATTTAAACCGATTCAAGCGATGTATAATGGCGTGCATTGGTTAGCTCTAACAGTATTTCACATCGAGTAATGGTTTTAACTACTTCATGCAAACTTACGCATCTCAATCACAAAGATTAAGTTTTAATAATTAATTACACAACTTTCCACATCATCTACTCACATATTTGAGTAACCAAAGAATAGGAAGCATGACCTTGAAAGAAAAATATAGTAACCGTGAACAACTGAACATGCTTGTTACACTATTGTAAAAAAAGAGTTACAACACTTAATGTGAATTTTCAAAAAGTTAAAAATTATTTTTGTGATTAGGGGTGAAACTAATCTACATTTTTATAATTTCAATTGCATTTTTGTAAAAATAATAAATGGTGCTAAGTTTATATTAACTCTTAAAAAAAGTTTTATTGAAGGGGGGAATCCCTTCCAAAACAGTTCAAAACAATCTTAAACTAACTTAAGCTAACAAATCTTACTCTTTAAATTTTATCAGATATATATATATATATTTTTTTTAGTCCATACATTTATCAAGAGGGTTATTTAATTGCTTAATTTAGTATGCAAGGATGAGGACAGTAATTGGTTAAAAAAAAACTACAATGATATAAATAAGTGATAGAAAAATCCCATTTTGAAAACTTAAATAAAATCTATTTAAATGTGGGCAAATTATTAACTGTGGAATTTTACTCAGCACTAAAAAAAAAGTAGCTAAATTAGAATTATCAGTTAAAAAAAAAGTGCTAACACAACTCAAAATAAGAATGACCTTTTTTTTACAGGAAAAGCTTCTTTGTACCATAAACTGCTTTTTTTTTAGAATTGCGCCTGATTATCAGTTCAGGTTATATGCCTATATAATAATTATGCTTGTTTTATGGATTAGGAAGGTTATATTTCAAGTAAGTGTACCCACATTTTTGTGGAGGGAAAGTGAAAAACAATTTAGAAAAAACCACTTAATACACTCTACCGAGATTCGAACCTCATTCTCCTTGTCATCGACAGTATAGCCTACTGGCAAGAGTATTGAGTTAGATCAAGCAGCAATTAAAGTGGGTAGCGAAACTTTTGACTTCTATTAACCGAATTTGGGGATGCCTTATACAGTAACTTGGCATTAGCCCCCTTGTGTTGAGTAACCTCCCACCCCAATCTCTGAAAGTGATCTTATACTTACGATCCTCAACACACATAAGGCCGTCTCCTAGGAGCCTCAGTCCATCAGGACACGCACAGGAGATCAAGGGAGACTTGTCGTTTATGTGCGGGGCCGGCAGACACAGGTGGGAACAGTGACCGTTCACTGCCTGACAGTGGTTTTCACCGTCCGGCTGGCGGTACGGATGGTACACATGAATCACCATGGGGTTCTGGAGCTAGAAGGAATCGCAATAAAATACTTTCAATTATTTGGTTAATATTTAAAAATCAATATGTCTGAAAAAATATGTCCTGGATAGTAATTTGATTGCCACAACTTGGCATTAAAGTGAATATTCTACCAATCAGACTTCTATTTTTTTAAATACTACAGAAATGAAAATATTAAACAACGATACAAATTTAGAGCACTCAAATCCATTACAATACTAAAGACTCTAGGATCCAAGAAAACATCAAATTTTTAATTGTGATTTGTTCTTGAACTTTTATTACTAAATACCACATACCATTGTTTACATTATACTAATTAAGTTTAAAAACAAAGGAAAATTTGTGACAAAATTAGATTAAACTTTGAAAGTAGGATAAAAGGGCAAGATCTACACAGAAAACTGTAGATACCTCTCAAAGTTCACAAATAAAAAAACAAAACACATAATTTTGAAATTTTTCTTAGTATCACAGTCTTCTTGTTCTTTAGCAAAAGAGAGCAAAACTCTTAACTTCACTTTGGCAGCATGCCTAAAGCCCAAAAAAATACATAATTAATGTTTTGTTGTGTTTTATGTGTGAATTTTGAGGCCTTCAATTTTCTGGTGTGTAGGCCTTGCCCTTATAGCCTTCTTTCAATGTTCAATGAATCTGTTATAATGAATGCCATTTAACAAAAATTTGTTGGTTAATTCTCTTTTCTATTTTAAGTTTTTTTTTATATATTCAGATTTATATTAACTCATGTTCATATTTCCAAAATTAAGATTAAAATTTGATACATTTAGATAAAATTCAGATTTGAACTTCTAAAGTAGTGTATTTGACCAGAACAAAATAAGAATACCTTATTTTGTCAGAAATTTATTATATTTTGTGTCACTGTCCCAGATCAATAGGGTTATATGTATGGTTGAATTTAGAGGAAGTGTAACCACATCTGAGTGGAAATCTATTTAGAAAAACACTACCCTTAGTAAACACAGCCAAGATTCAAATCTAGACACCTCTGCCATTGGCAGTTCAGCCAGTGACCATTCGACCACCGAATTGGGGTTTATAAAGTGACAAATAATATCAAAATATTGACATTGTTCATTCGGTCCAGTTGGATGCCAAGTCAACTTACAGAGTTTGTGGATGTGATTGCAGTGATGTCTTTGCCAGTAAACTTGTTGGCCTTGTAGATGGCCTGCTTGTCCCAGTCGGTCCAATACACAGAGTCCTCGAAAGTGGTGATGGAGAAGGGGTGCTGCAACACATCAGGTGAGTAGAGTACCACGCGGCGGGACGAGCCATCATAGTTGCAAGACGAAATCACGTTGAGCTTGGCGTCCACCCAGTACACCTTCCTTCCCACCAAGTCCAAGGTCAGACCGTTGGGCCACTTCACCTCGTAGGAGACGATGGTCTGGCGGTGGGAACCATCCATTCCTGCCCGCTCGATCTTGGGCTCGGTGCCCCAATCCGTCCAGTACATCCAACTGGGGCAGTTGCAAAAGGTACATTTTTTTGTGTTTACACAGTAGGCCTACATAATATGTATGAGATAAAATGCATTGAGAAAAAACAATTGGTAATAAGTAAAATGATAGAATATTAGGAAAATGGTAGAGCACAAATAAAAATAAAAACACTTAACACATATTTACACACACATCAATATTTTGATGCTATTATAACATCTTCCTCAGGAAGTAGTAGTAGACTGAACAGGATGTCTTCAGTGATGCCAACTTGACTGGTATGGATGAAAACTTCTCTGGTGGAAATGAAATTCTCTGAATGTTTCTCTATTACATCATGGAAGGTAGGTGGTGCTGGTGTAGCCTCTGGGTTGAAATTAGCGAATATTTAGGTTGGGTGGTTTTCTAGACTTGGTGATCCATTGATGCGCCAGTTCCCATCTTCTTAACCGAGACACATTACATTGTGTCTTGTTAAATGATTTTAACACCTTGACAGTGTAGCAGTCCTCAAAGTTGAGGTTATGAGTGGAGGCGTGTGCTGAAACGGGTTTTTCTGGATTCTTGATTTTTGTGTCAAGGTATTGTCCATTCATTCGTTTACGGAGAGTTTCAGTGGTGGGGCCAATATATTGTGTAGTACATTGTTGGAATTCTAGTTGGTAAATTAGGTTACTGAAGTTGGCATCACTAAAGACACCATCCTGTTCTGAGGAAGATGTTATAATAGCATCGAAATATTGATTTGTGTGTAAATATGTGTTAAGTGTTTTTATTTTTATTTGTGCTCTACCATTTTACTAATGTTCTATCATTTTACTTATTACTAGTAGGCCTACATTGTAATTATTTCTCCACCACATCTTAGTAACTGTTAGGGCTCTACACACATTGATTACACAAAGAGAGTAGGAATGAGGAAGGTAAAATCATAGAGAAAATATAAACGCATTTATGTGGAAGAGTAGTGGGAAACCATTTAGGAAAATCCACCCTCAGTACACTTGACCAAGATTTGATACTCGATATCCCTTTCATCGAAAATACATTCCAACAAGATAAAGAATGCACTATCAATGTTCCGCAAACAATGTGCTTCGGCACACCGGTGTCATGTATTGCAGTGGTGAACTAGACGTGTCATGTGGCCACAGCCCAGATCGCCTCCTATCACGGTTCAATAAGAACACGAATTAAGTTTGTATAGGTGGCACCATTGTGTAAACAGAATTTTTTACCTAATCACACTTACTAATATTTTAAATACAGTTGACAAAATCTTAGCGCGAAGCTAGAGTTATGATTTACTCAAATTACTAATGGTTTGAATGATATGTTTCTGAATATCAAAGAAGCGGGCACAGAAAAACAAACAAACTTGCATGAAACATTTTAAGTTAATTTAAGAAAAAATTTATTCTATACTTTCCTAATTCCAATTTAACGTACAACCTTTGGAATGAATGCGCAACCCATTTTCTGCTGGCACGATGCATACCAAAACAAGACAGTGTGCCTAAAAATTAAGACTTATCAAGTGTATCATTAACTTAAAAATTTTGCGTAACACTATTAGACCGATTCCATCATTGATGTAGAAAGAACATTAATAAGAGTTAAATTCAAGGAATGGAAAATCATTCACATGGAAGGAGGATATAAAAACACTTTGATGGAAAATAATCGTATCTCTACACATATCAGCAAGTATTTCCTTTCAGCCAAACTTTGTGCTTTGTATTGACATTTTTAATGGTATTTAAATTCCCCATCAACACTAAAATAATTATTTAAAAAGGTTTTCTTTGTATTTTTAATATTTCTACACAATACAATATTTTCTCAACACCATGTCTTACTACCCTCTTTTGGTTATAAGCATATTAAATAATTACGTTAATGTGTTAAGAGATGATAAAAGTTAAATTTAGATTAAGTGTACCCACATGTGTGGAGGAAGAGGAAACCCATTTTGTAAAAAAACCACCCTCAATACACTCAACCTAGATTCAAATCGTGATCCTCACGGTCATCTGCAGTTCAGTCTATTGCAAAAGTGATGCCTTAGACCACTTGACCACTGATTTATGTCAAGTCAAGAAAATAAAATAAACTTTAAATTTTATTAACTAAACTATGACAACTGTATAAATTTAAGTGATAAATAGTTTATTTTGCATTTTTTTCATATATTATGACTTTAAGATTCCCTTATTTTGCTCAGATTTATAAAATTCCCCTTGTTTCACGGGTTGAGCGAGGCACTGACCCATCCAAGGGGTTGACTGCAATGGCCCTAGGCTCCTCCAGACTGTCTCGCACCAGAACCTTGCGCATGTTGCCCTCAAAGTTGGCCAGCTCGATAGTGTTCCTGCCTGTGTCGGTCCAGTAGATGTGGTTGTAGATCCAGTCCACGGCAAGTCCGTCAGATGTTGTCAGGGACTCTTTAATCACCACCACGCGCTCGCTGCCCTCGTCGATGGGAGCTCTGCAGCAAGGAAACACCCTCCTCATTAGTTCAACATTTTACACACTTTGACAGGTCTCAAGACTTGTTCAAGCTTTGTCTTTTAGCGTCGTCTTTTTTAATGATATTTTAAGATCATTCAACTTTAATCTTCTTACCTTTTTTGATGTAATTTATCAGTTGGATTAGTGGTATTATAATTTAAGGGCACAGGGGAAAAGGGGAAAGTCACATTACACACATTTTACAGGAAAACAACTTACTTCTCTAATCCCTTAAGGACCACAGCAAATACTTTAATTATAATGGAAGTGCAAACAATTTAATACAAGAGTGGGGATTTATTTAAAAAAAGTTTGTATGGATAGAAAAAAAGAAAAAAGAAAAGAGGATGGGACCTTTGAATACTCAATAAATTTAAATTTATTTTTTTAGTATACTTTTTCAAAATGGTGGTTTATATCAAACATAATAGAACAATCTTAACAACCAAACTCCAGACCATTAATTTAACACTCAAATAAATGTATTTTTTTGATAGATGTGTTTTAACAAAAAAGTACATCTTGTGAATGTGGGGAATGCCAGGCCTCCACCGTGGTTCGGATTCCACGTTAAACTGTAGGTCCTTCATTTCATCTCACGATCACCCTACCATTACACATTAGCGTAAGTGCGTATAACCCGAACGGGTAGTAATATGCGGTGCTAATAATAATAATAATAACAAAAAAGTACTAAAAATTTATTTCCCGTCTCTTATTTTACTTATCAATTTAATGTCGTAACGTTAACCTTTTATGTTTGTTCTACCAGGTTTTATAAGAATCAGATTCTTATTGGTAAAATAAACTTTTGACTTTAGTAAAAATATTTAACAATCAATTTAAGAAATTACCATTATAAAATTAACAATGGTTTTTTGTCAATCTGAGCTAGAAGAAAAACTTAGCAGAAAGCTATTGTTATATTTAACCTAAAATTTAAAATCTTTAGATTGCACTATCCCAGATGTATAGGAGCAGTTTTTTATTTGCTGCCAAGTCTTACTACCTGTTCGGGTTGTACACTTGATACTAATTAGGTTAATGGGTTGGGGGTTGGGGGTTGGGAAGGTGGGGAGGGTAAGTGGAAACCATTTAGGAAAACCTACACCTAGTTTACCCAAGCAAGATTAAAATCTTGAGCTCCCTGTTACCGGCAGTCTAGCTCAACACAAAACTAGCGTTAGCCAACTATGCCACCGAGGTGGGTAGTTACACAAATGTTTTAGAGATTAGGTAGGTTGAATTTAAAGGAAGTGTACTCAAATTTGTCTGGAGGAAGATTGGAAAACAATTTAAGGAAAAAATACCCTCAATGCACCCGATTGGGGTCAAGCCCCGGTCTTTCGGTCTTTGGCAGTCCAGTATATTGCAAGACTAGCACCTTACTCCATGTGGCCCATGAAGGGTGTTATATATTAGTATTGTTGTTGTTGTTGAGTTTAGACATTTTGACACAAGCACCATTTGTGATTAGTGAATAAAAAAAGAAGAAAAACAATGCCATAGCCCAATAAATATCTACAAATAAAAGAACAATCAAGAAATAAAAATAATTTTGCTCTTTGTAATTTGTGATTTAAGATTAAAATGGACAGTTTTTTTTCCAACAACCTAATATTATTGAAATATAAACTAAAATATTATTAACTTCACGATTTTTGATACCTTTGATTATTTTATGTATATTCTCCCCTATAAAACATGACTAATTACCAACATTAATCTTTTCTGACATGAAAGTGAATACAATGTATGCTAGGGATGGATGCATCATTTGTTGAATCAAAATATATTTTGAATTACACTAGTTTTTTTAGAAGTAGAAAAGTAGATCTTTTTTAATTAGTGGGAAATTTTTAATTCAAACAATTTTTTCACTTTTAGTTTTAATACTTCACTAAATAATTATATGAATGAATCATAAAAGATTAAGCATGGTTAAAAGTATAATAACACCAACATTTATGCTCAAATACGTTGGTATTTCTATGGCACATGGCATCTGCCTCAGGAAGTAGCAGACCTAATGCAAAGCTTGCTTCAGAGTTGCCCACTTAACATATATTAATTTAAATTAGTTGAAAAATGACATCTGGACAAAGGAAATGAATGAGACCTTTCGTTTAGGGGGCCAATACCCTACCACTTGACTATCCAAGATTTGTTTTGTGCTCAGGGTCATTCTTCACTCTTAGTTTATGGCCAAGTCTGTGATGGACGTGCAGGAATCATCTGCCTCATATTAGTGAACAATAGTAACGAGAGCCATCAGATAACGCAGACATCTGCGACTCAGGAGGGAAGTTATGCCCACAAGTATACAATACAATATTGTAATTTTTAAAATGAGATTTCAATTAATATCAACATAATAGAGTATGATGTTACTCTGATGTCACCATATACTCTAACTCTGGGCCCACCGTGTGTGGCACTAGAGGACATGTCACGTGGTCTTGCTCTCTGGCCTCCACGCAGGTGGGGCCACAGTTAAACTACATCACTTTCACTGTGTTAGTCAAACACCATAGTGTGCGTTTGCACATGATGCCAAAGAGCCGTATCGGACATTGTTCTTGATTTTGATCAACTCTGATTGTAACATAACAGAAACCTGTAGACTACAAGTGACTAAGTGGCTAAAAGGGTTTCATGAACATCGCAAAAAACAAGAGAGTATCAACATTCAGGTTGAAAATATTTGTCACAGACGGTTCAAACAGTTGGAAGCCACGGGAATGAGCCAACTGTCTAACATTAACACTCACTTGTATATCTTTTGGTCACTGATGTCACTCCAGAAGATCATGCCTGTCCTGAAGACAAAGTCGAGAGCAGTGGCGCTCTTGGTGTCGTTGACGATAGCAGTCATCTCGTGGTGGTCCAGAGATATCTTGCGGATATCGTGCCTGCGGGCAAACAGCAAGGAGGCATGGCCCTCCATGGGCTTGCACCGTGTGTGGTCATTAGGGTCCTTGGCATATCCATTCACACACTGACACTTGAATGTACCCTTCTCGTTGATACAGAGCTGCGAGCAAGCACCGGGAATCTCACACTCGTCGATATCTGGGACAAAGGTGGACATAAATGTTATTCAGGGGCCCACAACTCTACAATTCGGTGCCACCAGAGTGGCCAATAGTCTACACATGAGGCGACTGAATATGATTGTCATGTCCCTAAGTCATATATGCTATAGAGTAAAAAATACAAGAAAACCCCACAATGATTTTATTATGAAATTGACATTTGGAGCACCTTGGGAGAAAAACATAAACTTTTTTTTTTTAATTTAAAGGATTTTGTAGTGAAATTTATAAATATTTGCTAATCTTCTTTTAACAATTATATTATTACTGAGAAATTCATCATTTATTGGTACTCAATGGCAAAACGAGAACAGAGGAGTGGATCTGTTGACGCTTTAGGTTTAGAGTATGGGTAGTTGAAGCAATACTAGCACGAGAAAGAGCAGTAAAAGTCTGCACCATGTTCTAACGTTCAGTTTACTTCCAATAAATGTCAGTTTATTGATACATGGATCAGGGTCATGTGATGGTGATTCAAACATAAAATTACAAGGACTCACGGAATCAGTTTAATGAACATTTATTAAGACTTCTTTTGAATCGACCACTTAGTAGTTTGTACTGCATTCCGGCAGCTAATAGCCACATGTAGCTTCTCCATATTGAAAGGTACTGTCCAAGCACCCTATACTTACTTGAGGGTTGTGTTTATCAATGGTTCTGGGCCGGCCTTGACCGCGTAAGGATCCAAACTCTTGGTACATAGCCTAAGCTCCTTATAATCACTTGAGGGTTCTGTTTACCGATGGTTCTGGGCCGGCCTTGGCCGCATAAGGATCCGAAATATTGGTACATAGCCTAAGCTCCTCTGGATTGAAGCCATAAGTCACTACTTTGCCACTCTCACCCTGGTAGCTAGAGTTCAAGGCAGGAGCCTAAGTTTTACTTGCAGCTTTTAACAACTCACTTTATTATTAAAGTGTTTTATTATTAATAATTATTAGCTATGATGTAATGTATTCTATTTCGCCCTGATAACATGTGCCTTTAATGACCATTATATATTTATGAGCCGAGGTCAGCTCAAGTTGCACACTTTATTATTTGAGGATCACAAACAAGCCCCACGGGTAAAACCTAGCTTAGGTAGGGAGGTAGGTGGGTAAGCAAGAATCTTGGTGCATTTTTATGTGTTCTGATTTTGACACAAATTGTGATTTACCATTACACTTTTCAGAAGTGATGGTTTTGGAAACTATTATACAATTCCAAACAACTTCGCCCTATTTAAAATCCACTTGTCAAACTTGTTTCTCATACTGTACACTATCTACTTGTAAGTAGTTTTTTTTATCTCCGACTTAAGATTGGTCACAAGATAAAGACTCCTCCATTGTTGGTGGTGTCAGTTTGTGATAAGCGAACTATAGGCTTGACAATTATTTACATTGATGCCAAATGAGAGAGAAAAGAGCTTTCATTAAAATATTTGAAAATGTCTGCTCAACAAATGTCCACATGAAAAATCTGCTCCATAAGGGTTAAAAAAAAGTTAAGTGTATAAAGATGTCGAGGGTTGTTAATATGATTGTTTATCTTTATTAAATAAAGTGTCCTAAAAAGCTTAAAGACTAACATGTTAACAGATGTAATGCTCCTAAATGGTCCGCTTGAGTACTAATTACGCTAATTGTTTTGGGGATTAAGAAAGTTATATTTAAATGAAGTCTACTCGCATTTGTGTAGAGGGAGAGTGAAAACCATTTTAGAAAATTCATCCTCATTACACCTGATCGAGATTCAAACCTTGATCTTCCCATAGTTGGCAGTCCAGTATACTTTAAGAAAAGCGTGTTAGACCATGCAACCACTGAAGAGGGTCTCAAGAATGTGGACACAAGAAATACTAACAAACCATAACAGTGATTCTAGTCCTCTTCTCACACTCCCATATCGACTACAGCGTTTGGTGGTTGAATAAGTCACTAATGTTGGACCTGCTGCATTTTCATTTTTTCATTTATCTTAGTTGTTTAATCTGCACTTTCTGAACCAACCGATATCAGCACACAAGAATTTCTTTGAGCGAGTATAAAATGGTCTACCAATTTTTTTCAGGAAAGGTATTTTCTTTCCTATACCTTCCAGGGTTCTTTTACATGCCGCCATCGACATGGGACGGACCACTTTACTTCTCCTCCCAAAGAAGTTCCGCTACATATTTTCATCTCTCAAGAAAAATCTGTCAACCCTAGATAGATTTGAACCCACAAACATTGGGTCCCGAGACAAGCACTTTACCCCAAGACCACCAAAAGTATATGGGTCTACTACAAACTAGACATGTTAGTACAGTAGGACCGGTGTTTCCGCTGATTCATTATCCATGGTTTCAGTTATTCACAGTTTACTGCTGTCAAATTTTATTTATTTTTAATCTAAGAGGAAAATGGTTTATAAGTTTTATAAGTTTCAAACCAACCGCCATGTCAAAACCCGGCAATACTATCAGCAGCACAAACTATGGGCAGTGTGCTATCATATCACAGTCATCACTAGCATCGTGATCATCAGTGATCGTTGCAACAAAAAGAATGGAGAATAGTAGGTAAGTACATTGTAGTGTACAGTACACGCTACTATTACTTTATTTAGTGTTGGTAATATCTTAATGGTAATAATTTATTAACTAAACTTTACCATATTTAAGTATGTTAAATGAATATCACGTTTAAATTTAATAGTTCATTATTATCCACAGTTTTACGTAACCGCAGTAGATCTAGGAAGTATTTCCCATGAATGTGGGAGCCCTTTTTTTACTTCATCATTATAATCTAAGCCTAAGTGAATCCACCTCTTTACCCCTGGATTAAATTATCTGAAGTGTGCTATAATCTCTAAAACGGCGTTAGTAGCAACATGTCAACTAACCATCACAAGTCTTGTTATCCATGAGCTTGTAGCCAGGCATACAGTCACAGAAGAAGCTGCTAGGGGTGTCCACGCAGATCTGCGAGCAGCCTCCGTTGTTATCTGTGCACTCGTTGTGACCACACTTGTCTCCTGGTTCGTCCTCGCCGTTCGGACAGTCCATCCTCTTGTCGCACACCTTGGTCAGAGGTATACACACGTTGCCGCCACAATGAAAATGAGTCTTCTGGTCGCACTTTGGAGCCTCAGTGCCTGCAACACACAAACAATGTTAAACCAAACTCCAACATTTAATAATAAATATACCAAAAATTTAAAGTGTTTTCAGATATATAGTCGTTTATTGACTAAGGCTATTTTCTTCAGTCAAAGAATTTGTGTGTGCATTCTATCAAACTAAGCACATCCTTAGAGTAAACTTAAAACCTATTAAGTAGGCTGTACCCCTAAACTTATTGTTTTCAGCCAGAGCAAGACTTGGGTAAAATTAACCTCTACATTTGCCTACACACATGATTCTTATAATATAGTTTTGACCAAATAATCTTCGGTTACAATTCAAGCCAAGTCCATTTAAATAATTATACTGCTGACCCACTTCATTGGCTGTGTGGTCTAATGCGCTACTTTTGCAGTAGGCTAGTGTGTCGATGATGGGGAGATTGAGGTTCGAATCTCTTTCTGGTGTACTAAGGGTGGTTTTTACAAAATTGTTTTCCACTCTCCCTCCACACATATGCGGGTACACTTCATATTAATATAACCTTAATTCCTAAAAACTATTTGCGTAATTATTACATAAGTGTGTAGCCCAAATGAGTAGTAAGACGCAATGCCAAAATAATATATATTTTATACCCATCTAACAATAAACAGGAATAATAAGAATTGTTAAGTTACTTAATATTAATTATTAACATTAAATTAACAGTTCACAATGTACTAAAAGCACACTATCATTCTTTTATGATAAAAGCCTAAATTTTGTTGACTCTGAATTCCAAAATTTAAGGACATCAATGAACCAAAACGTGTTCGGTTATTTTACGAGACGACCAAAATTCATAAAGGTTTAAGTATGAAACAATCCAGATTCACAACTTGCTTTTAATAATAGTTAATTCGAAACAGATGACACATTCCCAATACTAAAGCAATTCCCTACTTCAAAGGATCCGAGTAGCTCGCGTAGCTACACAGACATTCTACCTCACTTATGGGAAACTAGAAGATTGGAGAGGAACTATGTCGTGAGCGTTGATCTAGAATGTTAACCACAGCAAAATGTCTCGACAGCTAGCTTTAAAGGAATTCCAGAAAACAGAGGAGTTTAGAGTACAATATTGAATGGTGGAATTCAAATCAAATTTCTGTTTTACTCCAATAAAGAAAACAATATTGCACTATGGGTTTTCTGGGTGGATTTAATGAATACGAGAAAGCCAAACAAAAACAGGGGTTGCTTCATCCTTTTTTGTATGGTTGGATTTAGAAATTTAATAAGGAAACTGTGAAATTGAAATATTTCATGTGTCGGTGAAAACAAAATGTTTTAAATACTATTTTTTCACACATCTTTATACAAGTTCAGGTTATACGCATATGTACTAATTAGGTTAAATTTGTCATGAATGAAGAAGCTTGAATTTAGAGAAAATGTACCAGCATTTACATAAAGATAGACTTGGAAACCCATTTAAGAAAAAAACCTTCGGTACACCCAACCATAGCTCTCATCTCTATATCTGTCATCACTAGCCCTTTCTATTGTGCGACTAACGCCTTAGATCATAAGACCACCGAGGTTGTCTATGAAAAACTGGAGCAAGGGAAAGTCCTGATTCTATAATATCTAGCGCCCAAACACACCCATACTATACACTCACCCACCCATCACATAATCAACATTATACGTATGATTCTGAAAACTACACGGAAGTTAGAGAAAGTTTATGTTAGCTACAAGAGCCTAATTTGTTATCTATTTCTAGAATTTCAAATATTTAAATTTGAGCTGGTAGGCTGAAGAGAATGTACTTGAGGGCGGCAGGTTTGGCATGCCAGCTCTAAAACCTTATACAATGTAGCCACCAATTCCAGATTTTATTTGGTATCTTTCACAGTAATTTGAACCAAAATATTTTTTAAACAATTGTGTATTTGAAACTATTTTTGTATGTGATTGTGAGCTAGGGTGGATTAGCTTCATAAACTTTTACTCTGCTTCAAAAAATTATCAGCTTTGCCCTTCGCTTGAAAACCAATTCTGGCTTTGATAACATTACAAAGCTTCGCAAATAAAATACCAACAGCTAAGCACTAATTTACATGTAATTATTGTCATTTTAGCTGCCAAGCACATTCAAAACTAAAATTAATATACACAAATACGAATGAATCAAAATGCATGTTTTAATAACTTGATCCTTCAGCTTTGGATGAAATATTACAAACAAACATGGACAAATTTTTGTAAATAATTCTAATGTATAAAGTAAAATTAAAAAGCATAATATTTTTTTCAACCATAAAATCATTATTAATTTTTTTATAATAAGCCTAGATTTGGATTTGCTTGAAATTAGAAATAAAAATTACTTTGCACAACCCAATTGTGAATCTTACATGATTTCCACTATTTTCTTCCAGACTAATTCTCTGATTTCCAGGTTTTCCAGGAGAGGTTACTATTTTTTCCAGACAACTTAAGATTGAGGTAAGGAGGAAGAAAATTTAATTTTTAATTCGAATGACTACTGTGAAGTAATGAAATATGTGTTTTAAACCATATGATTTCAGATTTAGGTTTGATGGGTAGATATTAAGCAGTCATTTTGCAACCCAGTTTTTCAGGGTGAGAGTGGAGGGGAATTTTAGGGGGTAGGAAGTGTTTGAATCAACGCGTTTCAGGGTCTTTACACACTTACACCAGTGATGATCGCTACCCTTGATATCATATGAGGGAAATGTTGGACCACTCTTTGGAAACCACGTCGCCATTCTCTTGTTTATGTGTTGTCATTCTTAAAATTAAAAAAATATATATTTTTTAGCAACATTGGTTCAAAGATATTGGCAGTAGCTCAGTATAACCCCAGAACACCTTCTTCCAACATAAATGAAAGCGAGGAGATTTTGCTACAGTCACAACAGTCAACCGAGCAAGAGTGAAGATAAAGTTTTTCTCCATAATACTTGCAGTTAACTCAGGGGTGATATAAGGTATAGTGACTGGAGCAGATAATGAATGCAGTGTCCCAGTGTGAAAAGGCCCTTATTCTTGAGAAAAGTCAGATATATAGGCTACAATTTTTTATAATTAAATTTTGTAATATCCTTAGTGTTTTTCTAGACAAAAAATATCTCCGGGCATTTTTTCCCCGGGTGTGTGACAACCCTAACCTTTGTAATATGAGGCCTGAGGGAGGCAGACTCACCACAGTCCAGCTCGTCGCTGCCGTCCGCACACTCGGGCTGCCCGGAGCAGATGAGATGTCCGGGGATGCAGGCGTGATTGTGACACTGGAACTGGTCGGGTCGACACTTCTTGATCGGACAGTTGGCCATGTTCTCGTCAGAGTCGTCAGGACAGTCCTTGTCTCCGTCGCACTTCCATGACTGGTGGATGCACGTGATGCGGTCCTTGCATTCAAACTCTCTGGGCAGACATCGGGACACCGTCACATTCGCAGGGCAGTCCTGGACACACACAAACAATACGAATCGTTAGCAAACAATCAGCTTAGGATAAAAAAATCTTCAGACTCAAGGGTTGACGTTATTTTAAAGTTATTTTTTAGGGTTGTGTTGGTAGGCATTTTTCAGTTAAAGTGAGCTAGAACGAAAGTTGTTTCACCCAGACATTCTCCAAGGCAAGAGGAGATACTCCCTAGCAACGATTGTTTCACCCGGACATTCTCCAAGACACAAATAGGAGTTCCCCTACGCCCTACGTACCACCTCGTCAGAAGCGTCCGGACAGTCCGGGTCACCGTCGCAGCGCCACCTGGCCGTGATGCAGTAGTGGTCGGCGCACTCGAAGTCCTGGTCGGGCGAGCAGGTGGGCACGGGGCAGTTTCTCTCGTCCGAGCCGTCACCACAGTCATCGTCCCTGTCGCACTTCCACCGCATCTGGATACACTTGCCGTTGTTACAGGTGAACTCATCCGAGCGACACGTCTCGTCTGCAAGGAGGGATATGTGGTCAGCACACGCACACACACACAAACACACTTGAGCAAGGGGCTAGCAAATGTGGTCAGCACACAAAACACACACATACATACACATACACACTTGAGCGAGGGGCAGCACATGTGCTCAATAAACACACACAGACATCACATGGTGGCATGATGTTCACTTGTCAAGTAAATAAAGACGATGCCAGCACCCATGACTAGAGTGGTCGACCCCAATTTAAGAGGAACCTGGTTCGATACCGACAGATTCATCCTTTATCCTGTTATCTATTTATTAAAACATTAAAAGGCTGAGGTTGGGTCTGTAGTGCTAGGCATATTATCCTAAGTTAAGCTAGTTTGTAAGTGGTGTGATGACAAAATCAAGGTGCTCTAAGTGAAAATTGAATATTCTGGTTCTAAAAAAAAGCCTTATTGACGGTGCTAGATAAGCACTTTAAAGTATATTAAACAATTCAAAAGTATACTCCTGGGCTATTAGCAACAGAGACCTACTTACTGGAACGGATTCGGAACCACACACATATCTAACCTGATGCGTATCTACTCTCTAAATACTTAATGGGGTTCGAACCGCAAGTACTGCGGGATTAAAATAACTGTCAGGCCAAATCCAAGCCCAAGTGATACCTTACCCACCTCGGTGGCTACATGGTCTAAGCCACTACTCTCGCAGTAGACTAGACTGCTGACGACGGGGATATGGAGGTTCGAATCTTGGTTGGATGTACTGAGGGTGATATTCCACTTCCCCCACACAAATGCGGATACACTTTTTAATTTAACCTTCCTAATCTCTAAAACCATTAGTGTAAATAGAACGTAAGAGTACAAACCGAACGGGTAGTAAGACACGGAGCAGAAAAACATTTTTTAAATTTCCTGCATTTGTGTTTTTATTGTTTACAATTAATAAAGTCTTTTTAATTAACACCACGTCTTACTACCCGTTCAGATTACATACCTATGTGCTTATTACGCTAACGTGCTAGTACTTAATAAGGTTGAATTTAGAGGAAGTGTACTTAAATTTGCATGGAGGGAGAGTGGAAAACCAATCGGTAAAAATGACCCTAAGTACATCCGAGAGAGATTCGAACACCTGTCCCAGTCATTTTCAGTTTATTCTAAGGAGGACGCCTTGGATTACTCAACCCCTGAAGCGGGCTTATAGTTAAAGTTATCATAGTTTAAAACGTTTTATAATTTTACGTTTGCTATTGTTGAATTCACGTGTCAAATAGTAAAAAAAAAAAAAATACATAGGATTCGATTAACTGATATATATTATTTTAAAAAGAAATAAGGTCATAGATTCAATTTTTTCCCTCTCTTTTTAACACATTTTCCAAATCCTTCCATCACATACATTCATACTGTAAAAGCTCATGTGTGTATTTATAATTATAATATTTATATTTACTACTATAATATATTAGAGTGCGCAAAGCAGCATAAGCTAGCAAGACAATCATCCTGAGTGCTGTTGAAATAGTTTGGATGCTCGCAACTTCACCAGAATCGGTACAAAACAGGACAAACAGTTTATTATGTGTGTCCAGTGCTCCTATTGAAAATTTAATGCTTCCACAAAACACACGGGAATATACATTCCAATTTTAGCAGGAATAACCTTATCTGAGAGGAAAGTTACTAGAGTTACATACACTTATTCATACGTCAAGTCAGGCGATATGCAGGGTTCACTTTTGATATACATTATTAATCCCTGTAACATAATAATTGAGTAAAATGTTATCAATGTTGGCAGCAAAGCCTTTGTGTTTGTATTTTGTAAAGACCCTCTCTATTAAAATGGGACAATATTAATAATAAAATAACAGCTGGTATTGTACAGAAAACATACTTAAAACTATATAGACAAACTTCTTAAAAATAAATTAAATCACAGCAGGATATAAATAAAAGGAAACAAAATGTGAAAAAATAGTCAAATGTTGCACCATGCAGAAAAGAACCAAGGCTGCAAAGATACTAAAAAATAAAGTGAAAGAAAATAAATTACAGGTAACGAGTCATAAAAATCCTATCATGCATAATCCTACAACATATCAAAATACATAAAAAAGATTAATTTCACGTAGACCTCTGCATTGGACGAAATAAACGTTTATGTTAAATTAAACTAATTAAACAAAAATTAGATGTAAATATCAATTGGAAAGGGAAGGTGTTTTTAGGGAGCTATGAACTTTTTAGTTCCTAATGCCATAGAGTAAATTAACTAGTTTATTTTTACATCTTAAACGCAAAACTTAAAAAATATAATTTAAAATTGATACGCACCTGTCGAGCACAATTTCATGGCCTGGTCAGGATCTGCCATATAACCCATAACACCAAATTTGTTAGAAGCGAAACCAGGTGGTTAAAATATCGGCCCAAGAACAGGGATTCGAAATAGGACCTTCTAATTTGGGCTAAGCACCTAATTATCAATGCAGTCTAAACACAATTAATGGAGGTTTATGTTTGATAAAAACATTCATGAATTTCTAAATTTTATCAACCCGGCATGTGTTCAAAGTTAAAACCCGGAAATCTATTTTTATCGGGTCAATGAGGAATATATTTCACTGGCGCTCATAATCCCCTTGCAGGCTCTGCTAAGCAACCCATCACACTGTACAACACGACACATTGCTTATTTGTCGTACTAGGCGCTTGTGCCTGTACTTTATCTAAAGATTTATAAGTCAGTAGAAAAGTCCAGTAGAAATTCCTAAAATTTATAAAAAAAAGTGCGTTTATAACGTTCCTGGGTTGAGCTGTCCATCAGTAGGAGAATAAACAGGGTAAATACAAATGTAAATACAAATGACAATACAATATGTCGTGACCTCTCCTATTAAATTATATCATTCTATTCACAAATATCTATTCTACGCTCCTATTCCAGTTACCATTCGTTTCCCGGACATTAGTGCTTAACAAACCTTTTTATTGTTGGTTTTGTCGATATTTAACCTAAGCGCAACATCTAATGGCAATATCTCACCTACATAGGCAGCCCCCTGAGAAATGTACTGGTGTGTGGTTATTTTTAGTTCTCTTAGCTCATCAGAAGGCCAAGAGAAGATGCACACTTAACAGTGTGGGGAAGGAAACTAATGCGCAATTAGGAAATAGCGCAGCTCCTAATTTTCAGCGATGTTCAAGTACAAGCAGATGTACAGAATAGATACTATTAAACTTACATTATCAAAAACTTAAAACAATGACTTCTTTGTCGTTTAAACAAATATTAAAACTAAATAGCTTAGTTAAAAAAACGTTATTGAACCATTTCTGGAAATAATTATATTTTTGTTGGTAACCTAAAATATTCTACAAACAACGAGCACAATACATATGTGAAAAAGCGTATAATTTTTTTGTACTTCGTTGGTTATTACGTGAGAGTTGCCATAATTATTTTAATATAAGTTTATCTACTGAATTAAGTACGAATACATCACGCGCGTGACAACAACCACAATAATTCGTGCCAGTTAATACCAAGCACACTTTATGATTATAATTATTAATGTAAAGAGCGCGTACTTTGAACCAAAGTGTTATCTAGAGCGCGTGCGCGGAACCAGGAAGACAGAACTAGGTCTGTGGATTGACAAGGAAGCCGGCCAGATAATAAATATTAATAACGCGCAGTTTACAAAAGGACGCTATCTTAAGATTACGTCCCCATTGAGGGGGTCATCGCAGAAGCCAACTTTTAGTTCACGATTCCACGTGCATTTCCGAAACAACCAGGGTGTCTGTAAACTAAAAAATATATATGCAATTTAAATCCCTTCACAACTAAACTCTAGCATTTTTCTAAATATAGTATTTATTTACAAATATCTGCTTCGGAAGAAATATCTACCCCTTTCCCAAAGCAACCCTTTTCACATTAGTTTTTCATTTATTTGATTAGGTATTTATCGTGCTCTTTTTGAACCAACTTATTAAACTACCACACAAGAATTTCTATGAGTGAGAGCAAAAAGGACTAAATTTTTCGCCGGGAATGGTATTTTCCCATACCTGACAGGGTTCTTTTACATGCCACAATCGACATGGGACTGACGTGACGTGACGGCTTTACTTCCCCTCCGAAGGAGAAATCAAGAAAAAAAAAGTCAGTCCTGAGGCAAGCACTGTTCCCCTAGAGCACCGAGGTAAACTCTAGCTTAGTTGCAGTGTATCAGTCTAACCTCGACGGATTACACTATAACCCTATATTCAGTATTGAGTTAATGCAAGATAATCTTGCTACCCTACAGGGTTGACGAAGGGTACATATTCACCCAGATGTCACCAACCTAATGACTTAACTCAATGGTTTTTATTTAATAACTTTTCTCTCCGCCAGGATATCTAGCATTTACGAGCCCTAGTACCTTTATATATTTCTCTCTCTTTTCTCCAAGTTTCTTATTTTATACTTTTCTCCCCTCCTAACAGATAAGCAACCCTGAAGGAATGCACGAATTTAAGATATTATGACCTCCTCCTCACATAGTCACACCATAGCCACTTGTGCTTTCTAGCGGTGAGAGTTTAATTTAAACTAATCGTATCGACTAAGTCGATTTTATTCCAGAGTGGTTGTTGAATTACTTGAGTATATAGATTCGACCCTATGTTGGAGAGGAACTAGCTCTAGTCTTGGGGAAAGGTGGCCTCCTACTAACATGTAATTGAGAAATGCATACAAAGCGTCACGATGCCTTTACCCGTCCATTACAGCACGCACCACGCGGTCCTGACACTAGGCAGGAAGCGTCCAACCTCCGTTGCTAGGACGCCCCATTGTGCGTCCTCTCCTCCCTCTCCAAGAAGATAACTACACCAACATGGAGGCGTCCTGACGCTCTTATCTAGCGTCGCGGGTTGAGTGAAGGATGACCGCCGTTATCTCGCTTTGCAAGGGGTGGAGAGCGGGTAAAGGGAGAAATAATATAGGGGCGGGCTCCCCCTGACCTCAACTTATCAAAACTAACTTTGTTTTTTAGGTTCCCCCTCCTCCCCGTGGTACGATCATTTATTTTATAAAATAAATTGCCAAAAAGTAGTGGTGTACCATGATAAGGCCTTTCTAAAAAAAACCTCAAAACTTAAAATGGGCTCAAACAAAGATAGGTAGTTTTTTTGGTCGTGGGGAACGTGGACAGAACACAAGTTTTTTTTAAAAATATTTATTTTACAATGTTTTCGGGCGCTTCAAGTCTTAATATCGTTCCAGGCTATCTGTATATTTACAATACCAAAGCAGGCAGGAAAGTTGAATTTTGAGAACTTGTAAGCTCCCCCGCTATCTCTCAGTTTGATTGGAGGGAAAGAGTGATACCATATAGGGAGTAAAAAAGTCTAAACTCTCAAAGACACTTTGTAAGAATTAGATTCCCGACCTCATCACCATAAAAACAAAACAAGCGAGACTGTGACTTAGTCTTTGAGTCCATTGATGTGTGCAGTTAACCATTTAACCGAACAACCATCCTCACCTTTGTTTCATTTGAGGTTCCCAAAATATTAATCTAAGCTGGTCTTGATTTTCAGAGTATTTATCCTCGCAGGGTGACAAATTTGTGTCGTAGCTCACCTTATTTATCCTAAAAAACCCTACCAAATCTGAACCGCCACCAGGAATGAAGATCAACCTGGAAGACCATCTGAAAGTCACATCAACTGGACTAGTAGAGCAATAGGTTCCTCTCTCCTCCCTTCTCGATAAACATCTTCCACGTGTACAACAAAATTTAGGCTACCTAAACACGTGATTTGTTCCAGCTAAGATTGGAATGTTCTATTACACATGTATTATGTCCTTGAAAATCTAGAGCACATACTACTGGTAGATCAGTAGGTATCTGTGTGGATTAAGCCGTAGAGAAGTATGATCTTGTATATAGTAGAAAGTCTCTTACAAAAAAATATCAGTGAGTGTGTGTGTGTGTGCGTGTGTGCGTGTGTGCGTGTGCGCGTGTGCGTGTGCGTGTGCGCGTGCGCGTGCGTGTGCGCGTGCGTGTGCGCGTGGACGTGCGTGCGCAGGATAACAAACATAAGCAGTGAAAAGGTAATAATTAAATTAGAGTAACATAGCAGAGAGAAGGTAAATCAGGGTAACATAGCAAGCAAGGAGGTAGCCTATACTTTCAAGGTAACATGCCCAGACAAGCAGTATTAAGTCAGGGTAACGTGGAGAGCACGGAGGTATATTTTCAAGAAAACATGCCCATATTCGTATAAGACAGTACTATTTCAGGGTAGCACGACAAGCAAGGAGGTATATTCGCGGTCAGTGCGCAAGCAAGCGGGCAGGACATGCTACGTGCGAGTAAGGTAGTCCCAGCTTACTGCACGCCTTCTCGTCGGATCCGTCAGAGCAATCCGCGTTATCGTCACACATCCAAGTGAGAGGCACGCACTCCCCGAGCTGTGAACGGCAAGTGAACTCCTCCGGGCTGCACACCTTCTGCCCTGCAAGAAAAAACACCCCCCGCGCCAACGGGGTCACCCGTCAACGACACTATTTCAAGGTCAGGCATGCAACACTTACTGCAGTTGAACTCGTCTCTGGCATCCACACAGTCCGGCTGGCGGTCGCACACCCAGGCTGGGGAAATGCACACCCCCGGGGCGCACTCGAACATGTTGAGCTCGCACGAGCGCTTCTCTGCACACACACAGCACACCCAACTTACAAATCTGGAGGTGGTCGACAAGAGGACCTTTTTAGCCTCCTTTATATCGTACACTAAAATACCATTAACGGTTATCAGTGACTTGCAACACAACTAAGAGAGTAGTCATGAGCAAGTGCAACAAGCAGTTGACTAGAAAGAGATTGGTGGATCAAAGAGGGATCAAAACATCCCCCAGAGCAACAGATCGGGATCCAACCCCAATTATTCAGCCATATGTGCTAACAGCTAGTCTGACTTTCCAAGTTTCCTTTTAAGCAAAGTTACTTATTTTCTTAGTTGATTAATAAGCTAGGGTTGTTAGAACCCACCACCAACTGATGAATAGCCAATTGGGCAGTCTTGGAAAAAAAGTGGTTAACGTGTCCTCAGGGCTACAATCATTTGAAGTAACGAAAAACAAAAATGAAGTAAAAAAACTTAAAAAATTTCAATCCTAAGTAAAATCCTAAAAAAATTGATTTTTAATTACTCAATTTATATTTGCTGAATTTAATATTAACAAAAGAGTTTTTTCATGCAATTGTTATTTAAAAAAAAGTGGAACTTGTTTTAAAGCAAATAAAACCCAAACAAGGGTAAAAAAAACAATTGCCGTTTTATTTAAATAAACTATTTCCCCTACTTATAAAAACATGTCATATATACATAGCAAACATTGACAAACCAATATAATTAAGTGTAAATATGATAAACTGTACATGGGAATAGAACCTGGGATATTTAATTAAGCTATAGGCTAGTCTCTTGTCTAGGTTAATTTTTTACTCATGATTTAAGGTGGAGAAGTCAATGAAATTTAGGAAAGGTATTGGCCCTCTTGAGATATTAACTGTCATGCGAATCCACTTGACCTGATTGCTGCCATTAGCATTAATAAAAATTCCAGGGACAGATCCACACGTCCAGTTTGTCATTTTAAAAACTAAATCGATCTTGATTCTGGTGTTAAGAGATATACCCGAGTTTTAACACTTGTATAATTTAATTCTATGAATAAAACAATATTTCTAGTCATTTAAAACAAAAATAGTTTGTACGTTTATTCTCAAACTGGCCATTGATCGTGCAAATGTATTTACATAATGGATATGACACTTATCGCCGAATCCTTAAGGAAATTAAAGATTTAAACACAATTAATTGAATTAAAAAAATAATCTGATTCGAAATATATATTTCTATCGGATTTGAGATTTAAGTTTTTCATTAAATTATCCAAGATTCGGGGTTAGAGATTTGTAAACAAAGTGATGGGTGACCTGGCGGTCTAAGGTTAAGGTGTCAGACTTTTGTGCTGGGAGTCTGGGGTTCAATCCTCGGTCCCGGCACAGACACATGACTGTCAAACCATTCACCACAACTTGTGACTGTGTGGAATGCCAGGGCTCCACCGTGGTTCGGATTTCACGTTAAACATTAAGTCCTCCATTTCATCTCACAATCACCCTACCATTACACATTAGCGTATGTGCGTATAAACCGAACGGGTAGTAAGACGCAGTGCTAATAATATTAATGTAAACAATGTGTATTCAACCTATATCTAATTTAGATGTCCTTAATGTCTTACTATTATTTCACATTTTAAAGTTTCCACAGGCATATATAAGTCCTGGATATTAATCTTTCAAAACTTTTGTATTAGGGAGTTGATATTTTGCCAAGTTTATTTTAAGTAAAAGTTATTGGACAAGAAGAGGCAGCAAATCTTACCAGAAGGAAGCTTGTGGGGGGGTACCTGGGGGGGGGGG
>CABEEJ010000601.1:162520-181510 GCA_901482245.1 Timema douglasi
GAAAAAAAAAAAATAAAAATATAAATTAATTACGTTCACTCAAACCCTTGGAGAAAAAAAAATTTTTGTTGTAAAAAAAAAAAAAAAAAAAGAAGAAGAGATTTTTAGTAAAGGTTGACGTTTTATGACCCATTGGAGCCGAAAAGTGGTTTTTGTGATGTCTGTTGTCTGCCTTTAACTAACTAGAGCCGATACCATTTTATCGATCGGGCTAGAGCTTGTTATTTAGGGTTGTAATAAGGCTCCGAGGACCTTTTTTGGAATTTGATATCCAACCCTAAAATAAAAGGTAAATTAAGGAAGAAAAAAGAGATAAAAATAAATTTTCTCAAATTCTACTCTATTTTGATTAAATATTGTATTCAGGTATTTTTTAACGTCACAAACAAAATGATTTCATTTTCCCATGAAAATCACTTTGAGGGTACTTTACATGTGCGGAAAAGCTCAATTTTGGCCATATTGCCACAACGATTTCAAAACGACAAAATAACACCTTTATAAAATAAAAAACTTATTGGAAATTATACTACTATAAAGCCACATGGCTGACTCGCTGACATTAAAATTTACCCACTTCCAAATGAGCTAGAAACTTGAAATTTGGCATACTTATAGCTATTAGCCTGTAACCGACGGGAAAATTCCAAAGTTAAAAGTTATAATTTTCAACCTATGAAAAAAGATTCAAAATGGCGGAGCAACTAAGTCGGTGCAGACCTTTCTTTGGAGCTCTCTTGTGGCTAAGTGATAAGACCTATCAAACAAACTGCTCTGGAATTACATTAGCTTACATCCACGTGTAAAGAAAACTCACCGAGGTTTGGGGGCGTAGCCCCCAACGAGCAAATCAAGTATGTTTTTATAAAACCAATAATTTGACCTATAAAACATTTTTTTAAGTGAGAACTTTTAAATGCTGAAATGATTATTTTTCCTCTTTTCTCAATGTTACTATAAAAGGGTTTATTATTTATTTTATGTTCTTTGGTAAATCTATGGTTTTTCCATGATGTTTCTGCAACAATTTATGTTTCATTTCACAAATCTGACGAGTTTTAAGGATATGTCTATTTTTTTGTTAAAGGCTTGAGAAAGTCTGTGCGGTGCGGTGCACCTTACCATTTATTAAATAAAGACAATGAAGTTTATAATCTTTTTATTTAATCGAATATTCGATTAAATTACAGTTTTTAGTGTGTTTGGGGTTCCGTGCACACATGCACACATACTTGCGTTAGAAAAACTAGTTGTTTTTAAAGTAATTTGATATTATTGTTAATTATTACAGCCATTCACAATTTCGTTTACAAAAGACGAAAGTTGAGCTAGATTGGTGATATACAGAGTGTGCCAGTACTTTTTAGCATCTATTCTACTACCTATTTGGTTAAAGGGTTGTCTATTAATTATACCTATGGTTTTAGTTATTAGAAAGGATATTTTATAGGAAGTGTATCCGCATTTGAGTGGGGGGAAGGAGAGAGAGAGAGAGAGAGAGAGAGAGAGAGAGAGAGAGAGGAAAACCATTCTCAGTACACCCGACTGAGATTTGAACCTATCTTCCCCGTAATCATCAGTACCATTCATTAACAAAGAGATTCGAGCACATTTTCAAGAACAAGAATTGGACCGAAAATAAAAACCTACAATTTAAACATATCGACATTTATGACAGAACAGTACGACCGCTTTTTGAATCGTCTCTTTCTGCTTACGAAAAGAAGTCCGCGGGGCTATTTAAAAAAAAAAGATTAAGCCGTTTCAGTTTATTACTACTACTAAACTGTATTTACTTCCTGACTATTTACAAACATCTAATCATAAGTTGTATTTTGTAATGTATTTGTTTTAATCACAGTATTTGACGTCATTCGTATGTTGTATCTTGATTTAATGCTGACGTCGCAAATCTTTTAAATTTAACATGTTGTCATAGTTTAATTAATTTGAATCATATTTGAAATAATCCAATAACAGTCTGTGGAGGCCATAACACTACTTTTAATCATCCTTCCACGAAAAAACAAACATCATGAAGAGTGCAGTGTCACAGGCACGGATTATTATTTATTCTTAGATGTTCTGTCTTACGACAGATTAGTAATGGTCGTGGGTTTGTGTCGGGCTGTCTGTGGAAGGACACACACGTTGGCAGACCTTGTAAAGGAGATGTTTATTTTACAAACGCTACATGTGATGCTTAAAATACAGAGCCCGAAGAACAACGATTAAGAATTCACGTCATCAAGTTGGATTTTTAACTGTTCGTTGGCCATAGCTGGATACAGCCCTAACTGCGTAACGGATCAACTATTAGTCGTTCTTCAACGGTTCATACACAAGTCCGTCTTGTACTCTGATAAGGAAATACAACGCGTCACGGACGCATCTAACCAAAGAGAGCCCCCCTCCTCCTTCTAAACCTGTATTTAATAAAACGTTTCACCCAAGTGTCCGAAGCATGTGCTGACTTAAGGGGTTTTGCAATCAACTAATAATGCGGCTGTGACACACTCATGTTCAGAACTCATATCACTTATCCAACTCGAGTCGGCGGATTCTTTAGACACAGTTTATTAATTTTATTACTATATTGTAACTGAGCTCTTACAGATTCATTCCTTTTGTCAGTGAATTTAGACCACCAATACACCCTGTCCTCTGCTGCCCTACAACCTTTTACCTTAATGCCAAAGGTTCTTAGAACTCATTAAAATCTTCAAATGCATTCAACATTACCTGATAGCTGTTTCAATTGCAGCATGGTCTAAGGCGTCACACTCAGATTATATTAGATTGCCGAATACATGGAGATCAGGGTTCAAGTTCAGAGAGTTTTTTCCTAAATAGTCTACCACTCTCCTTTCCCGCAAATGAGGGTACACTACATCTTAATTCAACCTTCCTCTTTCTTAGGGCATTAGGGTAATCGGTACATATGCGTACAAACTGAACACGCATTAAGACAAGGTGCTTAAAAAAATACCTGATATTCTCTACCACCACACCCCACATAATCGCCTCAAAAAAGGTTAAGAAAAAAAGTGTTATGTTATAATCCCTTATCCTAAAAATACGTTCACAAAACTTTGAGGCTCGTCGATAACATTGGGGTACACGCGTGGACACAAAACAAGAAAACCTAACGGGAATATAGCCACTGCGATATACTACATTTACCAGAAAATTAAAATATTCCTATTTACAGAAAACCACGCCAAGCTATTACACTATATTTGCTATTTTTAATTTCAACTCAAACATATTTCTTAAAATATGTTTCAGATTTTTAGGTTCTATGGTGCACATAATGCAAGGTAAAATTCCAGCCAGGCGAACTAACACTAAAGTTAAAGTAGTAAGGAAGAAATGTGCTTTTCAGCTTGTTCACCACGAAGAGCTGCATTATTCATCCGCTTTCAAATGCGCACTGCCAACAGCGAAAAGGTAGGCCTAGATATAAGGGTAAAGTATGAATATCTACAGGTATATCCCTTAAAATGATACACAGGAAAATAAATATTTTTAAAACCTCAAAAATGCAAATATTTACATTAAATATCTTAAGTTATTAAAGCAATTAAATAATTTGGGCTTTTGCAAGAGAAAAATGTGGACAAGAGAATGTTAACCAATTTAAAAATTTAATGCCATAAGGTCTGTTTGGGCTGTACACATTTGTACTAATTACGCTAATGCGCTAGAGATTAAGCTGGCTGAATTTATAAGAACTGTATCCGAATTTACGTGGAGGGAGAGTGGATAACCATTTTGGAAAATACACCCCACAGAGATTAAAACCCCAACCTCCCTGTTATCGGCAGTCCAGTTCATTGAGAGAATGACTTATTTTAGATAATTATATAGGATAAGTGGGTTTTTGAATTATTCATTAATCCACACAGTTATTTTCAAACACAAACAATTTGCAACATTTAATATTAGATGCTCCTATGTAACCGCGAAACAAGTGTAGCTCCCTAAGAGCTATGCAACCATCTGCGCGCTACCGCACGAAGGATTGCAGACATCTATTCGCAGGCTACTAAAATGATAAAAAAAAAGGTACTTTCACGAGGAGTACCAATTTTTCTCTTATTTAACTGTATATTTACGACGGTCAGATGCGAAGACTTCCCTTGAGTCTTAGGACAAGAGGTCTAATACGAGGTCCCTGGACGTTTGGTCAGTGGCCATTGTAGGTGTGTTGTGTAACCCTCAAGGTGGGTGGTCCACTCTGAGGTAGGCCTACACTGGATATCATCGCTAAGGTATCTGCGTGGCTACTAATGGGAACCAACGTTGTCATTCTCTCGTTTTCGTGTGGTCAATCTCCCCTCGAATATAAGACAAATTTCGTAACTCTGGTTAGTCGAGGTTGCCACCACCTACCGACCTAAAAGAGAGTAGATTTGGCAACTGTTAACTGAGAGAGAGAGGATATAGCTTTTCTCCATGAGACCCTGCAGTTTCTTCAGCGATGATATTGAGTGTAGCAGTTCGCTTCCTTCGTGGCTGGTTCGAATTCCCTTACAGGTGTTGAAATAATCACGTGGATAAAACAAAGATTATAATATGACCACAGACACTAATGGCACCCTGTACCACCCACCACTCCCTCGCTATTTACTGATGCACAAGTCAATTACTTTCTTTTCTTTGTTATATTATGTGATATCACCCGCTCACTGCGGCGGCTGCATGGTTTAAGGAGTCATCCTCGCATTTGACTGGACTTTAGTTGGTGGGGAGATTGGGGGGTTTTGAATCCTGGCCGGGTGTATAGAGGGTAGTTTTCCCCTTAAATGTTTTACGTTATCCCTCGACACAAAAGCGGGGTTTCTCAATCTAAATTCCACCTTACTCATTCCTAACAAACTAATGTTATTAATAGACAAGCCTACAGACTGAATGAGTAATAAAACTACGTTCTAAAAAGGGGTTGTTAAGTTAAAAAAAACTAAAACTTATTTGGCCTAATTCGGGTCGAAACATATTTCCTAAAGTTGTACAGCCCTGTTTTAATACGAGAAGCCTTATTTTCCAGTTAGAAACGTTGCCAGAACTACTTTCACATCTTCACACTCGTCACGTGATCTACAGCTGTCATTTTTGATAAATATTATTAATAAAATTAAAATAAAACTACAGTAAAATGTTATCAAGGTTGACCGTAAACCATGAATTTGGATTTCATAAAACACCTTTCCTATAAAAATTATAGGAAAGGTGTTTTATGAAGTCTCTTAACTCTTTGCCAAGTATAAAGATCAACCAAGATTTAACACAAAAATAAAATTTTGGGAGTATTCGAAGCGAAATTACTTTAATTAAACTCATAAGTAATTATGTCTAATGAAAGCTAGGCATGCTTCCCTCTTAAAACAAGTGAAATGTCTCGCGTTGCTTTTTGCACGGAGGTGGTTTCGTCAAAAGCACTTGGTCTAATTAAATATAACATTGTTGTTCATAAAAGTATTCATATTTATTGCTTCACTTTAAGCACTTTATAATCTAAACGTTTCCTAAGAACTCTATAAATATTTCTAAAATAATTAATAAAAGCAACCTATTAACATAATTAGTAATCATATAAACAACTTTTAAATTTACCCAAGTATTAAGTTATTTTAATTAAATATACCAACAAAATGCTTACGAAGACATTTATCAAATAAATGATTCTGACTATTTATCAGAGAGGCTGAATTTTTGAGTCAAGGTAAACCTCTTGGGGCTAGGATTTTAATTAATTTTATAGCAGAATAATAAAATAGAGTGCGCCAAGTGGACATTAGAAAACGTACAGTCATACGCCCAAAACATAAGGGAAAGGGAGGGAAGACTTAGTTGGCGCTGTATGAGCAACCATTCGAGAAACGAACAGTCATAACGACGTTGCCTACCTATGACGTCACGGCAAGTCACTTTCATGTGTGTACGTTTATTAGGAGAGTTTTAAAGATAAAACATAGACACAAAAACAAACTCTTAAATAATTCTAAAGATAATCTTACGTTGTCACACTTTAAAACCTAAATTTGTTTTTAACATTACCTTTAAATCGTCTAAAACTCATGATATTTGGGGATTTCACGAAAATGGCGATAAGAAATCTTCCTACCAGGATGTAGATTTAAAAAAGGTTGTGGAAGCATTTGCCTATCCAGAAAAGGAAACAAGGAAAAGTTGATTTTGAAATGCCAGTCAATGCTGTCCAGAAGCAAATGAGTGTGTGTATACTTTTCAGCGGAAGAGAAGAAGTGAGAAAAAAAAAAGAGGCATTGCAGGGTGAACTGAGAATTTTCTACCCTTTATATTTCATACATTGGTGCCAAAACGTTATGGTGCTTAAAGCAGGGATCTTATTTTTATGTCTAGGGGCCAAAGTTTCGGTCTCTTGTTGGCTCGCAACACTATAATAACAGTATTAGGATAGAATACATGTTAAAATACTCGTATCAGCTCATTATTGTGATCACACTAGGGATTAGGATTCCTCGTGAACTATGTCCTATTGTTTCATAACTGAAGGGAGTAAGATTTGTTTTGTCTACTAACTTGGCGGTTCAAAGTAAATTTATATATAAAAAAGAATACTTTTCTTTACGTAAAAGTAAAAATAGTTTATAAAATAACGTAAAATACGTAAATAAAACATATAATCAACTAATACAATAAATATTTATCTATATGTATGGTTTTTTTCTCTTTAAATAATTTATAAATTTGAGCCAACAGGTGGCCAAAAATGTTACCGTGGGCCTCGGGTTTAAGACCCTTGGCTTAGAGTACAAGTTAAAATGCTACCCGATTGGCAAAATAGTTTCAAAATCCCCAAGTAGGACGTTAACTCCAGTGTGCTAATGGGGACAAGAGTTTTTCAGTTTCTGTTCAGCTATTAACAATCCGAGAGGAACGTAAATGGGGGAGAGGGGCTCCGACATCTACATAGGTGTAACCGAACCGTGACATATAGCTGTCAATCATCACGGTACTTACAAGAAGTGTTCGAAATAAGCTGGAACGAGCCTGTTTCAACTCCAAACATTACAAAATTTTATTTAATGCATATGACGTGCAATTTCTCGACAAGATCAGAATAAGCTTTCAAACACTTGTTTAACTTAAACAAAAAAATTAACATCCTCAACCAACGATCAAACCTGACGTCAAGATATTTTTCTAGGCATTAACTTAAATCCAACCTGGGACCGAACCAGATTCTTTTAGAAGCTACCAATAACTGTAATATTTACATTTCAATAAAGGCTTAAAATATATTTCCAAGCAACCCGTCAATTATTCATGTTAAAGTGAGAACCGTTTTACCAAAACTAGCTCTGTCCAAAAAACATTAGAATTGAGTTTTTATTGCGACACATTTTACCTAGCCCGTTTTATTCTTATGAAACTAGACGTAGCTTAACTTGTTTGGCATTTTTAAAATTAATATATGATTGTTTAATTTAGCAAAACTAGCTTTGTTTAACTATCTATTGAAATAATTGCAAAAGTATTCGGAATCACTCGGGGTAGCCACGCAATAAATTGATTAGTTACCTCGTACAACAATTTTCTATGCTTCAAACAAACTCTTCATTTTATTTTTTTTAAACTAAAATTATCTCTTAATTTCGTGACAGTACTGAAACAGTAGTAAGGAATCTTACGATGAAGAGTATGACTAAAATTGCCAACATATTTGATATACAAGAGGTATCATTTGAAAACAAAAAAAAATTCTTCTGAAAACTCAATTCTCAAAACTTTGCCCTACAACAGTCGCAATAAGTCTTTATACGCAAACGTAAAAGCTGTTTACGCAAAGGCGAGGGGTAAACTAAAGCCGCCACCACCTACAAAATATCTAAACGTGAGAAAGACAAACTAGAACTTGTCTGAGATTTAAACAGCTAATTGGGACCAAGTAGTGTCTGGAAGATTAGTTAGTAAAAATACACAAACTACCGCAACACTCAACGTAAGCTGTTTATTAAAGACAGTACTAGAAAACCACTTCACAAGGACTCCACCCACTACCCTTCTATCAAAGTTTCTACAAAGCTACGAACGAGGTGAAACAGAGAAACACTTCTAATGAAGTTTTCTCAGAAATAATGGAACAGCACTAGTAGATTTAGATCATTCCAAAGCAAACACAAACCAGTAGGTTGTTTTATTTGTCTAGAGAACTAGCTCAAGTAAACAAAATTACAGCAGTGTGTCATAATTGAATGTAGTATTTCCCTCACGTTTGTTTATCAGCCTGTATCAGTTGAATGTAGTGTTTCCCTCGCGTTTGTTTATCAGCTTTTATCAGTTGAATGTAGTATTTCCCTCACGTTTGTTTATCAGCCTGTATCAGTTGAATGTAGTGTTTCCCTCACGTTTGTTTATCAGCCTGTATCAGTTGAATGTAGTGTTTCCCTCACGTTTGCTTATTATCCTGAATCAGTTGAATGTAATGTTTCCCTCACGAGGTACAAATCTCGTAGCTTCGTGCCTCACTTGTTCTCACAGAGGTCATACATTTCTAAAGAGCTTTTTTTTTCAAGGGACCCGTCTAGGTTATCGCGAAGTTGCTGCGCAGACGTTCAGCTCCAACGCATTATTTAATTATACGATTCGTTTCCCCAAAATATGGTTCATACCAAAATAAAGTCGAAAGATTCAAACAGGGCTCTTTTTTCGTTACCAAGCCATATTTTGAGTTTTCTTAATAGAAACAAATGTGAAAATGTGAAATAAGCCTATTTTCAGTGAATTTCTGTACCTATTAGCGTAGCTGTGAGACCAGTCTTGATGAAAAAGGGCTCTATATTTAGCCTGCCTTTAATAAATATAGTATTTTTTTGATAAACTCACAACAGAAAATGTTAAGATATTTGGGAACTAGCTGCGGGCTATTATTTTTACCTTGATATAAGCTTAGTAGTTTTCTCTGCCCTATTTTTTGACATGATAAAGTGTGGTTGAAGGATGACCGGGAGTCAAAGCTTAGAAAGACTAAATAAGTAGTTCCAGAAAACAAACCATTTTGTTTTAAGCCTTGTGGCCTGACAGCGATTGCTATCTTCTCGCCTAGCGAGGCGGCCGCTAGGCGCTAGATTATAATATAGTCGAGCAGAACTTGCTAAACGCCAAATAATAGCAAGTGGGTTTATAACGTTACTGGGTAGAACTTTCCAGTAGGAGAACCAACATGGGAGGAGGAAAATACAAAAAACAATACATCCTTAACAAATTAACGTAATTAATACATATCCGTATAAACGAACGCGTAGTGAGAAGAGTGCTAAATTAAAAATAAATAATGATAAAGTAAATTATACCATTGTTGACTGCCACATAATATGTAATAAAAGATCATTCTAAGGTTGGATGTACACTGCATTGAGCATTGTGTGTCAATACACGAAAGAACAATTATATTTGTGCGCCGTGGAACAAATGTGTGTGAAGGTAGCTTTAAGTCATAAAACTATGGAACAAAACAAGATAAAACACTTTCTTCTCTCATACTTTCTGTATCCGTCAATGTGTGAAGAAGTAGCTTTGTTGTTGTGGGAGTGTTTGGTGACAACCCTTCATGAAGAAGTAGCTTTGTTGTTGTGGGAGTGGTTGGTGACAACCCTTCATGAAGAAGTATTATTATTATTAGCACCACGTCTTACTACCCGTTCGGGTTATACGCACTTACGCTAATGTGTAATGGTAGGGTGATTGTGAGATGAAATGGAGGACCTACAGTTTAACGTGGAATCCGAACCACGGTGGAGGCCTGGCATTCATCACATTCACAAGATGTCTTTTTAGAGGTGAAGGAAGGGTTTGGTAATCAGATAAATTTTTGCCAGGACCGAGGATTGAACCCCGGCCGCCAGCATAGAAGTCTGACACCTTACCCCTAGACTACCAGGTCACCGCATGAAGAAGTAGCTTTGTTGTTGTGCGAGTGGTTGGTGACAACCCTTCATGAAGTAGCTTTGTTGTGGGAGTGGTTGGTGACAACCCTTCATGAAGAAGTAGCTTTGTTGTGGGAGTGGTTGGCGACAACCCTTCATGAAGAAGTAGCTTTATTGTTATGGGAGTGTTTGGTGACAACCCTTCATGAAGAAGTAGCTTTGTTGTGCGAGTGGTTGGTGACAACCCTTCATGAAGAAGTAGCTTTATTCTTATGGGAGTGTTTGGTGACAACCCTTCATGAAGAAGTAGCTTTGTTGTGGGAGTGGTTGGTGACAACCCTTCATGAAGAAGAGGAACGCGAGAGAAGTATCTGCNTCCTTTAAGATTAATATGCTATAATCCAGGCTTCTCTTGCACAAATATTATACGTTTTTCTGCATATAAGTTGCAGCAAGTAGGCCCAAATAGTTTCTCGGACATATTGCTGCTAGACAGCAAAAAACTAGCTGAACTAGCTTCGACAACCAGCTAGCCTTATATTAAACTAACACACTCCACTCTACAAACAAAATGGTGGTGCATGCAAAATGTTCCATGATACATGGGCGTGAAAAAAGAGGGCTGATTGTGTAAACGTGTGTTGTTTTGTTCGATCATGTTCCATTCAGTGTACACCCGCTCAATTCGATCAAACAAAAACGTGTTTCTTCGTGTGTGGTACACACATGAATGTTCGATGCAGTGTGTAGCTAGCCTTAAGAAAATAATATAGATGGAAACTTTTTTTAAATCTATTCGTAAAAGTACCTACTAACAATTTAGTTTTACATAAAAAAATTACAAACCAAGACTCATAAATTTAAAAATAAAAATATTCTTTAAGGTAGAGAAGAAATAAATTTTTTACACCTAGTATTTAAAAAGAAGCTGCTCTTCTGTTGATGTCCTAAGAAAGATACTGTATCAACATATTTCATTTTCCTTGGTACCGAGCTTCCTGATTTCCTAATATATTACTATTCCAAGACTTCTTCCTCTTTTTCCCTTTATCCTCTCCTTGTTCCTCTTCATTAAACAATCCCTAGGTAGTGTGTGACTCAACCAAGACGTTTTGCTCCTCGTTATCATCCTTATCAGACTCCTTTCCTCGTCTATCCTCCTCAACACTTCTTAATTCCTCACCCTGTCCAACCACTTCACCTTCTACACAACAACATTTCAAAAATCTAAACAGAAGCTGACCATAAATAATGCTTTTTTAAAATACTTCCAGACAAATAGCTTTCTATATTTTTATTTAGAAGATACATAATTTGCTACCTCATAAAAAAAAGATAGAATAAACGAAACGCATCAAATTACCAGCTGAGCTTGCACTGTTATCCAAACCGGATGTTAAGTATTAAACTTATCAAGAGGAGTATTCTAATAGACTAATAATGCCAAAAGCACTTCAGGGATGCTTAATAGATTTGTTAACTAACATCAAAAACATACATTCACGATTATGAAAAAAAAAGTACACACAGCTGTATAATTATTTTAGATTTTAATTAACAAGAATTTATATAATGGAACAAGCACAGACATTAAAAAAGTAATTAGCTTAATTTCAAATTCCCATACACACATATAACAGAAAAAATAATGAATTAAAACGGTATTTTTTAAGATAACAAATTGCACTGAGAATCATTTGGTTCGTAAATAAAATAAAGAATATGAACGTAGAGAGAGTTAACAGATTAACAGATATTTTTTTTTTGCTAGAGCCTTTTAATTTACGTTATATGACAAAATGGCAGAACACCAACACATTTATTTATAATTATTACCAAATATATTAAATTATGTGTGGATTTTTAGTTAAACCTTTGAATAATTTATGCAAATAAACGTTCACTCCATCTACCCCAGAAGGCAGCAGTCTTTCTTTGTCTGACTACACAATGGCGAAGCTTATAATATACGGCAGTAGTGCAACCCATCAAGGTAAGACAGATACCGCTCAGTTTATAGGTGGTGTTAAAATAAGACAAAATAGCAAACACCAAACTACCACATTTTTTAAATTTTTTCAAATACAGAGTATAAAATAGGAGTGGGAAAACTATTTTCAGAGTGCCACTAAAATTAATTGAACATTATGAGAACAGTGCTGAAAACTTCCATAAATCATCGCTACAAAATATGTCCACTCTTTTCTCGGTGTCGTTTAAGACCACGAGCTTTGAGTCCATAATTCCGGGCATACTACAATCTAGTATACTCGTGATCCATTACATAAATTAACCAACCGAGGGAGGAAGGGAGGGAGAATTTAAAGCATTAAACCTTTTTAATTTAACTTCTAGGTTTATAAGTTAATTATTCGTTGAAGCGATTAAAATAAATGATATCCAAAGCACTACTGGTTCAGAGGGAGGTAAATGGCCCACGCTCTATAGAACCACACAAACATTCAAATAAACAAACATACAAGAAACAAAAAACAGCTTCAACAAAATCTGAGGTACATTTTCATTAAAATTATCTTTTTTTTCCATACAGGGATTTTATTCCCCTTTCAACTGCTATGAATGTACATATGTAACAAATATACAAGTAATTCTGGTACACGAATTTTTATTTTCTCTCGATACCTAAGAGAGAAAGTATTGTGATAGTCAAAATAAATCAAACTATAATTTAATAAATGTTGACGTGTCATGACCCCTTGAAACAAAAAAAAGTTGTTTTCGCAATGCCGTTTGTCTATCTGTACCTAGAGCCGAAACAATTTTACCGTTTGGGTTAACACTTAGTATCTGGGGTTTTCATGAGGTCCACCCCGAGGTTTTTTTGGAATTAGACACCTAGCCCCAAATTTTAGGGTAGTTTACTGAAGGTAAAAAAGAGAATAAAATCTATTTTCGCTCTAACGATACTAACTAAAGTGTATATCTATACATTGTTTATCATAATAAGTTTCTAATCTAAAGTCGCTATAATTACGACATGTTTAAAAACTCTTGATGTTAACATATGAAGAAAGCTAAGCTCATGTGTTTGTATAAAAGCAATATTGATTTATTTTGGCCAAAAAAAGTTCTGATACAAAAATTGATAAAACACGAGCTTTTATCGCGCTCCCTGCGTCCCCACCTTAAATAGTCCGGAACTTCTAAACGACTTGACCTCGTCTTTGCTCAGCACCCTTAACACCAGAGTTATTAAATACTTAATGGAGGGGTGTGGGCAAAGAGGGGAAATAAAAATTGTTCTCATATCAGCGTGGAGAGAGGATGTAAAAAATCGCTTTGATAAATCTCATTAAAAAAACCCACCACTGACGTGGTCAACCTCCCTCGTTAGAGGCAATCCAATATATTTGCGAACCTGACATCATATACCACGGGACAACCTGTGCGGATCTTTTCAATGGTTAATTTGAGTGTGTGGGTGGGAGAGAGGGAGTTTTCCACTCCGTAGTGCCTGGTTATCGTCATAGCAACACAATATGTTGGTTAGTAGGTCAGACTGTAGTCCAGTGATCAAAAAGTTTCTGGCTACAAATCCGGAGGTCCCGGGTTCGATCCCTGGCACTTAAAGATCTTTCTGTTAGGCAGTAGGCCTGGGGTGGGTTCAAACTCTACAAAATTAGGAGCTACTTAGATGTAAAAGTAGCGGCTACGGTTTGAAAAACAAATTACGGCCGGAGGGTTCGTTGTGATGACCTCATACACCCTTAAACCAAATAAGTTGACACTATCTTCGCCAACATATACTGGCAGCTCACTTGGATTGGCTTGACCGAGGTCAGACGCTCGGGAATGTGTCAAGGACAATGGGAGAGAAATTAAGAAGTTTAGTGTGTCTTCAGTTTTAACTTCAGTGGGTACGTGGACTAGAACGTCAAGCTCCTCTAGTATGGTTTGCCTTTGACGAGAAAGTAGGGCTTTCGAATCCACCTTTGGGTGCAATTTTTTTCTAAGTGTTTTCCCACTCTCCATTCCTATCGTGAACGCGGGTAAATTCTCTCCTAAATTTAACATCCTCAACCTTAGCCCATTAGTGGCGTTAAATGTGGATGGAATGGAACGTTAGTAAAGCACAGAACCTTTTTTTCTTTAAATTAAGGCTTGCAAAGATAAATTAATGCCCATCGTATATTTCTACTGCTTCCTCATGACACATTTTCAAAACTTTATAATTTCGTCTCAGATTTTTTTATTAATAAATGAGCCAAAACATCAATTTTAAAACAATCAAGGAAACTAAGTAACTTTAATCTCACACACAAAGCAATTTAAAAGCATATTTCAAAGGCCCTTTTTAAAATAAAGTAGAATACAACAGAAGCATCTTAAATGACCATTATTTACTCTTCTCACAAATATTTTTGGTGAATCTACCCTTTTGAAATGGGGTAGCAGGAAAAGGGAGGGGGGGAGTTAAAAACCTTTACATTCAATGAAAACAACATCAAAAAGAACTCTAGCCAACCGCACAGGTTAAATATTCCCCACATATTTATTTTCTTCTCGACTGTGTGTTTATCGAAAAGTTTCTCTTTTCATCCTTCCCCTCCTGTTACATTTTTTTTTCAATGCAAAGAGCAGCTTAAAAGACCTTCATATTGACAAATCGAACAACAGCCACGTCAGTGGTTTTGGAATAGAAACGAACGGAAAAAATGGGGAAAAAAAAGAAAAAATGGATTGCCATGGTGGAAGGCAAATCTCACGATTTTTTAAATAAAATTTTTAGCTTTACTGGTAAAATATTCTTAATATATAAATTTATTTAAATACCACGTAGTAAAATATTCAATCAATGTGTTTATTTTTATAATTTCGTTAAAAAAATATAAATGGTACGTCTCATCACACATACTCATCTTAAAAACAGAAACATTTACTAAAAACTCGTAAAATTTGTGAAACAAAATATAAATTGTTGCAGAAATATTCCATCAAAGATAAATAAAATAAAATACACCGTTACAAAACCAATGAGATATCAGTGCTTCAAAGAGGAAAACCAATTTCATATTTCAAAGTGCTTTAAAAAATATATATATACACGTATAGCTAAAAAAATATTAACCTTATAAAAATATATATCCCAGATTAAAATATGTTTATTTTCAATTACAACACAACTTTACAAAGAGAAGTTTATTTCATATCTGAAATAGTTGCAGAGAAATAGTTAAAAGTGGAAAATTCCACTTTCCTAGAGTACCTCCAAAGTTATTTTCAAAGTAATGAGAAGTTCCATTTTATTTGTAATGTTAAACTATGCCTTAATATAAAATTTAATTAATCGCTCGAGAGGATTTAGAAAAAAAATAAAATATTTTTATCTTTTTTCTTGCCCTTCAAACTACCCTTAATTTTAGGGTTTGATATTTAATTTCAGAAACTCCTCGGGGGAACCTTATGTAAACCATACCATGTTTTAACAAGAGCAATAAAATAGTTTCAGCTTTGGTCCAAGATGCAGATAGACAGACTGAATCGCGCAAAAACACTTTCCAAGGGGTCATGAAACGTCGAGTTCGAGACAATCTCCCTGTCATCTGCAATCTATTCTAATGTGAGTATGGTGCCTTGGACAATTCGATCACTGAATCGGGTAATTTATATAGTAAACAAACATTAAAATAACTCTGTAAAGTTAGCTTTTTTTAATGCGGTTAAAACAATGATGTTTGGGCTTGAGTCTGAGACTAATAGGATTAACACTATCTTTTTGACAGCATAGGATTGATATAAACACGACCTACCGAGTCCCTACTGATACACAATCTTTAAAAAAACAGGTTTTCTTATCCACCATCGTGCAACTAGACTACATACAACCTGACCAAAGGGGGAAAAAAAACCACATTTTGGTTACTTTCGAGATGTTTTCAAGTTGGAACCATGCTTTTAATACCATCTTTTCACATTAGAGACTCAAACTCTGGATCCAACTGGTCTGTAACCGACTGCTAAACGACATGACTGGACGTGTCATTTTCAAAACAATTGTGCGACGTTTGACTTTTTTTTGTTTGTTTTTAGTATGGCTATAGCTTTTAAGAAGAGCTTACACGAAAAAAAAGTTTGTATTAAAAGTAATGAAACAAGACTTTAGTATTAATCTTGGTGAAGCGTTACAAATATTTCCTTATTCATACCATTTATTAAAATACTTTACTGTCATTTTTTTCCAGCTCTTTCGCTACTAAAAACATTGTTTAAGTTTTTACTTATAAATGGATTAATATACGATTTTCATTTCATTTTCCGTTGTTTTTGGCAAACCATTACTTAACTAAAACATACATCATCTGAACATCTTTTGTTTAAACCGATTTAAAACATGTTGCTTTGGTAGGCGAGGAAAGGACCGATTAAAACCAAACACTTTAGATATACATCTCGAACAAAATTGCTGTAGCAACATTAAAAAAATAACCGCTTTGGTGGCCGCGTAGTCTAACGCGCTACTCTCGAGTTAGACTAGACTGCCAAAGGTGGGGAGATCAGGGTTCGATCCCGGTTGGGTGCACTGAGGATGTTTTTTTCCCCTTAATTGTTTCACATTATTCTTCCACATAAATGCTGATGCACTTCCTCTCAATTAAACCTTAATAATCCCCAAGTTATTAGTACATAGGCGTATACACCGAACGGGTAGTAAGACGGTGCTAAAAAACTTTAAAAATAAATTTTAAATTTTCAAATATCAGTCATCGATAAACTACACTTGGTTTGAGGGTTAGGGCAAAAAAAAAAAAACACACAAAAAAGTCAAGGTATAACGTCCAGGATATATAAATACCAAGTTCGAACAACGCCATCAAATAATTTCATATCTATGGCCAGGGACAGACAGAACAATATTGTAGAATTTACTTTTTTGGGTTTTGGGGCACATAGATATAAGATTCATAATAACTTATAGGCTGAACGTTTTCCTTACTACAACATTTTCTCTTTCGACGAGAACGTTAAGAGTTTATATATGACCATAGGAACATCAAAATATCAGGTTGGTGAACAAAATCTATCAAACTGTTTTGACAGTAGTCCCGGGTACAGACAAACATGCGGACATAGAAAACTATAAAACACACTTTGTGATTTTGTTTGAGGCACATTAAACCTCAACATGCATAATAATCTAGAGGCATAACATATATATATATATATACTTTTTTTTTCCCAAACAAACCCTCCCCTTAAAAATAAACACTCGCAACCTACAACCGCAATATATCTTCATATCAATAAAAAAAAAGTCATCCCCCCAGTTTCGTATCGGACGCCGAGGACTACTCACCGTCTTGGACAAGGGCGTCCAAAGCCATCACGATGACAGCCGCCAACACCAGAGTCACTTGTCTCGCGTTGAGCGTCTTCTTCATCGTAGAAGGGGGGAGCGGTCCAAAAAGAGTAAACCAGGAGAGACGCAACCTCTCATCAAGACAACAAACAAACTTCTGAATCTCCTTGGAACACGGGCGTCCACTTTTCACTTCCTCGTTGAGGATTGAAACGGAGGGGGGGAATACATATTGCATCATGCGATCTTGGTACCACAATAAGACCAAGGTTGAGGAAACAGGTCCTCCGATTGGCTGTAGCAGCTATGAAGAAGAGGAGAGGGGGGGGATGGGGGATGGAGGGGAAGCTGGCCTGTCTGTATCTGACGAGAGATTGACGCGCAAACAATTTGTCGAGGATAACATCTTCACTACATGAGAGAGCACTGAGAACGTTTCAAACTCCACGATTATTTATTAAATGGTTTTATATTCTTTAAATATTGTTTTCAACAAAACGTAGGAGAGAGTCCAGACCAATTATTAAGTGTAAACTTTATGTTTAAAGCGTTTTAAGAAATATGTAAGATTACATTGCACCCTATAAAAAAATCGCGCGTTATATTAAAATACTCTATGGTGAGCCTAACAAAACATGACTATTTGATAGAGGAAGGGTTGATATGGGTTTATTACCTTTTGCTTTAATCTCAGAAGTACTAATTTTCTGCGTAAAGCACCGTTGATTTTTCTTTTAATTCCAAAAAATTTAACTTTTTAACGGTTGATTAACTTATTTTCGCCTACATTTTGTTGAATAATATATTAATAAATATCTAACAAGTTCTTAAATAATGCAGGACTTCTAAACGTTTGCAGCGCGTCTCGGTTCTCTGCCATTAACACCAGCTAGGTGACAGATATTGCCAATCAGATGTCGCGCTTAGCTTAAATACTGACAAAACCTTTACCAGTGCACGAGTTTGTTGATAGAATTAAAATATAACTATTTTCTATGACCCTATACAAAATAGACTTACAAACATAGTTTAAAAGTTAACATTTTCCACTCTGAAAAATACAAAACTCCACATATTTCTGTTTTGATCATTAAGAACTAAATGTCCGGGAAACGAAAGGTAATTGTTATAGGAGCGTAAAATGGATATTTGTGAATAAAGTGATGTCATGTAATACAACACAATGAATCGTCTTAAATTTTCCTTCTTACCAGTTTGTCCTACTTCTGGACAGCTCCCACCCAGGAACGTTATAAGCTAATTTGGTTTCTTGAGTTAAGGAATTTCTGCTATACTTTTCCAGCGCCTCAAGTAACTGGATGAGTGAATGCGCTCACACCAACTGTTTATTATTTTCTAATCCTTTGAATTTTAATGTTGGCCATGAATAAAAAATGTTCATTTTTTCAAAAAGTCTCTTCCTATGATATTTAGAACCATACCATCCCCGAATCACTTATTCGAACACACTATTCCTCTATTTTCGCAAACACCCAACACTCGCCATCCCGTATTCTTCACGATTGGAATAATATTTCATTCGGTCTATTTGAAAGGAATGATGAATGTAGGAGGGTGGGGGAGTGCAGGGGGTGAGGGAAGAGTAAAAATAAAAAAAATGGGAAAGAGGGTGCTGATCCTAAGATTTGTTTGATTTATTAAAGCCATATATTCGCGCATGTGTGAATAAAAGCGACGACTTCAGAAGGACAGGCGGCAGATGTTCCTTCTTGCTCATGGCTGATAGAAAGGCGGGAAGGA
>CABEEJ010000601.1:182523-195248 GCA_901482245.1 Timema douglasi
CAACAGGAGTATTATCCCAGAAGACTACGGATCTCGTAGAGTATGCAACCGGAGAGATTAATACAATCATTAAATTTTCCGACAAGACTACGAGAACGTGAGGGTGGTAAAACCTAAACGCGAAAGAGGTTCAAATTCCGGTGACAAGGTCGAAATTCCAACCCTGATACCCCGCAAACGACGACCTTACATACCGCAAACCTTTAAAAGCTATTCGTGTGGTGTTTTGAGTAATGTAATTACGAGGTGAACTTAATACAACCAGGTAGTATTACTAGCTTATAGGACATGTGCGTAGAAGGGAAATTTAGAGGATGAGGAAGGGGTTGTGCGGTTGGCGAGAGGGTCACCACATTGATTAAAAGTGGATTAAAAAGAGGGGGAAGAGGGTGGGGTAGCAGGTTGCAGTATACGGGTGGGTAGGTAAAGTATCTTTGTAATCCGCATTGTGGAAAGCAAAACACCACCGGATTAACTTACATCGACGGGGGAGGATTTTGAGAGGCGCGTCAGATAATACAAAGCGGCACAGAGTCAATATGGTTTCAAAAGTTTGCAAAAAAACATTACGCTAATAAACTCCACATGATAAATCGATAGAACAAAACACAACAGCTCACAAATTTGTACACACTATAAAACAAATACACCCTTTAAATCAGTCACAGCACAATTTTCATAGTAAAGAAGATTTAGAAACTACAAACATATCTTTGCGGCCAAAGATGACAACACTATTTTATTAAATGTATGTATAGTTTACAAGGACGCTTAGCCTAAAGCTGCAGCTGCGACTCCACATTGTTATGATACGGTAATCGGTATCTAGTTCCTTCAGGCTGCTTGTTTCTAACGCATGCGCTCTCTATCTATTAAATCTCTAAAATTTGTCCAATCCAGCTACCAATAAATTGGCTTGGTTCAAGCAGTGGAGTTTGAGGGAAAATTATATAAATATTTAGAAAGTTTCGAGATGTGGTGCTATAAGAGAATATAAAGTATAAATAGGACTAATGGGGTGTAATGAATAAGCTATAAGACGAGTAATCTAAAGTTTAATTTTGTTAACATGTTGTACTCAAGATTTGTTGAATATTTGTCAAGGGTGACCTGGAAGTTTATGACCACTTTTTCTCTTCATTTAAAAAGTCTGTCATCTAATGAAACTATTGTCATGAAGATATCCAACATCTGTTAATATCACCAGGTGAAGAAAACTATGACCAAAGAAATATTTTGTTATAAAAACTGCCAACATATTGACCTTAACTCGAACTCGATGCATTCCCACCTTAAGACATCCAAGCTGGGAGTTCCAACACCAACTCACTTCCTAAGCGAGCTCAAAATAAGAATTTTCATCAATGCCCTCACCATTCCCCCTGCACCCCTCCCTCCCTTCCCCCCACATCCAAACATCTCTATTACAGGTCATTACAGCGAGGTCAAGTCGTATTTTCACGTGATCGGATCGAAGGCCTGGCCCGTTTAGGGTGGGAATCGGGGGTGGGTCTACCGAATCGAATCGCCCGAGAGGTTATGTTGGGGAGGGATGCTTCCAAAACGAGCTCCTCTATACCCTCATACACACTCCTCCACCTCCTCTTCCCTCCCTTCACCCTCCCCCCCAAAACTGCCATCAAAATTCTACGAGCGTTTTAAAAAAGTCGATTATATGTGACCCAATCTTGAGGTCGATATCGGCCAATATCGCGAAATGTAATATCGGAAACGGACGTTGAAAAGTGTGATGTGTCAGGCGATAAGAATAACACTAGCCCCCCTTCCCCGCGATCACGTTTTGCGACGTGTCAAAATGTCAATACTCTTAGCAATGCTAACATAATAAACAGAATAGGGATCTCATGGGGTTTTTTTTACTCCATAAAGGTCATCCATCGGTCATATCTCACGCTCCGACACTCCGTGCGCATGTTTTATTGGGAAGAGTTCATTTTCAGAATAGCTTTAGCAAATCAGCTACAGTGAAATTTTAGTGGAAATAACTTTTTTTTATCACCGCATCTTACTATCTATTCAGGTTATACTCATATGCACTGATTACGCTATTTAGTTAGGGATATGGAAGGTTGCATTTAAGAAAAGTGTACCCGCATTTGGAAGGAACGAGAGTGGATAGCCACAAAGTAGAGCCAACTGGGATTTGAGCCCCGATCTCCCTGTCATCTCTGTCATCTCTGCAGCCCAGTAGCTAACACGAGAGTGACGCCTTAGACCATGCGGACACCAAAGCAGGAAGGAATAACCTTATCGGAGAGCTCTAAAACCTAATAGATTTTCTTTCACGTATTCATAAGTCAATGTTTATGTTCTAAAATAGACTTTTTTAAGATCGCCGCTCACAACCCGCTCAGCGAGATTTGATCGCCGATCTAGCCGTCATCACCAGTCCAACATATTACGAAAGTGATGTCTTAGACCATGTGGCCACCGAGGCGAGTGCCAACAATGTTATAATTTTGCTATTTTATTAGTGATATTTTACAGGTATTGATAATATCTTAAGTTACTACAGATATCATTTTGTAATAGCAAAATAATAATATTATCTTAGCTTGGACGAAGTCAAGGCTAACTCCTTTTCTCACACCTAGCCTAGTTATATATATATATTTATATATATAATGCTCGAATACGAAATCAGAAAGTTTAGGGCCATAGACTATTTGAGTCTGTGTAGTAAAACCAGTCTCGCAGTATATTAATAACATTCAGTTGTGGTCGAATGGGTAATAACATCAAGCTATGACTGCTACTGTTAAGGTAAGCCAAGTGAACATGCTGTGTGAAGCACAACTTTCTGGAGGTTTGAATATCACGCTTCTAATATTAAAACCTCCAAATTTATTTAAGACACCTGGAAAAGTTAATAGATCCACTTACATGTTTTTATGCGTTATATCATCAACACTGCTACCACTCTAAAAAAAATCCTTTTGGCATAAACTTGCTTAAGGGATGCAAGCAGTTTGTCGATTGTCGACGATTTGAGGGGAAATGTATGGGTACGGTATGAATGTGTGTGTAAAGTAGAGATTTCTATTATTAACGTCTCTATAAAACTTAATTTGATCTTCACTGTGTTAAATATCATCAGCATTGGTTTATTTTTAAACACTGTGCAGATTAAATTAAGTTTTATAGACTCTTCAATAATAGAAATCTCTACTTTACACACACATTCATACCGTACCCATACATTTCCCCTCAAATCGTCGACAATCGACAAACTGCTTGCCTCCCTGAGGAAAGTTTATGCCGAAAGGATTTTTTTTAGAGTGGTAGCAGTGTTGATGATATAACGCATAAAAACATGTAAGTGGATCTATTAACTTTTCCAAGTGTCTTAAAATAAATTTGGAGGTTTTAATATTAGAAGCGTGATATTCAAACCTCCAGAAAGTTGTGCTTCACACGGCATGTTCACTTGGCTTACCTTAACAGTAGCAGTCATAGCTTGATATTATTACCCATTCGACCACAACTGAATGTTATTAATATACTGCGAGACTGGTTTTACTACACAGACTCAAATAGTCTACGGCCCTTCAAACATAGAGTCGAACTTGGCTATAGCGTCATCGAAGGGGTCAAACAAATGTTGACTTTACGTCAGAGTGACGTTATAAAAGAGGTACCAACAAAATACTTTTAATAGCTTGTAAGGAAGGACATTTGAGTAGAATTCACTAATCCAAGCTCACGGCATAGATCAGCCCTTTTCCGTCCACTTTCACATGCTCTAATGACCCGTACTTTCTCTAATAGACATAACTTTTCTTTGTGTACTACAACTTGCCATCATTATAAAAAATGTAGGTCTATATATAATGACTACATAACGATTACCAAAACTAACGTTGGACTTAAAAAACATCTTGGTGAGTTAAGACACGAGACAGTTCCAGTCAGCTCAGTGACAATGCAGGAGGGTTTGTCCTCTCTTCATTTAGACCTTGAAGCACCCATGATTCCCACAATCTTCTCCTTGACTGTGTTGCCGTCCAGTCTATTACTAGATCAGCGCACTGTATGACCAGTACACACTCTGATTGCCATAAAATATACCTTGGTAAGAATTGGCCATGATTTCAGTTTTTTTCACATATATGTACATTTAGATACAATTTAAAGTAAAATCTCTAAGAAGTATTTGACGCTACAACTGAGTGATAGTGACGCTAAAACAAAGGTTTTTATACCGATAAAAGAAGAAAGTTTGACCAAACTGCTGGAAAAAACGACGCTAAGCCCGAGTTGACGGAATATCAGAGGTCATTATAACCAAGTTCGACTGTCTGTTTTGTTATTTTGTAGTATTTTTTAACATATTGTTTCATGGTTTATAGTGTAGTACAGAAAACGAGACAACTGAATTGTATCCACTCTGAATGGCAGCCATTCAGACATTTCTTAAACAAGCACCACAAATAAAAAGTCTGATTTGTATCCATTATCATAACACCCACAAAATCCTGAATTGTATCCATTTCCGAATGGTAGCCATTCAGACAGTTTTCAGATAAACGACTTTAACAAAAATCCTGATTTGTATCCACTAGAAATATTTGCATTATACCCACAGAATCCTGAATTGTATCCACTCAATTGCGGTACCACTTGTCTGAAAGGTGGCAGCAGGAGATACTCGCCTTAACTCATTTCATGTTTACTAGAGAGCAGCACTTATCCTTAACCCATTCCGAGGTAACTAGAGAGCAGCCCTATCTATATTAATATAAAAAATATAATATTTTTAATTAATATTGTCTTATTACTTTTAAATATATATATATAAAAGAGAAATACTTATTGGTGTTTCTTTTAAAAGAATAATAAAAGGCTACTTTACAAATCATTGGAGTTTCTTTATTCAAATTGACTGGCTTCCTTAAACAAACAACAACATTTCAAACTGCTAATTTATGCTCTAAGAAATGAAGACGTAGGGTTATATTATTTTAACAATCTGTGTTTAAAGGTTGGAAATTGGACATTTAATTTAATGTTGGGTGCCAACAAATATTGTGTTCCTGGCTGTGAAGATAATACTTCTCGTTATCGGTTTCTCGTATATGCACTGAAAGTAATTTTATTGTTTCTTGTCGAATGGATGAGTACAAGAGGCTGAAGATTCTTTGGCTACTTTACGTTTACATATCAGGTAAGACTTCTAAGTAAATTTCTAAGTTTTAAGATTTACATTACCGGTACCGACATTAAATCGGGGGAGGGGGGCTATACACATTAATCCTATAAGAAAAATATGTAAGCCATTAACATACTATTTTTGGTTAAGTTTATGAATAATTAATCAAAATATTTATTTTGCAATTGATAACTTTTCTCTAAATGTATTAATATATCTAAAATTGTATTGTAATTTAATTTTCATAGACTTGTTAGTTGGTTGATTAGTTTATTTATAAACAATTAAAAAGGTTATATTTATCAAATAACTTTATCAGATTCACTTCACTGGGACTCTTTGTTATTGATACTACTTTTTGTCAAATATACAGATAAGTTATATATACATGGCAACCTTGCATATAGAAATAACGTTTTAAATGTTAAAATCCACCAAAACATTTATTTGAACTGAATTTTAATAGACTTGAAGGTTACTTGGCCTACTTTTTTCTACTGCAAACATTTAAAGAGATTATTTTTATATTATTATGATTAATTAATTAAATAGTCTAAGAATATGGATGGCTTAAATTTTTTATTTCTTACAGTACATTAACTATAAAAGTCTTTGTTACAGAAAAAAATCTTTAAAAAAATAATTGTATGAGCGTTATTGAGCCTGCGTATATTCTGATACCTAACTTACATTACATTGTACCACACACATTAGTAGGGCCTAGGCCTTATATAGTTTGGGTTTTTCCTAGGATTTTCTGAATAACCTTCAGAGGAGAACTCCTTCCTTGGGCTTAAACACAGTGACATTTTATACTATAGATTAATATAGTCCTAACTTATGAGTGTTGAAATATGTAAGCATACACCTCTCCAAACTTTTACTTTTTTTAGTTCAAATTGGTCACCCTCAACTTAAATTATTAATGGAAATGAAACCTAAGAACCATACCTTTTGGGTGATTTTTTCTATCTAAAAAAACCTGAAAATCATAACATTCATACTAATATAAACTTAACACAAAAATATGGGAAATCCATTGATACTAAATTCAAGATTATTAAAAACTTTGCTATACATACGGTAATGCTCAATTCTAAACCAAACTCACCCAAGTGATGCAGTGAACAGATATAGTTGGAAAATCTGTAAAATTGCATAATTGTAGCTTAACATATATTTTAGAATCGAATAGCCAAAGCTATCATTTATGCATTTTAGTGAGGATCGCACCATCTAGATATCATATTCTAAAAATTGAAAAAAATGACACCTGGACACGGGAATCGAACCCGGTAAGTACGCCAATGCTCTTACGACTGAGCTATCCAGATTCGTCCCGTTCTCGTGGTCATTATTCACTCTTCACTCATAGTTTAAGGCAGAGTCTATGATGGACGTGCGGAAATCACAGATTTGTAGGTGGCTGCGTTATCTGATAGCTCATGATCTTAATTAATCACATATTTGTAGTCGATGATTTCCGCACGTCCATCATAGACTCTGCCTTAAACTATGAGTGAAGAGTGAATAATGACCACGAGAACGGGACGAATCTGGATAGCTCAGTCGTAAGAGCATTGGCGTACTTACCGGGTTCGATTCCCGTGTCCAGGTGTCATTTTTTTCAATTTTTAGAATATGATATCTAGATGGTGCGATCCTCACTAAAATGCATAAATGATAGCTTTGGCTATTCGATTCTAAAATATATGTTAAGCTACAATTATGCAATTTTACAGATTTTCCAACTATATCTGTTCACTGCATCACTTGGGTGAGTTTGGTTTAGAATTGAGCATTACCGTATGTATAGCAAAGTTTTTAATAATCTTGAATTTAGTATCAATGGATTTCCCATATTTTTGTGTTAAGTTTATATTAGTATGAATGTTATGATTTTCAGGTTTTTTTAGATAGAAAAAATCACCCAAAAGGTATGGTTCTTAGGTTTCATTTCCATTAATAATTTAAGTTGAGGGTGACCAATTTGAACTAAAAAAAGTAAAAGTTTGGAGAGGTGTATGCTTACATATTTCAACACTCATAAGTTAGGACTATATTAATCTATAGTATAAAATGTCACTGTGTTTAAGCCCAAGGAAGGAGTTCTCCTCTGAAGGTTATTCAGAAAATCCTAGGAAAAACCCAAACTATATAAGGCCTAGGCCCTACTAATGTGTGTGGTACAATGTAATGTAAGTTAGGTATCAGAATATACGCAGGCTCAATAACGCTCATACAATTATTTTTTTAAAGATTTTTTTCTGTAACAAAGACTTTTATAGTTAATGTACTGTAAGAAATAAAAAATTTAAGCCATCCATATTCTTAGACTATTTAATTAATTAATCATAATAATATAAAAATAATCTCTTTAAATGTTTGCAGTAGAAAAAAGTAGGCCAAGTAACCTTCAAGTCTATTAAAATTCAGTTCAAATAAATGTTTTGGTGGATTTTAACATTTAAAACGTTATTTCTATATGCAAGGTTGCCATGTATATATAACTTATCTGTATATTTGACAAAAAGTAGTATCAATAACAAAGAGTCCCAGTGAAGTGAATCTGATAAAGTTATTTGATAAATATAACCTTTTTAATTGTTTATAAATAAACTAATCAACCAACTAACAAGTCTATGAAAATTAAATTACAATACAATTTTAGATATATTAATACATTTAGAGAAAAGTTATCAATTGCAAAATAAATATTTTGATTAATTATTCATAAACTTAACCAAAAATAGTATGTTAATGGCTTACATATTTTTCTTATAGGATTAATGTGTATAGCCCCCCTCCCCCGATTTAATGTCGGTACCGGTAATGTAAATCTTAAAACTTAGAAATTTACTTAGAAGTCTTACCTGATATGTAAACGTAAAGTATCCAAAGAATCTTCAGCCTCTTGTACTCATCCATTCGACAAGAAACAATAAAATTACTTTCAGTGCATATACGAGAAACCGATAACGAGAAGTATTATCTTCACAGCCAGGAACACAATATTTGTTGGCACCCAACATTAAATTAAATGTCCAATTTCCAACCTTTAAACACAGATTGTTAAAATAATATAACCCTACGTCTTCATTTCTTAGAGCATAAATTAGCAGTTTGAAATGTTGTTGTTTGTTTAAGGAAGCCAGTCAATTTGAATAAAGAAACTCCAATGATTTGTAAAGTAGCCTTTTATTATTCTTTTAAAAGAAACACCAATAAGTATTTCTCTTATATATATATATATATATATATATATATATATATAGAAGTAATAAGACAATATTAATTAAAAATATTATATTTTTTATATTAATATAGAGATAGGGCTGCTCTCTAGTTACCTCGGAATGAGTTAAGGATAAGTGCTGCTCTCTAGTAAACATGAAATGAGTTAAGGCGAGTATCTCCTGCTGCCACCTATCAGACAAGTGGTACCGCAATTGAGTGGATACAATTCAGGATTCTGTGGGTATAATGCAAATATTTCTAGTGGATACAATTCAGACTTTTTATTCGTGGTGCTCGTTTAAGAAAATGTCTGAATGGCTACCATTCAGAAATGGATACAATTCAGGATTTTGTGGACATTATGAAAATGGATACAAATCAGACTTTTTATTTGTAATGCGTGTTTAAGAAAATGTCTGAATGGCTGCCATTCAAAATGGATACAATTCAGGATTTTGTGGATATAATGCAAATATTTCTAGTGGATACAAATCAGGATTTTTGTTAAAGTCGTTTATTTGAAAACTGTCTGAATGGCTACCATTCAGAAATGGATACAATTCAGGATTTTGTGGGTATTATGATAATGGATACAAATCAGACTTTTTATTTGTGGTGCTTGTTTAAGAAATGTCTGAATGGCTGCCATTCAGAGTGGATACAATTCAGCTCCCCCCAGAAAACCACAGCACGGTGCGTGTTATCCGGGGATTGAAACGGGCTCTTATCCTAAGCATATGTAGCAATTCTCATTGGCTTTTATATTAATGCCATCTTGGACAGGGATGATTTTTATTGACGTCTAGATGTGGAGAGGGAGGTATTGGAAGGGGAGAGGTAGTTGTGGGTTTGCGATCGATGCAACAGTGCGAGAGAAGTTCGGTCTAAGCCCTTCAGGCGTCAAAAGATGCATCAAAGCGTAAAGCGCGAGTTACCGTAGCACACAGGAACAAAAGAGGATTTTGACATCGCGTCAGTACCGGAAACAAATCAACCTCCCTTTACCCCCCTGCAGATAGATCGTCACATCCCTTCACTCCCCCTCCCTGCCCCATGGTTTTTACTGCAGCTACAATCGGATCGCGGATGCAGATAAGACCGGCGTGGTTAAGGTTACGCCTACCACTTATTTAATTGTACACTTAATAATACACTATTGTGTGTTTTGTTGGAAAATCTCTATACTTTTAAAACTTACAACTATTTATAGTTCTAAAAATAGTGTTGTTTAAAATCTTCCACGAGATATTCATGGTTGTAAAACGTCAACGAAAACGACAAAGTGGGTTATATAACAAATACCTTAAAAATTAAATAAACATGTGAAACATTTTTATTTAGAGTTACACATATTTAAGAATGTTCCTGATAATGCTTATACTAAAAGCTGCACATTTCAGAAAACATAGTATTCTTCCCCAAAAAAAAATAATTAAAAATCCCATAACAAGTGGTAGGCGCAACCTTAATTCATCTACACAAGCATATGATTTGAATTTTTTTTAGCACTGCGTCTTAATACACTTTTCAGTTATATGCTTAAGTACCAATTACGCTAATATTTTTAGGAATTAGGTAGGTTATATTTAGAGTAAGTGTACCCACATTTGCGTGGAGGGAGAGCAGGAAACCACCCTCCGTACACCTGATGGAGATTCTAACCTCTATCTCTGTCATCGGCAGTCCGAAGTGGATGATTGATATTGAAAAGTTTTCCAATTGTAACATTCAAGTTGCACATTATATCCAAAGATGTCAAAGCACGATTAACAAATTGACTATTGAGACCAAATGCGTTTGCGCCTGATAAACTCTCACAAATCCATTTCTGTATTCACATCACAGCAGGGCGAAACCCGTATTCTAATAATTATTTTTACTTAACCGCATCTTACTACCAGTACGTGCTATCCAAATATATATATTAATGGGGTGGGATGGTGGTTTTCAAACTTCTTTTAGACTGTAACCCTTGGCCATCACTAAAAGTTTAATGTACCCCCAATGTAAACAAAATTCCAAATTAGAGGTTAAAAAAAGTCCACATGGTAAATTATATCAATTCAATTTATTGGGAAACAAATATTTCAAATGTGACAAAGCTATTGTTATAGTCCTAACATTATATCTTATTGATAATCATTACATCAGTTAAAAAAAACATAATTTTACTGTAAAAAGTCTGTCGAAAAATTTTACTCCCCAATTCGTACAAAAAAATAAATCCTAAACACAATATTTTCAAATCAAAATTTTAATTGTAATTCTGGAGATGACATTGTCCACTTGAAACTTTCAAGCGGAGGTCCGGCTCCAAATTTAGCCTAATTTGGTACTTATTTTTTAAGTACACCATTGATGAAAAACCACTCTCACAAAGATATGCTTTAGAGAAAGGTATCACAAACTGCTAATGTAGAAGGTGTCAAGTAGAGGGTTGAAAATTCTCAGAAATCTGTCTCCAGCAGAGAAAATAGGGAAAAAGAGGGGTGGAAATAACCAGATAACGGTAACTGCCAACAATTGTTTTTCCATAAGTCCCTTGTTATTTTGAGGGTTGCTCGCGTACCCAATGAAAGGTACCCACGTACCCCTCTTGAGAACCAGTGGGGTAGGAAATACTAACGTGGAATTTGTATAAAATATACCCGTATATGCGTGTAAGTAGAACGGAAGTAATTGGAAACATCTGTAACCGAACTCTGATCTCATTTGGCTGTCGACAGCCACTATAATGCCAAAACTTGCAGCCTTAGGTAATCTAGAGCATGTAAGAACGATACAAGCTTAAGAACTCAAGTGAAAACTCTGCTGACTGAGGTAGTGTATTCGTGCTAGCTCAGGTTTTTAAAAAATTATGTTTTGATAAGTAGCATAAAACACAGTATTGTCATGACTAGTATCTTAGGGTGAACACCCCTCCTTATTTGATACATAACACAGTTTTAAGATATTTTGGGAAGAGGGGGCTGGAGAAGGACGCCAGTTGTTAAGGGGGCTAGTCCGAAGCGCTCTACACAATGGTTCGCAACATCGGGGAACACGTCTATAAGCTTAAGAACACCCTTTTCCGCCAGTTAGTGTGATCCTAATTTCTAATACTACTCTCTCAACCCAAGTACTATAGGCTATTCCTTTAGTATCTTCAAAAGATCACATAAAAAAGTGAGAAAGAAAGGTCTATGATAGACAAAGTTATCTTGAAACTCTTTGAAGTGCATTTCCACTCCACTTCGCTAGGAGTCGAACAAAAGAACGACGACATTGGGTGGAGGTCGGGGGAGGAAAAGCAAGAGAGTAGGCTATGTGTGTGAGTGGAGGAGGAGAAGAAGGGGGTGGGGAGTTGAGGCTTCACCTGCAATTAAAGCGGAGTAACGTTCTGAATATCAAAACGCCAACCACCCGTGACCCTTTTACGCCCTCTTCCGACGGTGGGGGCGCCCGGCAATAGTCCCGAGAGACTAAGTAGCTACATGGTTCGCGCATGGACTGGTTCACCCTCTTTTCCTAAAAGTAAGACTGACAAAAAAAAAGTATGAAAACTTAAGTACCATCATTTACAACTAAAAAAAGTTATATTTTCTTGTACGAAGTGAAACATTTAATCACACTATTTTTTTTGTTTTCTGTTTTGACTAATTAATGCTTCAAATCAAGCTTAAAATAACCAAATATTTTTTTCCGATTTTACTTCAATTATTAATATTTAAGAAATGTCCTTAAGATGATCTCAATTACATGTAATACCTTGTACGCGCTTCTTGAATCTTGACATGAGTTTGTCCAATGTCTCTTGTTGAATTGCTCCAACTTCAACCACAAATGTTTTTATAAGTTCCTGAATTGTTTTTGGGCGAGTCTCGTAAAATGACTAACATGCCCCACAAGAAAAATTCCGGGCCTGCTGACGGTGGCGGGCGCAGTCCGGGCTACATAGGACGTTTCTTCATCTTGTTGGAACTACATGTTGTTGGTATCCATGCCCTTACTTTGCAATTACGGGGTCAGAAAAGTCAATCAATGGAGGTTCACCACAAAATGTTTCCTCGGTACCTCGTTTCACGATTTGGTGACATCGCCTGACCACCACCCTCAAATAGAAATGAACATTTTCCGCAGTGGTGGCTTGTTGTGGAGGAGTTAAATCGTATAGGTGGCACCTAGAGCCTATGATACTACAAAATAATTATAGTGTGTTAAGAGACGAGTGGGTTATCATAAGGGGGCACGGGGGAGGGGTAGTTAGGAATATCGGAGGATGGGGGGGGGGGGGGGGGAAAACTTTCGGATCAAAATTCAAAATTATTTTAACTAACTT
>CABEEJ010000601.1:197565-219346 GCA_901482245.1 Timema douglasi
TATTATTATTATTATTATTATTATTAGCACCGCGTCTTACTACCCGTTTGGGTTGTACGCACTTACGCTAATGTGTAATGGTAGGGTGATTGTGATATGAAATGGAGGACCTATAGTTTAACGTGGAATCCGAACCACGGTGGAGGCCTGGCATTCCCCACATTCACAATATGTTTTGTCAGAGGTGAAGGAAGGGTTTGGTAATCAGATAAATCTGTGCCGGGACCGAGGATTTAACCTAGGCCGCCAGAACAATAGTAATATACAGAGCAACATAGTCTCTAGGACTGATGTAACATACATGAAACTAGCTGTAATTAGACTTGTCCTTCATTCTGGAGGACAATATTTAAACAACAAAATAAACCTTTAAAATTTAGAAAGTCAACAACACTTGATGATCCATTGTCAATTCGACATACTATCAACACAAAAGAAAATCATCTCTGGCAATGTACAGAAAACTAAAAAGGTGCAAGCAGACATTGCCTATCTTTTACTACAAAAATTTGATTCTGAGTCATAAGGACTCTTAGATAACTTTGAAATACTCAATTAATTCAAGTCCGTACTCCTATCCATGGCTGCAGTAGATCCAACGGTCCCAACTTTATATTTGTCATCGAAGTGCGTCATCCTGTCCAGGGTGGCGGTGAAACAGACGCCTCCAACTTCATGGTCGACGTGGTCTTTGATTCGTGACGATATAGACGTTCTTCCTTCAACAATGGTTTGGAGTAAATTGGCTCTGTTGGGAACCTGGACGTGGCCTCTTATATACTACTCAATCTGATACGGACGCAACAAAGCAGAGAATGTGATCTACACAGGAACATAGAAAGGAGAAATATGGATGAGGGTGGGCAGAAAGAGCGAATTAACAAGAGAAATTCACTTGCGGGGAGAGGGAGGAACAAGCTTCCTTGGCTTACCGCTAGAGTCTCTCAAAGTGGAGTGGGTCATTAGGTCGAACTCGATACGCATTCCTTTCCTTAGCCAGGTGTTATAATGTAAGCACGTGTGGCTGCCATCTTCTAATAATTTTCTTCTACCATGTGGCCATTCAATCAAACAACATCTTGACAGGGTGAGTAGAAATGAAAGCAATTTCTATTTAAATCTCTCTGGTATGATTATATTATTTAGGATCCGTTATTTTTATGAGAATTTGTGATATAGACGTACTTTACTATTTTTTCTTGTGGACGGCATGGCAAGCGTATGTAACTTTATCCAAAATCATCCAATAGCAAAGGGTATGCGTTAACGTATTTTATTCATAAATACAATAATATTAATCCTCTTCTTTGATATTTAGTACAGTATTTATAAAAGAATGATATTTTGACCAACCACGTGTTTGAATGTAGGGAGATATGTAATTTTATTAGACTGCATCTAGTCAGAGAAAATAAACCTCGAGGTAGATTCAATTAATATAGTTTCTTTCTTGCGTAAATTATAAAAAATATTGATTTTTAATTGTAGCTGTCCAATCTGTCTGATTGACATGCTACAGGGGGACATCTTAAGGACATCATTTAAAACTTAATAACTAAGAGGTATGTAGAAAATGATAAATCTTTTGTTTGTTATTTTTAATTTTAATTTTAAGCATTTAGTAGTTAAAATACTGAAGCTTAAAGTGTTATTAAACGAGTCAACATTTTCTGCATAATCTTGTATTTTTAAGGATGAAAAACTACTGAAATTTAAAAGTTTAAGCGAAGTGTCCATATAAAGTTCAATTTTCATGAGAACCACATTTGGGAAAAAAGAATAAAAAAAATTGCGCCTGAAATAATTTTTAAAATTTGTATTTAAGGTAAGTATTTAACATGTACTTTCTAAGCCAACTGATTATATCAGCATATGACTTACAAACTAACTTAATTCTAGAACAAACAACACCCAGCCTTCCGCCCGTTTATTCATCACGGTGAAAGGGGAAACCTACAGTTGACCAAATGTAAATTTTTCAATCATACCGGTAATCAAAGCCGGGACTTTGAACTCGGTGAAGTCTATATAGAGTCTGCCTAGTAAGAAGGCTAGGAGTGTAAGGGAGTAAAGTCACCAAAATTGGTAATATTTTACTGTTTTATTAGCGATTTTTAGCATCGCTTCTTACCACCCATCCGGGCTGTACGTCCTTACAAGTGCGTATGTATGTATATATATATATATATATACACACACACATATATATAAAGTGACAGCTGCAGATCACATGACTATATTCCGTTCACGAGGTTTTTAACTGGATGAAAGTTCGAAAATCATATGTTTAGGTTTTGGGTTGCCAACACTTCTAAAAGATCACAGCTTTGTTATAAATGTAAAGATCTTTAATTACCTGTTAAATATTACATTTAAAATAACGCAAACTTAAATTTTCTCATATTATTTCATTATTTAAAAATAATCTCTTTTTATCCAACTCGAAACAATATTTTAAACATAATTAAAAGTACTTATTTTTCGTTTTGGAACGTTATTGATTATGTTTAATATAGTGCACACATCAATACTTTTTAATACAGGCATCCTATTTACTTGGAAAAGAGAAAATTATTGTCATATTTTTACATACAATCAATGATTTTATGATTATTTTATCCTATTTTGAAATATTTAACTGAATAAAATATTTTCATCAACTGCGTGTCTGCATCATTGTAAAAAACTTGTTTACCGTCATGTTCAACCATATGGTTTAAATTAGTCAGTCGCCATTTTGAAGCTATGTTCGTTAGAAGTTTTTGTGAAAGTGGTGTGAATATTATTTTGTGTGGAATAAAACTTTAAATAAACTTTGTGTCCCCTCAAATAAATATATAAATAATATTGGCCTAAATTACTGTGGTTAACCATCACATTAATATATTACTGTTTTCATTACAGTCGTCCAAAGTGATAGATGTCAGCTGTTGGCGTAGTGATATATTAGGGATTACTTCTAACATTTCCAGCTGTCATCCAGGTACACTTAGCTCGTGAATGACTTATCCGTATGAATGTGTGAACGAAGATCTATATTCACTTTTCTATCAGTCAGATAAGGCTAAAGTATAAACGCTCGAATAACAAACAACATTCCCGCACCAATTATTTGAGTTATTTGCACGTGAACAAACTAGAAGAATGTGATATGGCAGAAAAGATCAAGATTGCGATCAAAGAACGGCACCCATTTCTCCCTCAAAATACTTAGTTAAAAACAAAAAATCACGGGAAAGGAAAATGTCGCATTGTGAGCTGTGGCGAGTTTTAAGCACATAATGTAGGTACTTAGTTTAAGTACCTTTATCATACAAAAGAAAAAACCCGACAAGTGTTTGCTCTCCTCTTAACTCTCTTCTTAACTGCCTCGCTTACGAGGAAACGTGAACCATGTTTGGAATTTTAAAATACGTTTAAACGGTTGTAAAACACTGTTTCATGGGTCACGCGAAAGCTCTTATCACACGCGGATAAAAGACAAGCGTTTCATAGTGAGTATGTATTAAGTTTCAAAACGCTAGATTTATGTTATGGCTAACACACTGATTTGAATATTAATTTTTCTTGCTACAATTAATCTAAGAAAGTCTTTAAAAGGATTACTACTTGGGATATTAAAATTTTTATGACTACTATTCTACAAACAGTTCAAGTTTCTTATTGTTACTACATACTTACATTTCTCCTTGGATTTTAAGTTGAAATATCTCCTATAATTTCTCCTTGGATTAAGTTGATAGTCCTAATCAAAGATTAATTCAGACAGAAAATAAATTATTACTATGCTGAATAGTAAATTATTAATCGGAGAGAATAACCGATATTCACCCCGTTCAAAAAGTCACCTCAAAATATGTACCAAAATTTTCAAAAATAGGCATCAGTTACACGATCGGATTCTCAAAGAGTTTTTAATTCAAATCACTTAAGATTAACTATTAAAAACAAAATATCTTTTCAAAAGCCACCATATTATTATTATTATTATTATTATTATTAGCACCGCGTCTTACTACCCGTTCGGGTTATACGCACTTACGCTAATGTTTAATGGTAGGGTGATTGTGAGATGAAATGGAGGACCTACAGTTTAACGTGGAATCCGAACCACGGTGGAGGCCTGGCATTCCCCACATTCACAAGATGTCTTGTCAGAGGTGGCCACCATATTGAAACTGATATTAGGCTATATATAAAAACTCGCTTCATTCACCCCCAGTTAGTTTTCTTAGCAAGTGGATGTAAACTAATGTAATTCCAGAGCCGTTTTTTGATAGGTCTTACCGTTTAGCCACAAGAGACCTCCAAAGAAAGGTCCGCACATACTTTAAAGTTGCTCTGCAATTTTGAATATTTTTTTTTCGGGGGTTAAATTTTTTTTTTTTTTACTTTTTGGAATTTCCCCGTCGGCTACAGGCTAGAATATATAAGTTTGCCAAATTTCAAGTTTCTAGCCTATCTGGAAGTAGGTAAACAATGTCAGTGAGCGAGTCAGCCATGTGGCTTTATAGGAGTATATATAAGCTATGTAAATACTGAGTACAACCTAGGTTCAAAGAATGTTCCTGTTAAATTTAGTTTAAACTGGTTCACGTAATTTGCAGTTATCATGGGACAAACATAAAAACAAAATTGTATATGGTCATGTTAAAACAGGACCTAGCTCCACTATATAGAAAATCATTAATTTTATTGGTTGAATTAATAAAAAAAATCAACGGCAGAGTACACAACAGTTATCATAGTTGTAATACTGTTGTCAAATGAAATAAGAAAACCGTAGGTGAACAGTTATAATCATCATCATCATCGGTAATTGACGTGAACACTCTGAAACGACCGATTATATTCACATACGACTTTAAACTAGCTTAAATCTCAAACTGACAAACCCCCCCCCCCCTTTCACTCCACCGCCTGGCCGTTAATTCATCAGTGGTAAAGGGGAAAAACACATTTCTCCACTTATAAATTATTCGGCCATACAGGGAATCGAAATCAGGATAATGAACTCTCACTTTTGATAGATATTATAAATACCCATGAAATATAGTAAATATTTTCATTATTAGTTGCAAGAATGTGTGTTGCTATAGAAACCCCATGGCTTCTTTGGTGCTGACTGAGCTCACAACCGACTTCTGACAGTCAACATTTAGGTATATACCTAAATTTTGACTGTCAGAAGTGACAGCTGCTAAACACATGTTTTTGCAGATCATATGGTTCGGTGTAGTGATACATAACTTGGTCTGGTGACTTTTCAAAGCCTTCAGCTGTGAGCTATCAGTCAGCACCAAAGAAGTCATGGGGCTACTGTAAGTACCTTCATATGAAACTGACTTAAAGTAGGAGTACATAGGACGCGAGAAGGAGTGTAGGAGACGTGAGAAAAAAGACCACGGTTTTTACAGTTTTTATGGAAAAACATTGTTGTCCAAAATAAATACAATATTGTTCCAGTATAGTTTATTTTTCTTCGCATTGTGATATCAAAAGTTGTTGAATATATGAAATAAGGATAGCGTCGTTAGATGAGAAACGTTTTAATTGAGGGTAAAAAAAAAAGTGGTCATTAAATTCCAGGACAGCCTTGATAGATATTAAACAACTGTTGACTTTACCGTGGGAAGAAAATTAAACTATTTTTCTAATGAAATATTTTTTAAATTTATTTTGGCAAAAAGCTGTTGCTATAAAAACTGCAAAAACACTTCCCTTAACTCGTGTTCCCTACACTCCCACCTACAAACTCTCTCTAAGATGACAGCCGAGTGAAATGTATCGGTCAGGTGCAAGTCTGAAGTTTATTTGCGGCCGGAAAAACAACACTTCTGTTCCCACACCCACCGCAGGTAATCAGAGAAATGTGTTGTTCCACCCCTCCCCCAGCCTGCCCTCACCAGAGATGTCTGAGAAGGTAGCTGACCAGAGCTCTTCCTGTCCATCCCGCTGTGGTTACGGCTCTCACCCCGAGGTCAGCGTGCGCGGTGCTTCAACCTGGAGGTCTCAGTGCTGTGGCTTAGTGGTCAATGGGATTGGTTGGCTGGGGGAAGGGTGTGTCTACAACTCTGGAGGGCACTGATTTTTATCTCATTGAGGAGTTAATGTACTTGTCTCGTTAATAGCATTTAAAAAAAATCCTGGTACTAGAAATACAAAGAGGAATCGTGAAATGAAAGCTGGGTTAACATATGATATGACCCGAGAATTAAAGAAAATAGTTTTAGCAATTAAAAAAAATTCAGCTCTCCCTACCGTAATTTTTAGTGTGGTTGTTAGTTCTCACCACATTTTACCACCCATTCGTGATGTTCACATTATCTAAGTTTCTACCAGACTTGTTGAGCTTAGGGGTTTGGACCACATGCACATGGTTTCTCGTTCTCCCCAAACAATATGATTATACTAATACACATAAACGATTGTTTATACCATTATATATATATATATATATATATCGGATTCCACGTTAAACTGTAGTTCCTCCATTTCATCTCACAATCACCCTACCATTACACATTAGCGTAAGTGCGTATATCCCGAACGGGTAGTAAGACGCGGTGCTAATAATAATAATAATAATTAAATTAATTATTCTTTACTATAACTACAAAAAAATACCAACAATTTTCTCTCTTAATGTATATTCAGTGTTTAAAATAAATTCCAAATTTCTAAAAAAATACAGATTTTTTTTGTTAATTTTATTTAACACGACACAATGCATGTCTAGATCTCCTTTCAGATTGCCTCCACGGTTGAAAACTATCCAAAAATGGCCGGAACAGTCCCATAATTCAATTTACCTTTCTTTTCCCCATAAAATGACCCGGGAATAAAGAAATGTAATGCTGAGCCACTCTACGCTAATATTTGCAGCACTATTTGCCATCAGTGTTCATAAATACGTACATACCTAATCCCGCCGCTTCCTTACTAGTTAGGCAAGAAACTGTGCACATAGCTCAAAAAACAACTCCGTACTTAGGTCATTCTCACTCAATTTCTTCATTTTTCTCTCTCCTTGCATACTCCCTTCACTTCATCAACATCAATACATCGAGTCGAGTATATAAATAGTTTAAACAACCACGACATATATTATCTATTTCCAAACGTCATTGTTTTATTCAACTAATTTTATTCAAAACACATGGAATATGAATTTTAATTACTAATATTTGTTTAGTATAACTACATATTTCAGGACAAACAAAGAAATAAAATGGGCATGGTGCTTTATTTGACAACAAAGATAATAAAAAAATTACCAATGCCATGTATTAGGTGACCTGGTGGAATACTTTAATTTTTAATCTGTGTCAATTAAAAAATAACGAAGATGTGGCACGTAAACAATTATCTGTGCCACCTTGTACGTAAGTTTGTTAAAAACTTATGAAAACTTAACCAAAATGAAACAAACACAGCAGAGAAATAAACAAAACGGCGCACATGGACCGACAACAATTCAACTGGCCGAGTCTAGACCAGTCTTGAATTGGTCTGTTTGGATAGGATTGTTCGTGACGTATTAACACATTGTGTTCTTTCCTTTAAAACGGTGTCTAACAAGTAATCTTAATCTAGGAGCGACTGGAGTGGACTGTTTTGGTGTTAAATTAGCTTTAACGGCATATCGCCAGTCACTATTAGTGCGGATAGCTAATTCAAACCAGGACAGAGTCACGTTATCTGAACTGACAACCCGCCGCAATTACCGACATAACTTTTTTTTATCGTCCTGTTAAACTGTCACCCGTGTACCTCCCTCCCCCTTCAGGGAGTAACGTGTAGGGGAGCTTACCCGACATATTTGTTCAAGGGGCTCTTTGACAACCAGAAAAGATATTCGAGAGCTATCGTCACACATAATGGAACTGAATGACGTCAGATACTCTACTACAAACTTTAGAAAGTACTCACAAGCCAAGTATGGGGTATCTTCTGTATAAGGGCATACGTGTTTTCCCAATGGGGTTCTGAATTTAGTCCCATATGTAGGGGGGTGACACCCACCCTTTCCTCGGAAGAAAATTTCAAGAATTTAACTTTTTAGGAAGAGAATTTTAGAGCATCACAACATAATTTTGATACACGAGTTTCATGAACCAATTTTAGCAAACTTTTTTTTTTTTTTAAATTGACAAAAAATAAATAGGAGTTGTAGCTGAACCCACAGAAAAGAAATAACATTTTTCACAATTTTATTGAATAAAACAAAATTAAAATAAAGCTGTTGAAAAGGGAATCTGAGGAGATCTACATTTTATCAATTTGATCTCTGTTAAAAATAGTCTGATATTGCGATTCAAAGTTGTTAGTAGCAAATTGCAACCAAAACCACAAATATAATTATTTTTCCATAAAAATTAACAAAAATTAAATATGGCGAAGTGATAAAGGAGGCCGAAGCCCCCCTCATCACCCAATTATGGCCACCTATGCTACTGTAGGAGAGTTCGTAGGTTACAGATGGGAAAAGTTACCATGCATCCGTTCAACAAACATATGGCCTGCAAGACTAGGTCAAGGTGTATCATTTGGCAATTAACATTTCCATAACAAACCTTTTTTAAATTTTTATTTCAACCACTTTTAAACTAATGAAACAATAACCTATGAAAATATTCCTTTGTATGTTTTATTTTGTGGAAGCGGCGTCTGTGGTTCAATTAAAAATTATTCTTTTCAAACGAGAGCTTCTAAAATGCAGTGTTCTCTTCATCAATTAAGAAGTTAAACTAGCCGAAGCAAGGGCGGTTTAAGACGCCATACAAACTGTATTCGGTTGTGTTCATGCGCAAGTGCTTACAATATAAAAATAAAAGTTTATTTTGGAACTAATATTTATTGTATGGTGGGAAATAAACCGGACCAAATATAAATGAACAACAATTCTTACATAATTTAGAAGTAGTCAAGGTTCAGCCTCCACGCGCTTCGCATGATTAAAACCAAATTCTTGGTGGTAAATCTAATCAGTACCGAATTCCAGACAAATGTAGAGGTCAGGACTATTTTCTTTACCCATCACTCTCTATAACATTGCCCTTTTGCAATTTGAGCAGAATCTTTCAATGCTCTCACAGCACAAGTCTTTGATGTAGTAGCTATATCCAGACAAGAGCATACCTCCCACCCCCCTTTCTAAAGAACAAAAAAATATATATATTATATGTAAGCTATGCCAGCAATCAGCCCTTGTGTTATCATTCCCCGTTCCCTAAGGGCTCCTCGAGGAGTGATCTTCACTCCTTTCAGGTTTTTTTTTAACGTGCAATTGATTCAGGGCGGAGTTCCTGAATTCGAGGGGGTTCGTATTAGAACGACTGGAACCTCCTACTTGCTTTTATATTGCTAGGCTCTCACAATGCTGTCTAGTCGTAATTCACTAAGCGCTCAGAAAAAATGATTCATAAGGATTTTATAGTTTAAATTATTTAGGATTTTAATAGGCACAAAATGTAGACTGAAAAAAAAACACTATGCATAAAACATATTTTCTGCGTGTATTTGTGATTATTAGCAGAAATATCGACGAAATTAACATACAAATTTATATTTTTAAGGTAACTTATTCAGAACTCTTACTAACTGATTAAGATGTATGCACATGTATTAATTGCGCTAATGGTTTATAGATTAAGGTTTAATTTTATAAGACGCGTACCCGCATCTGCGTGGAGGTAGAGTGGAAAACCCATCGGGGGAAAACCATCCTCAGTTTAGCTGACAAATGATAACCTCGATCGTAAGTTTAGAGAGTGAGGCCTTAGACCAGCAGGGCTATTATGACCACGACGCAAAACGAATTTACGACCGTTAGCAGAGAGACGCTAGACTTTGCGTCAAAAGTTATTATGGCCGACCACTTTGCGAAAGCTAAGTCCTTGCGGGCGCAAATATTTTCCTAGTAGCGTGACGCTAAGTTGCGCAGACATTTTACTTGTCCTTTGGTTTGCGTTACGAGGTTATGTTTGCTTGTTTTTGTAATTTATTAGGTGTTTTGTGTTACATTATTTAAACTTGCCATCGCATTAGCCCAATATAATAATTCCAAAACTTTTTTGTGTATTTTTCACATAATCTAACTTTAAATAGGCCTATATCAAAATGTAGGGATAGTACGCTTATACTGAATGCTAAAATAATATTTTCTTTGAAACATCACACTATCAAATTGCCTTATTAGTCACCATCACCACAATGATCATTCTGTTGACAAGGTAATAAAAAGGTAGGACTAATTTGTTTAAGAAGCCTCAACAAAACTTTAATAATGTAATCCTATTTAAACTGAATCGTACATATAGTAGTAGCTACTATCCACATTAATGTGAGTTGTAGGCATATGAAATATTGCAGCCAAGACTGGAAAAACCAAAATAGGCCCTAGCTTAATGTTTACATGTGGTATGGCTTAGGCCTAGGTTTTTTAATCATAAAAGGTTTACTAAATTTAACTGAAATCAATAATTAGTTGTTAGGCCTAGTTATACTGAAGTGAATAAATTGCAAACAACTCATTATAAAGAAATATAATATTTTTATATTCTTAATCACTTAACTAAAGTCTCAAGAATTCCCTTTAAATAAAGAATGCATTTTATTATTTTTAGCCATCCAAACCACCCTCTCGTTCATTTTTTATGTTAACTTAGTCGGACAACTGGGTATAAATGCCGATTACTTTGACATAAAGTTGTCGAAAATATTCAGTGTGAACACAATTTTTGGGAGATTTTGATTACTTTCATCAACTTTAAGTAACTAGTTTTATTTTCTAAGATATTCACACCGCATATTTGATTCAATCTCAAAAGTGAGAACCTTTTCAACACTGTAAATTAATAAAATTAGCACAAAGTCGGCCTATATATGTTCAAGTGGAGTACCACATAGATAGGTGATTTTCCTTATTTAATCTCAAGTCAATCAAACAACATAAAATTTAAAACCCCTTACTGTAGGCCTATATCTTTGAACGTTCACTTTTTGACTCGACAAAATCGGGAATGGTTTTAAAATAGGCCTACTAATAAAGCCAAAATACAAAATATTAATTTACTGTTTGATAAATGTTGTTTTCGAGACAAAGTTATATAAGGCATATATTTTTTTAGTTATAAATTAAAGTTATTTTAATTAAAATAGGCCTAAATATAAGGAGAAGTCTACATTATAAACTGTTGAAATGATTTTAAATTAATGGAATAAAACACACTTGTTCCAGTATCAACATGAATATATGAAGAATAAAGCATTGGGTTGTAAAGCATACATCTTACAAAAAACATTGTTTCTTTATTAGCCAACTTTTCATACTAATTTATTCATTTCCCCGTGTGACATTACTATTTTAATGCATAGTTCACATGATTTTTTGACTACAATATGTTCTATGTATTGAATAATGTAGGCCTAGTATTTTTTCATTTCAAATCGTAAGCAAACAAAATTATGCAAGAGATTTATTAAATTAAGTTGGGTTAATCTTTCTTGCAAATAATGTGACTTGTGATCAGCTGTTTGGGAAAATAGAAATAAATGAATAATGTTCAGTCATGAATACCAGCATTCTTGAAATAAATGTACCTAATTTCTAGCCTCTAACTTCTTAAAAGGTAATATTCTTTGGAAAAGTGTTGCCAACTGTTGACGCAAACTGATTTTATTCTGTGCGTTGACGCTAGAAGCAAAGTCTAAGCTAAAACTAGCGGATGATACAAAGTGTGGTGGTCATAATAACCCAAACGCTATCTTTTCCTCTAAAGTGAAGCTAACTAGCGGTAGCATCTAACTTTGCGTCGAATGTTCATAATAGCCCTGCAGGCATGTCTGTCTATCTCGTGGGCCACGGACTCGATGAATCATACAATGCGACCCTATTCTTATTTGTATAAACGTCAAAGGAAATACAACATTTTGGAATGTGATATTAAGAAAGATGGCACTATTTGGGAAAATACGGCATGCGAGGTGCGTATACCAAAACTATTTTTTTTCTTCAAGATAGATCAGTTCCCAAACAATGGTTGAATTTGCTCACAAGATATAAAAATGACCTTAAAATAGGATTTAAAGATAGACATTACCAAACTAACACAATGGGGTCGATTAAGGTGACTTCATCTGTGAAAGAGACAGCCCAATCAAAGTTTGAATACTAATATATAAACTGTGGTCTTACTAGCTTTTAAAATAACGAAAAAGGCCCAAATTAGCATAAACAAACTTTAAAGAGTGTTTAAATAATAAGCCTACCGTCGAAAAAGGTGTATTTGTCGACTCTTTGTAATCTGTGCAGACAGCGCTGATGTAATTACTAACGCGACCGATTTTAATTGTGTTTAAGAGGAACTGAACAGCTCAAAGAGACTGGAAGAGATGACACGGAGGATGGCCACAAATGTATCTGATGACAAAAGGTTTCACTAGGTCGGCACATTTCCTTTGGGCAGATTTCGCACGATATCTTTGGTAATGAGAAGGTCGCGAGGTAGTGTAGCCAACCCGGACTTTTTCATTCGCCCGGATCCAACTATTTGCATTCTCTAAAATGTAGCCCAGCATTCCACCCCTCCACCAGGTCGATGCTTATTACTCCCGATCTGGCCTCGTATTCCTTCCAGATCTATATTTTCAAAGTAGGCCTGGCAGATAAAATAATAAATTAGCGACTGCCAAGTTTTCTAGTCTTTTTAAATCCTACACTAGGAATTCTTTTCAGAGTTTTAATTGTATTGTTCGCTTGATTTCAAAATCGGTAGGTAAATAAAAAAGTTTTGGATTGATGACTCTAGAAACGTTTTCGGAAGTACTCATTATTTAGTTTCTCTTAAATGAATTGATTTAAATAAGTACCAATCTGTCACATTATCTTTTATCAAGGATTTTAGCAGGTTAAATAATAAATAAGTCAATCGGTGACAGGTTAACCAAAATTCAATAGCTAGGATGCAACCTTTATATTTGTTTAGTATAAGATAAAACAACGCAGACTCCTAATTCCGTTCTTTCAATTCTTTAAAAAATAATTTTAAGACTAAGAAAAATCATAGGTAAAATGCGAATATCCGGCTAGATTAAGGTATATACCACAGAAAAGAACCTAAGTGTGAAAATATTCAGCTTTCTGGGTCAAATAGGGGCTTCTAAAAGGTGTGGGAAGACCCAGACATTAGTATATTATAGGTGTAAGACAACACAAGAGACTTCAATAATAATTTGTGTTATAGTTTATTTTATTCTCCAATTAGCCTTGGCCCCTACGTTCCAAGACTAATATTTTAGATTTATCTTTATTTAGTGCATATCTAGCAGAATTTTCAACGACTTAGGTATAATGTTGAGAGATGCTGTGGTCCCCAAATGAAGAGGTGCAACAACTTTCATCCCCTGACACAACCAACGCAGTTTCTTTAGCTTTACCGTCAAAATAATGAACTAGGACGGAAAGCAGGAAACCGCCTGGCAAAACATTAGCCAATACTTTACTCGCAGAGCCCTGAATTAAACGCTCTCCTAGATATTCTTACTTGGCTTTGTTAGATAGTTTAACTGGTTGTAACATGAATAATTCATGAGCTTGAATCGTTATTACAATAAATAAGAGCTAACTCTTGAATGATTTTCTCTTTTAGATTCATTTTGATTTAGCTTAGAGGTTGCATGGTTTACTTACAGGAGAAAATATAATTTAGTCCCGCACGCATGGTTTTCGGTACATTTAGTCCCGCACGCATGGTTTTCGATACATTTAGTCCAGTACGCATGGTTTTCGGTACATTTAGTCCCGCACGCATGAATTTTGACACATTTAGTACCGTATGTATAGTTTTTGGTAAATCTAGCTCCTAACCAAAAAAAGGGCGGAGTAATGTTAGTCCCTGAAGCGTGTAAAGGATGATTTACACGTTCAACACAAACTAGAAACAAATTATTGTCAACATATATTTCTTAATGGATAAACTATCTTTTAGATCAATATCACGATGGATGTTTACCAAATGTAACCGTGTGTCATGGCACAACCAAATAGATTGATACCCACGCTTTCCATTAACGGGCTATTTCAAATCTCACACCAACCAACGAAAATGTCTGGTTGCTTCTAGTCAACAGCGCATGCGCCCTGATTTGAGATGATTGTTTCCGAGGTTTGATTGGTTTTCTCGTGCCGAAGATCTCAGGCAGAGCGGACAAAGTAGAGATGAATTTAACTTTATTATAACAGCTCGCGTCAATGAAGCAGAAATTTCGCGATTGGTGCGCTTGTTTTTTCAACGAGTGTGTTAATATATATAGGGTAAGGTGCATCTAGAAACCTCTTACCCGGGATATATCACGAGGAGATCGGCTTCTTTGTACCTCCACAGTTGTGTGTTCCTACCGCCATACCCCTTTTATTGTTCAAAAGTCATGCGGAAAACAATTCGTTAATTCTTCACTTTGTCGTTTTAATAAATTGGGTTGGTGGCAGCATGATTTAACGTGCTACTCTTGTGATAGACTAGACTGCCGATGGCTGGGAGATAGAGGTTCGAATCTCGGTTGTGTATACTGAGGATGATTAAAAAAAAAAGTCCACTCTCCCTTTAAATATAGCTTTCCTAATCCCTAAAACCATTAGCGTAATTAGTACATAAGCGAATAACCCGAACGAGTAGCAAGACGCGGTGCTAAAAAAATAGACAGGGAATTGAAATGAACCAACCTTGCAAAAGTAAAATGTAATCTTTAAATTCTATCAGTTGTTTGGTGAAGAATTTGTATATTAAAAGACACATTTATTTATCAAATGAGAAGCTACTCGAGTTAAAAAGTAGCGATCCCGGTCTATAGAAAACAGAGATTAAAGGCCAGAGGGTTGGTTCATTGTTCTGACCACACATCTATCAACAGAAGTTGGCACATCTTCGCTAAAAGTTGGTGTTGCTCGGTCGGTCGGTGTGGCTCGGTTGAGCTGACACCATGGATTTTTTTTTGTACTAAGACTAGATTAAGTTAGCTGAGAGCCGACTGTTACAGGTAAGCAACGGGGCCGAATAAATTTAGGCCCAACTCCAGAACAAAAAGGTCACTCAGTTTACCCTGTAGGGTAAAAACTTACCTCCCATCGTTCCACTATGGCGCTTCTTATAAGATGGGGCCATAGTTTAACACGTAAAGGTTAGAATAGTACCTCTAGAGTGAAGGAGTGCGCACAGAAGAGTTACGGTCACATTCGTTACGGACCCAATTTACAGTAGCGCAAGGAGAATTCCTTTACACTTTTAAGTTTAATCATACTCTCGCCATGAAATTGTTAGGATATGACTCAGGGAAGCGCAGGTCCTGTTTTAACTCGACCATTTCACCCGTTATTTTCGTAATAACTGTCAAATGAATGTATATAGTTTTACGAAATTTGTCAGGAATATTCTTTTAAACCTAGGCCAAAATAACTATGGTTTTTTAAAATTTAAGGGTATGAATACTGATAAGATAAATATTGATTTTTTTCTTAAATCTTTTTCGTCTCCACTTCCACTCAAATTTGGAAACACTTTTAGATCTTACCTGAATTATCTATTCTAGAGAAGGTCAATTAAAATGGGTATAGGTTGGGTGTGTTGCGAGACGTGGGAANGGGGAAAGAGGAAAGGGGGGGGGGGGGAGATAGCTAGAAATGTTTATAGCTGTAATATAGTAATGTAAACCTATTAAACCAAGAAAAGTTGTCCCGTATTATAATGGAACGAGGAGGGGATTATCCTGTATTGCGGTGTAATTTTAACGGCAAGACATACCTTCACTTGGCTGACTCAATCGACGGTCTGTGTTTCTTCAGGAGCATACATAGACGGATGAAAACATATACCTCTGCAGCGCTAGGCGATGGGAAAGGTTGGCATTGAGAGCCAATGAGAATCGCTACTAGTGTAGCTACTAGCCCGATAGCACATCGCTTAGTTAGGAAACACTTGGAACCAAAGTCTTAAAACCTCGTCTAAACCCCCGGATAACACCTAGCTTAGGTAGGAATTACAGTTCAAAGTGTACGTTTCATGGTTTTCTGTATTAGTTACTTCCAGCCGATGTTTGCAACTAATAACCTTCTGCTAGAGGCCACCTACTCTACTATCGTAGACAGGGTATACGATGTTTGACCTGTATACAAAGGATGTCCCAGCCAAATTTCCTTAAAATAAGTCCACGAATTTGACAGTAATCAAGAAACAAACATCTGGATCAAATGGTAAAGTTGAAACTAGACCTCACTACGCTCGGTTTACAAAAGTCTACTTACTCAATTTTGCCTCAGTTTCTCCGAATGTCACGTTTATGTAGGTCTACCACCACGACTAGGAGAGCTGCCGGCGATACTTAACCACTACAATTAACTACTCCGCAGACATAAGGTCTGGCTGACGAAAGTGGCACATTCATCGCATCACACAGGAACGTGTGTTCTCACGAGGACTGATGTAACAAAGACTGACACTTGCAGTTTGAACACCTTCCGGAGGGGTCTTTAGGGCCTTCTCTCACTGGGACACTGGTTACTGACCCGACAGTGACACGTCACAGTGTCCGAGCTCCGTCACATGTGACTGACCCGACAGTGAAAGGTCACAGTGTCCGAGATCCGTCACATGTGACTGACCAGACAGTGACAGGTCACAGTGTCAGAGCTCCGTCACATGTGACTGACCAGACAGTGACACGTCACGGTGTCCGAGCTCCGTCACATGTGACAGATCAGACAGTGATTGATAATTGTGTCTTGAAGAAATACAGTAGAGCATCAATGATTCGGACTAATTGGGGATCGACCCAGTCCGGATTAAAAAGAAGAAAAACAATACAGTCCCTATACCAAAAATATAAAATAAATATACCCACGAAAACTCAAGTGTTAAGGTAGAAACATTTTCGCTTTATTTAAACAACGAACTTACGTAATTTTTTGTTGTTGTTGCTATCACAAATTCTGAAGGAATATAATAAGATTAAAGTCCAACAACGAAAAAAACCTTAATTAATTTTTTTGAAAAAGGGTTGAGGTGTAGTTTAAGGCAGCAATATATTTGATATTAATACTACTGTGGTTATTTTTATAAATGCTAATCTTTTTCTTGGTGATCTGGATAATCACCGCTCTAGTGTATATAGTTTCAATAAGAACGCCGACACCTTGACACCGGTGGCAAACAGTGGGGCTAGTTCTTAAAACTTGCGAAAAGCAGTAGGTTGTCGATTCGATTTTTAACACACGGCTTTTTTTTAAGCTATTAAGTTTATATATAACTATCACCAAGGATTTATTGGTGACGTAGAATGCATCTTACTAACTGTTCAAGTTATACATATACTTATTATTCTAATGAAGTTGGGATGATGAAGGAAGGATTGTAGAGGTAATCTAGCCACATTTTCGTGGAAGGAGAGTGGGAAACCACTTAGTAAAACCCACACTCAGTGGACTCAACCGGGATTCAAACCCCAATATCCACGTCATCAGCAGGCCAGTCAATACGAGAGTGAAACCTTAGACCATTCGGCTTCTGAAGCATTATAGATAGAGAAGGAGACAGCGGAACTAGAAGAAAATATTTAATTTCCAATTTATAATTTACTACTTTCATGCTATGATAGCCCTTAAATTAACAATTGTATGATCCATGTATAGCCTATATACCGACATTCTATTCCTACAATTTCCCTCCCTCCAAGGCAGTCAGGATCTTGATAGTCCAGTCTGGCAGCAAGAGAGTCAAGGCCAGACTTGTTGTCTAACTTGCCACAATAAATAATTAACTGTATAATATTTACTTTTTTATCGTAGTCTTTGTGCTCAAATGTTAAAGTAATATACTATTTGAATAATCAAAGGTTTAGGTACGCATTGCACATTTTTTTTCAATCATGGCGTACCTTTTTTTTAGAGTTAACTAAACAAAGGGAAGTTTGAAAGGATTGCAATAAAAAATGTAGGCATTGGGAAGACTGCTCATTAGGAGCTCTGGAAAATTATTACCATCTCTCGTTTCATAAATATTTTGGTCAACATGTAGGAAATAATGCACGGCTGCTGCTTCCATAACATTTTATTCAGGTTTATTTTAATTAAGAGACTATACGGGAATACATCTATCAAATATATGGTTTTGTGTGAATTTGCCCCCTCAGCCACATTATTTGTTACGATTATTTTCAAAAACTAGGCTTTACCAAATGTTTCACTATGGTATTTGAAGCTATCACAAAATAAAGTGAACTTGTTAGGTAAATATAGAAAATTATATTGGAAGCGTTTGAGGTTGATTATTGTTTGGCCTAGATTTAAATTTCATAGATGGTTAAAAAAATTAAAGCCCTAAATGACTAAAAGAATATTATTGTTAACATAGTTTTTAAAAAAAGAAAAAGTTTATTCCATTTTTTCTGAAAGGGAGCAAGCCTACCTTGAGTAATTACATTATGGTGTAGCTTATAAGATAGGGCCATAGTGTAATTCATCAAGGCAAGACTTCTACCTGTAAGGGTAAACTAAGTGAAAATACACTTATTCTTAAAATATCATCTACCGTCATTTTAACAAATAATCCATCGCACTGATCCAAACCATGCCAAACAAAAAAGTTTGTGAAATAATTTAAATAATTGACAAGTAAAACCGTCAAACTCAGTCTCTGAAGGATTTATTCTCAGTCTGACCAGCGAACGTAATAATGAGGAAGTTGCCCCGGGCTACCAGAAGTTAGACAACAAGTCTGGCCTTGACTATTGCTGTCAGACTGGGCTATCAAGATCATGATTGCCTTGGAGGGAGGGGAATTGTAGGAATAGAATGTCGGTATATACGCTATACATGGATCATACAATTGTTAATTTGTTAAGGGTTATCAGAGTATGAAAATAGTAAATTTGAAATTTGAAATTAAATTTTTTCTTCTAGTTTAGCTGTCTCCTTCTCTCCCTCGACATTTGACAAATACATTACTAAAGTTCGTTCACCATAGGAATTGACTTCTGAAAGGCCTTTTTCCCTACCAGAAATCTATTATATAGTAAGATATTGTTAGGAAAAAAGACCTTTCAGAGAGTAATTTCTACCGTGAATGGAGTATAATAAGATTACTATCTCAGCAACTATTACATTAAATTATATATATATATATATATATATATATATTAATTATTTAATTTATATATATCAATATATATAAATTAATATAATTATATATTGTGTAATATATATATNTATTTTCTATTTATACTGCTTCAGAAACCGAATGGTCTCGTATTGACTGGTCTACTTATGACGTGGATATTAGGGTTCGAATCCCCAGTTGGGTCCACTGAGTGTGGGTTTTACTAAATGGTTTCCCCCTCTCCTTCCATGCAAATGTGGTTAGATTACCTCTACAACCCTTCCTTCACTATCCCAACTACATTAGAATAATTAGTATATGTGTAACCTGAACAGTTAGTAAGACGCATTGGAAATAAATGCTTTCTACGTCACCAATAGATCCTTTCTGCTGGTGAGCGATTCTTAAACACAACAAAGTCAATTTTAAGTTGATGCAAACTCAAGTTTTCACAACCTTTAGTTGATAGATGTATTAATAGAGATTTTTTAACCGGGGACAAACCATCATCCAATCTGATTTGAACAGGATGAAAATGAATTTTAAGGAACTGCAACAGTGTTCGTCTGAAAACGGATCAACGGTTAAATTCACGACTGACCATCTTTAAATATAGCTATAGTGGAATCAATGAAGAAAGTTTGATTTAGCAATTTCAAAAATATGTTTTTACATTCAAAATTGAAAATAAATATTGTTTCATCTGCATTGACACTGTCAAAAGTGACAGCTGCAGAGCAAAAGCCCAAAACATTAATACATGAGATTACCTACAAGCTTTTAAATTGTCTGCATTTTTTTCCCTCTTAAAAATTCTGATAGATTATAAATATAAATGATTCAAAGTATCTGATAATTTCAATAAGTCAGTGAAGCATTTGTTTGTTTAAAATGGTGATTCAATACGAAACAAACCAATAATTAACCGGTTCAACAGAGAAGTTAGCGATCTGGAAAATCTAATTATACAGGTCAGGAAATTTCCCGAAAACAATGAGGTTCCTGATATTTTGATATTATAAAGCTTATTAATGGCCCTATATTTAATTAAAGCCTTCATGTACAACCTGTTTACCCTGAAAGGTATCAGTATTTCCTTGATAGATTACACTATAGTCCTATCCTATAAGCTACGCCATAGCTGAAACGTTAAAGGTAAGCGTTCTATCGTTCAGGATAGATGACATCTCATAGCTAAGGCAGGAACTGCACTTCTCACTTTGCTAAGCGTATGAATAGGTTAAGCCACCAAAAAAATCAATGTCATTTGTAATTAATAAGGACCATGGTCCATCCCTAAAGCATGTAGTATCTTATTAGTGATTAAGAGGTGCGAGGTCCTGCCGTGACTACACCGTTTAGTATTCCGTCTGTCCGGTGTGTGGGAGGTTTGTTCCAAGATAACTGCTAAGTCCGTGGACACATTTAAAATATATTTGTCAGGAATATTTTTTAACCTACACCGAACGATATATTTATTTAGTTTATGGTTAGTTATCCGTTTCAAGATGGCAAACGCTCAAAAAGTGTTTTGTCTTAATAGTTCATCCCAAGTGATTTAATTTAAAATTCTAAGCAGTTGATTAAGTATCTAAGGCGTATTATCAAAATTAATTGTCATAATAGGATGACGTTTTAAACCTGGTAAGCACCGGTTATTTCATATCAATAAATTGTACTAATTACTTTAGTAATCATTTGTTTTCCGTCTAATGAAGTAACCAAGGAAAAATATCAACTTCAAAATTTAGGGATAGGTTTTTAATTCAAAGAGAAATCTTAAAATCGTAGTAATTTTCAAGGCGGGATTGAGGGGGGCATGAGAAAAGCAAAGTGCTTTTGCAGTTTTATGGCAAAACATACTTTTGTCCAAATTAAATCCGGTAGAAACAGAGTTATCTTCTTCACGTGGTGATATTAACATTTGAATATCTGTCATGAGCATAACGGCATTAGATGACAAATTTTCAAAAGAACAGAAAAAGCTGGTCATTAAATCCAGAACATCTATGACAGATATTCAACAACTGTTGATATCATCATGCAAGGAAAGTTTAACTCTTATGTTTCTACTGAATAAATAAGTTATTTTGACCAAAAATATGTTTTGCTATAAAACTGAAAAAAACTTTACTTTTCTCGTGTACACTACACTACCACCATGACCTATACTTTGCCTAAAATAAATCTTATTAGCTCTTTATAGATATAAAAAAACTACTAACTACCCTCAGGTGTTCATACATCAAGTGATGTTATATGAGGCTTTCACTTTTGATATATTTTATCAATACTTCAAAATAACATTAAAATGTTATCAATTTTAACTAAAAATAAAATATGTTTCTATTTTATCAAACCCGCTCATGAAAATTGGAGTGTAATAGCTATGTGGTAGGGTAAAGGGCAGAGTATGGAAAATGAAGCTCATACTAGTTTCGTCTACAAATTTAAATGGAACGTCAGTTGCACATTCAGATTCTAAACATAATCTAGATTCCACAAATACTTGATGTGGCAGCCCTCGCCCTCAATTCCGGCGTGGCATCAGTGTTCTGCGGGACTGCATCGCATAGCTCTAATGTGCTAGGCGCAAACGCTGTGTGTGTGTATCTCTCTCACTAGTATCACCA
>CABEEJ010000601.1:228712-240643 GCA_901482245.1 Timema douglasi
GGGGGGGTGAGGAACGTCAAAAGGTTTATATTAAAAAAAATAGAGTCCAAAAAGGAGTGCGTTCAATTCCCACAGAGATAATTATTTATTACTTAAAAGGGGAAATTTATTATTTGGTTTGATGGAAGATTATTATTATAGTAGGATTTTCATAGAATTTTTTTTTTAGAAAATACAAACATATTTTTAAGGCCAACATTGATAACAATTTACTAAATAATTTGTGTTTTTTAATCTTTATTGATATATCTATAAAAAGTGCAAGACTCAGATCACGTGACCTGACGTATGAATTTGTCGAGATAGATAAAAACTTTTCCAACGGTCTTTCCTTATGGAAATTGGAACCAATATTTTTAAGTTTTTAAATTTGTGAGAACTAAGTCGAATGAAATTTACAAGATGCCACAGTTTTACTATAATGAGCACGTGCAACGTCCGATTAGTGGAAGAGCAAAACAGTTTTAAATTAAATTTCACTTAAATCAAAAACACAGTAAATTTAAGATTTCTTTCTTTTGTGTATGCGCTGGAGGTGGGGTGTGCCAAACACAGGTCAACTAATAATAACACTTTCACTATTCTTGTCTGTTAGCATCGGTTCTTATAAACCGTGTTTTAAACACATGTTTTAATTATGATAATGGGCTATGAATTAGATGAATTTAGAATAAGTGTATCCGCATATACGTGGAGAGAGAGAATGGAAAAACATTTTGAAAAACTACCCTCAGTATAAGCAACCAAGATTCGAACCTGGATTCCAAAGTTTTCAGCAGTTTAATCCAACACGAGAGTGACGCCTTAGACCATGCGACCACCGAAGAAGGAGGTCGCTAATTAACTTAACTTCCCTGTTATAATCTTCCATAAACACGCTCCAGTCTCTCTTCAGGTCAGCGTTTTTTTTATTGATGTACTAACATCCTGGACGTCCTGATAGTGACAGAACGTGTGGGTTAGAATGTGGAGAACACCACCTCCCCCTCCTCATTCTCGCTGCTCCCTACACAAAGGGTGAGTGTGTTGCTGTACCCCAGGGTACACAGCTATGATACCAGCATAAGCCTAAAGCCAGTCACCAGTGTGTGAGAGATACATCAACGGACACCACTGCAGTACAAGCAGACAACGCGCGCGCACATACACACACACCTCACATGTATGGTCGTATGCAAACACATATTATGCACTTCCAAATTAAAAATAAACGTACATTGGTTGTAAGACTTTATTTCAATTTCTAATGATGTAAAAATCATGTTCAATGATGTAAAAATTCGACGAAGATTTTTATATTTTACAAATAATAATTCACCAGTTTATAAAAAACTTTTTCTTAAGACAATATACCACAGTTTGATTCGAATAAAAATTGCTCATTTCACAGCTGGAAAAGCTAGCAAGTTAGACCTACTTTCATGTATGCATACGTCGATTCAAGTAATCTATAGCTCTCACTTTTGATAAACATTATCAATACCTATCCAAATAAAACGAATAATATGGTAAAATGTTATCAATGTTGAGTGCAAAAAACAAGGTATTTTCTAAGAGGCAGGCACTTCCTAAGAAAATTGGACTGCATAACACGTGTCATCAAAGTGCATTCCAGAAAAAATGGAAGTGAAAGGGGAGCAAAACACTTTATTCTCGACGGTAGATTGCATTTTGTTCCTTCAAAAGTCGAGCACAACAAGGGGGAGGGAGAGATTTGTGGAGCCTGCAAGCCAAACAACGCAACGAAAATAGGAGCGGAAGAGACAATCTCAAACGAAAAAGGATTCCGGCATTAAATATTCATACTTTGTGTGTAAAGAAGGCGGGATGCGGATGATGCTAGAACGAGCAAATCACCACTTTAGTTTCACTTGATTTATAACACTCGTTACATACAAGACTGGGGGAGGGGAAGGATATCCAATATTATTGTACGCTCAAGAAATACGGAAGATGTAAAAAAATGTTTATTTTGAAGCACTTCATTATTTAATACTTTCTTTCCTTTGACGTCCGCAACGTTTAGAGAAATACCCCCACACTATGGTTAATTACTTATGATAAGAGCCTCAGAGCCACTAGACATATTATTTCAAATTATAATAGTCCGTTGTGACCAAGTTATTTGTAGCACCGCGTTTTATTACCTGTTCGGATTATACGTATACGTACTGATCACTCCAATGAGTTATGGATAAGGCAGGTTTAATTTAGATAAAGTGCACCCGCATTTGCATGGAGGCAGAGTGGAAAGACGATATAGGAAAACCTATCAGTACACCCGAACGGCATTCAATCCCCGATATCTTCGTAATTGGTAGTCTAGCCCAACATGAGTAGCGCGTTGTATCACGCGGCCACCGAAGCGGGGGATAACATTATATTATTATTGTTATAAAAAGTGATAGCCGCAGATCACATGACTTGACGTATTAATCTAGTTAATTTTTATGGCCATCAGCTCAAGCTCTTTATATGAAAATAGGTCTGTATAGTTTATTCAACTCTTACTGTAGTATGTAGATTAATATACGAAACAAGAGAGAGAGAGAGAGAGAGGGAAGTATGTGTGACCGGGAAGGATGCCAAACCCAGTAGAAGACAAAGGGTCCCGGTAAAGGGCTGCTTTTATCACGTAATTCAATCGGTGGACCTTCTCCCTACCTCCCCCCTTTTCACCCCAGACAGCGTAATTAAGGGCCGGCGATCCACACACGAGGGTCGACTGACAAGGTGTGACAACATTCGCCATGTTTTGATTAATGATTTCCTGAACACGAAGAGGGGGTATTGTTGTCAAGGAGGAGGGGTGATCGAACTACACGACCCTTGCGGCATAGTCATTAAACTATTGCTTGGCATACTTACAGCTGTGCATTAGCGTTTCATCTAACACCCGAAATATATAGGGTACAGGGGGAAAAGGAGGAAACTCACATCAAACATTTTCCAGGACCATGACATAAATCTCAGACCCCGTAAGAAGCAAACTAATAAATAATAAAAAAAATGACAAACCTCTTAACCATAATCTAAAGTACATTAGAAAGGTCCCACGATTGTCCAACAGATGGTAGAACTAGCTCAATTTTAGTTAAAAACCATCTACTCTGAGTTTGACTTGCATGCAGCCCTTCGGCCGGTTAGTGCTGCCCACATCATCTGGGGTGAATCACGTGTCCTAGGGAATTCCTCTAAGGGTGATAGTTTCCCATTGCTTTCAGCATTGTATTTATATGAGCGATCAAGAAAGGTTCTATCATTTTTTCCAGGAAAAGTATTTTCACATAATTTCCAGGGTTCTTTTACATGCCACAATACACATGGGATTGATGGCTTTACTTCTTCTCCGAAGGAAGTTGTGCTACAGATTTGCACGCGAGAAAAAGTGCTTTTTGAGGGATTTACTTTAATTTTTTAGGGGTCAAAATAAATCAAACAATTCTCCAGTATAAAAAGTATTTTCTCCACATGGTGTCCTCAACAGTTGTTCAATATCTGTCAAGAGTGTTCTGGAATTTAATGACAACTTTTTCTCTTAATTTAAAAAGTTTCTCATCTAATTCCGCTAAGCTCATGACATATTCAACAACTGTTGGTATCACCATTTGAAGACAATTAAACTCTGTATGTACTAGAGCAATATTCACTTTATTTCGGCTAAAAGGTTTTTGCTAGAAAAACTGCAAAAACACTGACCTTGTCTCGCGATCTCTCACCTTATTCCTCCAAACCTTGATACACAGCAGCAATCAGCAACAGCGGCCCTCCTGTCAGAGGAGTGGGTACTCGCGTCTCGGAAACTACCAAGATGGACGTCTGGAATAATTTAGGAGATGAGCGAGCAAACTGTGTGTGTGTGTGTGTGTAGCGAGCTTTGCTGGCTGTAGATGAGTGAGGAGTATCCCCCCAAGACAAGGTTACATACCCCGGACAACATGTCAACATCACGCCCAGAATTACAAATTACAGCGTCCAAACAACGTCCCCCAGCCCGCCTCGCACACGCTTTGTGCGAAAAGGGTTCATCTGGGAAGGTGAGACGCTACGGGCAAGCGTTTCATTGTAATAATTTTCTAACACTCCATGGACTCCGTTTCCGTAACGACTACATCGCTATTATTTAGTCAATTTAATGTGAGACTGTCGCCTACTATTACGATAATTTGGGTTACCTTAGGAAAAGTTAAGGGCAAATGACATTCAATATGATCGTATAGGTGACCTGGCGGTCTAGGGGTAAGGTGTCAGACTGTGCTGGCGGCCGGGGTTCAATCCTCGGTCCCGGCACAGATTTATCTGATGAGCAAACCCTTCCTTCACCTCTGACAAGACATCTTGTGAATGTGGGGAATGCCAGGCCTCCACCGTGGTTCGGATTCCACGTTAAACTGTAGGTCCTCCATTTCATCTCACAATCACCCTACCATTACATATTAGCGTAAGTGCGTACAAACCGAACGGGTAGTAGGACGCGGTGCTGATAATAATAATAATAATGATCGTATAGTTGATTTTTTTATTGCGTATTGTCTAATTAATACAAATTGGTCTCTTATTAATACAGTAATAAAGAAACTTAAATCGCCAGACTAAGAGACCGGAAGTATTCGTACGCGTTTGTCCTCCTTAGAGGAGCAACAAGATCCTCTCCTCGGCCTTTTTATATCCTTTGATAACGCCACTGTAGCATCTGAACGCTACTACGATTAGATCACCCTTGTTTAGAAGTATCCTTTATTATTACTGCTACCCTTTAGAAAAGTCAAGATTCGTCATAATTACGAGGTATAATATATCAACGATTACAATAATCTCTATAATATAGAATTTGAGAAAGTAAAAAACTCTATGAATGCAACCGTTTAAGATCACACACAACCTTATTTTTCAATTTAGGAGTTCAATTTGGTCTTCAAAGATCATTTCCATCACCAGACCCCCCCCCCCCTACTTAATAGTTTTACTTTCCACACCCACTTATATGTTCTAAACAAGAAGTAAAAAAGGTGATCACTTCTCAACTCACATTCACTTAAAAACAAGGGAAGTAGTTTTAAGTTTGTATGTGGGGGAGAGAAAGGATCAGTAGATAATGCAACAGACTGTGGATGAACGAAACCCCAACGACCTCTCCCTCCAAGTTTGCCCGTCTCACCCGAAGTGGTATAAAACTTCATCTGCGCGGCGGCACAGAAGGAAAACACAAGTTCCTCCCCGATACTGTGTAAATAATAGATCACTCCCATTCCGTGGGATATGGACCAACTTTACTGTTACGATCTTCTAGATCCTCCTCCCCCTTCAAAAGGTCCCTCACACTCATCAACACACATGGGGTATGGGTGATGCAGAAGAAGGGGGCGAGGGAAAGGGAATAAACCCTGGATGCAGGGGGGTAATGTCTTCGTCAGTCTCGTCCGGGAAAATCATTTGACGTTTCGAGGCACAGTTTACAGCACAAATAAACAGACGTGTATAGAAGAGGCCAGCAGTGAAATAATCTTCTCAGCGTTCACTTCTATAACTCAAAAGGCCGATACTATAAAGCTGACTAGAATGGAAATGGTTCTTTGATGCAGAGATATGATGGGATATAACTGTTGTCATTAGAATGAGCTTCACAGTATCTGTCCTAACATGGAGGGAGTGAACTGTAATTAGAATGAGCTTAATAGTCTCTGACCTAACATGGAGGGAGTGAACTGTTGTCATTATAATGAGCTTAATTCTCGGCCACAGAACACAGAAAACATTGAGGACGACCATTTAGAGATCAGAAAAAACATAAGTTCAAATATAGCTATATAACTATAGCTTATATGCGTGGAAATGTGGAAAAAAGCAGTCGGGAAATGCACGTTATTGTTTTTTCACCAAGTTGTTAATATCTTGCCTGTTGTCAAAAGATGTAGAACTTATAATTGACGAGACCATAGATCCACAGGTTCTTTAACGGTTGTGAAACTTGGTATCTTTCCTTATCTTTATAATGATTTTCCACTGTCTCCAGGCAATCGCGGGTACAACATATCTAAATTCAACCTTCCTCAAAATACGAACGTAAATTGTACATATGGGTATAGCCCAAACGGGTAGTACGTGGTGATAAAAACAATTATTAGTGGATCAAATGTTACGCTTCACTCCAGTCTCTATTCCTCTTTACGATCGACTGCAGCCATAACCTCTGTCATACAGTATACTTTACAGCTGTATTATCCTCTTAAGTCACTTAAACAACTTAATAAGCTTACGGCGAGCTCGTTTACACACCTCTAAAAGCGTAAATACCAGTTTATTGGCTAACCCAAGGGTTTATTAAAACTCGCAAACGTTCCAACAGAAAGCGTACCGTGTTGACGGAGCTTAATTGAAAAACATTTCCAAAGACCCATCGGAATAAATAAAAGTGAGACTGCTATGAAACATGATAGATATAAACTCAAAAATAATCCGCGATAATATTTAATCAGAGAGCCATCGAAATTGTTAGAGTTTTATTTGCAGATTTTCTGCTTTATATATATATAAACACACGAGGGTGTGGAATCCAACAGACCCCAGGGTGTGGAATCCAACAGACCCCAGGGTGTGGAATCCAACAGACCCCAGGGTGTGGAATCCAACAGACTCCAGGGTGTTGAGAGTAGCAATGAGGGTAATTAAGACAAATCCCAGACCGGGTATTTTGCCAAGCTTGTTATATAGTCTGTGTCACAACTCCCAATGAAATGTGTTTTGACATGCTACAGCCATATTTAACGCTGCTTTCACATTTAGCTAACAAGCTGGATGTGAGAGCTAATGCCCGTCCATCATTTCTGCTTGCAAATTAAACAACACTAAAACAAGCGTCCTAGATGTCTACCTCGCAATGGTCTAATTAATATGCAGTGCCCTAAATAGGGTACAATTTATATTCAAACATGATAGTTTGTCCTAGCTTAGATTTTTAAATATACAATTTACTGACCTCACAACTTGTGCTATACAGACATTTAAAATTGATACAATCACGGAAAATCAACTATTCTTTCAGGGGTGCCGGTCTCTTACATTACTTTTGAATATCCAAGTAGACTCAAAAATCTACATACTATATGGTATTAGTAACTCGAAAGTTCATTTATTATGGCGAAACAAAAATGTTACTATAAAAAACTGCGAACATATTGTCCTTAACTTGCAACAGTTGAACTCTGTGTTCTTGGGGTAAAGTGCTCGCCTCAGGACCTGATGTTCGTGGGTTCAAACCCAACCGAGGTGGGTGGATTTTTCTTTAGCGATAAAAATCTGTAGTACAACTTCCTTCGGAGGGGAAGTAAGCCCGTCGGTCCCATGTCAATTGTGACGTGTAAAATTAACCCTTTAGGATATGTGCGAATATCTTTCCTAGCAAAATTGGAAGAATTTTTCGTTCTAGCTCCTAGAAATTCTCTTGTGCTGATATAATAAGTTCGTTCAGAATGTGCACATTTAATACCTTGGAAAGAATTTTAAAAAGTAACTCCTAAATTCAGATCATCTCACCTTAAAATAAAGTAAGGGCGGAAGTAGGCCTTTTTATTGTGGTTTGTTTTAATTTGAATTACAAGGACCACCTTATAGTAACATATTAACCAAATTAATTTTCAATCTTTTATTTGGATGACGTTAGATTAATGGATGAGGAAAGGAGGGTAATTTGAGGGGTTTCGTGGGTTATAGGTAAGCACTTAAGGAAAAACAAGCACGGAATAAGCAATGCAAAATTGATTTTACCAGACCCTATTACCTAAGCCTCTATTTATTTGTTAGAATTGCAAGACCACCCCTTTGAATTATAGGCATATAGGTATACTAATTGAGCTAGTGTGCTAGGAATGAAGAAAGTTTAATTTAAAGAAAGTATGGGAAACTTTATCAAAAAAACCTCAGTACACCCGAACGGGATTCGAACCCCGATCTACTCATCATTGGTAGTCTAGCCTATTACTAGAGCTACGCCTTAGACTATGCGGCCACCGAAGTGGGTTTCCAGGCAATTCACATTGCTGTCAATCCCTAAATAATTTTCTTGATTTTCACGAATGAAAATTGATTCTATCGTCATATTGAAAGTTTTTATAATTTAAATATCAACTTCATACGAAATAAAGAGATCAAATTTAAAATTGGCCATTTTTGAAGAAGTTTTTTTCTATCATTCACTAGCAAACTGTTTCAGAAGGAAATCTATACCGTAGGAAGAAAAAAGGACAGAGCCGAAATAGGTGCGTAAAGGCTCTTATTCATAAAATAGGCAATCGTTGACATTATAAAACGAATATTTTATACTAGAAATAATATGAGATACATTCTAACAGCCTATATTTTACGATCGAGAAAAATCTGTCAAATAGACAGAATCTGTCCCAAGTGAGGATTTAAAACCAAGACGGTATCCCAAGATTGGTCAGACTTTTGCATCTCTTTATCTTCTTCAGGAAAGGAAAATCCTTTTTTACGATCTACTACGTAGCCATAGGATGATCTAATTTGTCCCATCTAGTAAAAAATAAAGTAATATCCCATTTTGTGTTTTAATAGTACGAATTATATTACATTCAAAAACTTATGATCCTTTAACTGACTGGTCGCACTGTGTCGGATTTTGTAACGATTCTACACAGGCACAAACAATTTATTTCTCTCGAACTTTGATTGCTAAGGTGACCGACCAGTAGATGGAATGTTTGGCCACCCCTGTTCTACCATATTAGCCCTTTCACCAACGAGAGAACCAATGCTACGTAAGCGGCATAGCGTTTATTGCTTTTATGGGCAGTTACATAATGTTGAGCCGTTAGCGCCTGGTACTGCATTCATTTTATAGTTAACTCCAAATGCTTCAATGACCTCATGGTATAAGGCGTCACTCGTGTTGAACTAGACTGCTGATGACAGATGGCGGTTCCTGATTGGATGAAATTAGTTTTTTTTCCAAAATGGTTTTCCACTCTTGATCCCATGAAAATGCGGGTAAACTTCAACTTTCCTCATCCCTAGCTCATTAGCGTAGTTAGTTTGTATACGGATAGTCCGAATGGGTAGTGAAACGTGCTTAAGTACTTTTGGCATTTTTGATCCCACCAGGATACGAGCCCTAGTCCTTAAGATATGGTACAAGCAAAGTTTCCACAATCTTGCCTATGGCCGCGTTCCACTGACTCACAAAGCCCCTTCACAGTGGATAAAGAGGAATTATTAAGCAGGAATGTAATTGAGGCAACTATTGTCTAGTCACGAAGGGATTGTAAAAAACACATAATATTTACAACATGATCGTAAACATCCATTAATGGTTCTAGACTCGGGTTAAAAAGATAGGTGTATTAACCTTTCACCGACCGTAGTTCTGGTCATTTAAACTGTGAGCAAAAACTATATTGCAATACTTTCCTTAGTAATTAATTGTGGAGCTCCAGGCACAGATCTACTGGCTTTTAGAGCACTTGTTTGAGTCCCATGTAGGGTTCACCATAAATAAACACCGCGGGATCTAATAAACCCACCTGCAACAAACATCTGCCGGAAGAGCCGCCACAAAAATAATAGTTCAGTTATTATAAAGATACAAGAACAAAAAGGGGTGAAAGTAATACGACAATAATTCCAGGACAACTTTGGTATTTCAAACCCCATTAGGACCCCAGCAAGGACTTTTTAAATTAATTGAAATAAGATTCCTCTTAACCATAAAATAAAGTGCATTATATATTTATCCTTATTGTTTAACAGATGGCATCACTTACTCAATAAGTTATCCCTCTCCCCCCATTGCCAGTTATTTGTTTCATGGAAACGTTCCAGGAGCAGTGTGCTTGTTATTAGCTAGATGACTTATCTAATTTAACTTAACATGATTAATAGGCTGAATTTTTAAGGGAATGCATCAACATTCCTCTGCAATGATGGACAATTGCATATAATGAAAAAAGAACCTTTTCTGAGATCAAACCAAGTCTTTCAATCATGACAGCTATCTTTTAGTGGGTTAAACAAAGGAAGAACCCTATCTGGCAGCTAAATGTTAGTGTATTCACACGCCAAGCATTGTCCTGTAGTTGCGCTAGAGATGGTGTCAACTAGAATAGTTGCAAGATAAATCTATATGAAGAACACGCTAAGAAGGGACGTATCTGAAAACTATAAAATAAGCTAAAGCTAATTTAGTATATCTAAAAGTGATATCATAATTGCTGCAGTTTTAACTTAGACAGTATAAATATAATGTATAATGATACAAAATTTAAATGTAGTAAGTGTTGAACGCAAACAAAAATAATCTTCTAAAATATACTTTCTGCAGTTTTCCTACTTTTGCTGGCTAGTCTGCATTTCATGTTTAAATCATTTAAAAGGATCTTGAGACGAAACTACTATATATTTCACTTTAAGTTTGTTTATGGTATTACTCCATGTGCATTCCTTAAGTTAAATATCAATTATATGTATAGTAGAGTTCTAATAAAAATAATCTATTTGAAAATACAATGACATTTAACAATATTGTTTTTTTTAGGTAGTGAACATGACTTGACGTGTGAAAATGATAAATTAGATTTAATTATCTTTATAATTATCAAAGACCGCTCTTTCTACTAGAAACTTACTCTAGTTATATTGTTGAGTTTAAGATTTTTTTTCTCTCCTAAATTTGTACATAAGTGATGGATTTTTTTCAACTATCTTGATCACTTCACAAAAGTAAAAAAAAAAAAAACATGCACCAGACAAAAATGTCGGTGAGAAAAGAGAAACATCTTTGTCCGCAAGGAGCATAAGAAACAAATTCATTTTCAAAGACCTGAATCAAAAAGTATATATATATGTATTTTTTTTGCTTATAGCTCAGAAATGATTGGTTTTATAAAAATATATTTAAAGTAAAAGATGTTTATCTTTAATAGTACTACATCTCTACAATAAGTTATTTCGTATCTCAAATAGTTGCGGAGAAATGGTGAAAATTTTCATAAGAAAATAAGAATTGCCGTCTTGTTTATAATGATAAACAGGGTTTAGATACAAAATTTAATCAAAATCGTTAAGGTGAATTTATATAAAATCTATGTTCTTTTTTCCCTTCGGTAAGGTAGCCCGTATTTAATTATAGGATTGGATATCTAATTGCAAACACTCCTCGGGGGACCTCTACACCGAGTTTTAGCCCACTCAGTAAAATAGTCTCTACCCCAGCCCGAGGTACAGACAGACGGCGTCACGAGAAACACTTTTTCGGTTTAAGGTCATGAAACGCCAATATTTATTAAAATCTCGTCAGATTTTTTTGACGATCACAATACTTCTCTCTCTGAAGTTGAGATAAAGTAAAAAATGTAGAATAAATAAAATGTACGATTTCATACTTAGCTTATTAATGTTCTTCTGACATTACCGATTATTGCAGATAGAGGTTATTTTGGTCTCACTCTAATATAATTTTAAAGTACTTGATATATTTGCGAGTTTAGGAGACTCAAATAACAACTTTTATTGACGACTAGTTTTCCTCGTGATCAACTGAAAGTTGACGTGAGATCGACCGTTCGCCGATCCCTGGACCACACCATCAGGTATCGAGTGTTGTTCCAGGCGTAAAGTCTCTCTACATTGCAGGGGTTCCTAATAAGGGGTCCGCGAAACAATTATAAATTTATTTAAATCTTTTATTTTTATTGTCACATAAAATAAATAAATATTCGCTTTACAAAATTTGCTCAAACATCTGGTGTTTTTTCATTACCGTCCGAATAAACATTTTCCTTTTACAAATATGAAATGGATTACGTATATAAAAACTAGAAATGGGTGAATAGGTTTTTAATTTCCCCCCATATGGAGGGGGAGATGAGGGGGCCATGGAGAATTATCATGGCTTCTGAGATAGAGGATGAGTTTGGGGGG
>CABEEJ010000602.1:4869-37471 GCA_901482245.1 Timema douglasi
CCCCAAGTTCACCCGACTCAGATTCGAACCTCGACCTCTCAGTTATATAAGCAATAAGTATGTGACCCATTAGTTCCCATGACCCTCGGTATTTATAAGTTAGGTTTTTGGTTGGTTGTTTGTTTGTTTATTAAGATATTTAAAGGTGTCGCCTACTTGGTGGATTCACTCGTATATGATGTCATCATTTGGGTCGCATTTCGAGTCACGCCGTATTTAAATTACCTGACTCAAACTCTGAGATCCAATCAATTCCTGCCCTCATTGTAATTAATACAGAAATTATGAATGTTCCTTGTTTCCATTGTCTACCTCCACTCGATACTTTCTCTTCCGAAACTCTTTGAACCCAATATAGCGGCCCGGGTATACGGTTTGTCAACTTCTCTTTTCGGGGTAGTGAGTCTGCCTACTGAACCAAAGGTCCCGGGTAAGATTTCCGGTGAAGCCATAAAACTGTATCATTGGTGAAATTTGAGTATCTTTTTTTTTAGTGGAGAATCAACGGCCCGGTTTTGAGGCGGTTATATATTTAAGCTAGTTTATAAGTTGTGTGCTGAAACGGTAGGATTTGGCTGATTCGACATTGGTTGGTTAGAAAAATCATATAAAATGAACCCACCATGATTCCCCATGAACTTTTCTATTCGAATTATTGTCAAAAACAACCAATGAATTCAAATTTCAGGCTGAAATATTTGGAAAATTCTATTCCTTTGTATTGTTAATTTTTTCTAGTTTGTACTCATTTCAAATATAACTTAACGATCTTTATTAAACCACCCCATATGCCGAGAATGTAAAATAAAGTTGCAGTCATACTATTGACGCAAAGTAATCCTACACCGGCGGCGAAAAGATCGCCTAATAAGAGAGATGTGTTGGCTCGGCTTTCATCAAATCTGATTAAAATCTGTAATTTTGGTTTGCCAATTTTACCTAATTTTTATATTTGGTGTTTGAATTTTTTTAATTTTTTACATTTTTATTGTGTATGTGTGCTTTAAATACCATGCATAACACAAGTTGGATTATATATAATAAATTTTATTGTTATTTATTTATTGTGTACGATCTAGATACCTACTCATTTAAATAGTTAATTAATCTCTTGTATTTCGAATTAAAAATGTTTTAACGATTAATCAGCTGGTTCGGTTCAAAACGTTCACGTTAAATACCCCAAATAATAATAATAATAGTAATGTTTTATAAAATTACAAAGTACAGTCTGGAGTCGATTGGTATCGTAATTCGCAGCCACACGTTTCCAGCAGGTATTCCAATCATTGTCCCAGTGTCTGCCCGTCTGTTACAGTATGATAATGTACGTTAGCCGCTTGACTGCTTTGCCAGATAACCCGTGTATCTCGTGGGCCTGACCCCCCTTAATGAGTAATCACTGTTCCGGTAATTGTGTAATAGGTAACCTATTCCTTAATGAAGCCAGTTGTTGATAATACCAGGGACCCAGGTGTTCCACAGAAATTACGCCGGCTTGTCCCGTCATTTCAAAGGCACTGCCTGTAGATAGTTTTTGTTAAATATAAACACAAGGGGATCTTTCTAAATATTTTTGGTCTGGTTCTGTGGTGTAATTTTTATACGAACGACTATCCAAACTAAACCAGAACCTTAGGGATGCAAACCCGGGACTACATATCATTTGAAATTGTTTGTTTGTTTATATGGTTTTATTAATTAACAGTAAACATAAACATGAAAACATGAATAAAACATGGGAAACATAAAAGATCATTTATAAATTATTAACCGACAATGAGAAAGTTATATATTTGTTTTTCTAATACTTTAGACACATTAGGACCACCTCTATGGTCTAGTAGTAAAGAGTTCCTGGGTTCGATCCCCGGTTTTTCTAGATTTTTCTATAAAGCGGTGGGTCTAGAATGGGGTAAAACTCAGCCTCGTGAGGACAAATGAGGAGCTATTTTAACGAAAAGATAGCGGCTGCGGTTTAGTGAGCTGAGATTAACGATCAAAGAGTTCGTTGTACTGATCATAATACACCCTCTATTCGCAAAAGTTGGCATTATCGATTGCTGGCCGAAATTATATATTTAAAAATATATATATCAGAATGATTATATTTTTATATCTGTGGATGAATTAAATAAAATTAACCATAAGATATTATATCAGATTAATAGCACAAAGTGGACCTCGATGGTCTTTGGGTGAAGTGCCCACCTCAGGAACCGATGTTCATGAGTTCAAACCCAACAGGGGTTAACGAATTTTTCTTGAGCGATACAAATCTGTAGCACAACTCCTTTCGGAGGGGTGGTAAAACAATCGGTCCCATGCTGATTGTGGCATGAAAGAGAATCCTGGAAGGTGTGATATTACCTTTCCCAGCAAAGTTGGTAGGTTGTTTCACTATCTCTGAAATACATTCTCGTGCGTTGATATAAACAGTCGGTTCAGAATATGCACGTCAAATAAAAAAATAAAACAGTAGCATCCACATTATTTTTTGACAGAAATAATAAAAATATGGTGATTCTAATAGTTGATCTGGTGGTCTAAGGGTAAGCTGTTAGATTTCTGTGCTGGGGATCCGGGGTTCAATCCTCAGTCCCGTCACAGATTTATCTGATTACCAAACCTTTCGTTCATCTCTAACAAGACGTAACAAGAGAACTTGTGAATGAGAGGAATGCCAGGCCTCCACCGTGGTTCGGATCCCACGTTAAACTTTAGGTCCTGCGTTTCATATCACAATCACCTTACCATTGCACATTAGCTTAAGTGCGTATAGCCCGTACGGGTAGCAAGACGTTATAATAATAATAATAATAATAATAATAATACTAATATTCTAATAAGACACGTGCATTTTAGATTTTAATTTTGAATAATTATTATAAATAATACTAAAAAAAAGTATATTTTTATTTCCAGTCCCGGCCTTCAACAACCATCTAGAATAAAGGCGGGCCCACACCAATGAATGGAGTCAATGATTGGTCTAGGCCTATTCAAGTGGGAGTAAAATCTAACGGGTTTCATGGAATCTTGGCACTCCAAATGAATATATTTATGGATTTTCACTACAAATTGTTAACATTTATTAATAAATATTTCATGCATAAGTTTATATCGTTTAATTGAATATGATAATTATAAACCGGTTCAAATTTACAAGAGTATTGTTTTGCATTACAAATTAAATGAAGGTATAACAAATACAACGGAGGAGTTAAGAATATCGGGAGCATTCAAATGAAGTAAATTTCTGTTCTTGTGTGTAATTTTTTTTTTCAGTCTTCTCGCATTTAATATATTTTATAAACCTGCAAGCATACATCCCATAGAAATATATTATAATGAACCGACATTATATCTCTATTCAATGTTCAACAAATCACCGAATGCCAAATCATTTACTAAGGTAGTTTATGCAGCGAGTTTAAAGACTAGATCCCCTCAAAAATATTCGTGGACGCTTAATTATTTTAGTAAACAGGAGTACAGACAGAGCTAAAGCTATAATCCCGTCTTTTATATCCAAAAATTGTGGTCCTCACTTGATATAACCCTCGTAGATTTTCCCATGTTTGTGGAAAGTTCTAAATGTAACCAGGAAAGACTATTGGGCAAAGTCGGATGACAAAGACACGTCAGCAAATACAAGCATTAACAGAATAGTAGAAATATAGAGATTTATACAAAAATTCGCCTGAATTCGTCTGAAAGTAGGACAAAAAAACTCAATTGAAATAAGTAATCTTAAACCATGTTTCCAAAACTTTCGCCAGTCTCGTACTCCTTTTGAGTCCGTGATTTACTCATCATACTACTTCCAGATATTGAAAAATAATTTTTAACCAAATACCAGGTAAGTTATTAATGGTCCTTCCAAATTTCAATAAGATATTAGTGGTAAGCTTAGCCATGACAGAGAAAAAGAAAAGTTTCTAAGAGTCCTTAAGATAACATCAACATTTGAGTTATTTTGTTAATCAAACTTACTAATAAAAATTAATATAACTCAGTGGCACGTCGTGAACTCCTTGAAATCCTTCGCGTGCACTTTAAAACAAGTGTACCACACTTTATAAAACAAAACTATAGACAAGCAGTTAGGGATAAAGCCCTCTGGTAAAGCTAGGTGCTAATCACTCAGCTAATTCTGCCGCTTCAAGGGTTGTTGGATGGTTTATTCTGGAGTTTATGAACGCGGCGTCTCACCACCTTTCAAATAGTAACAATCACAGCCAATATATTAGCACCACGTCTTACTACCTGTTCAGGTTACATGAATATGTACAGTACTAACGAAACTAATGATTTAGAGATAAGCAAGATTGAGTTTAAAGGAAATATACCGGCATTTGCGTGGAGAGCCATTTTGGAAAACCAGCCATTCGACTAGGATTTAAACCCCGATCTCCTCGTCTTCGATAGTATACTCTAATACGCGAGTGACGCCTTAAACCATGTGGCCACCGAAACATATCAAATAACAATATTGTTTAATACTTTGGATCAGGGCGTCTCTAGAGCTACTGCTCAACAGACTAAGTAAGTTTTGATCTTATTCTGTTGTTTTTTGTAAACAGAATCTTACTTGTCCCTCAGTATATAGGATAAAGTTATAATTTGGATAAAATGAATCGGCGATTGCATGAGGATATCAGTCTAACATTGGAGAGGAAACTCATTCTATTCAACCGGAATTCAAGCCTCAACCCTCTCACTATCGAAAATCCGCTTTATTGCAAGAATGACGCATTAGACCGTGAAAACACCTATACAGGATTTATCTTTATTATTCAAATTCAGGTGGTTAGATTGACAGATAAATAACAATAAAACTATTACCAACAAAGAAGAAAATGTATTAATTTATTGTAAATTATTTCTTGTTATATTTCCCGAAATCGCCCATTAACTTTGGGATTCGATTGCTGTGATTAGTTAAAATGGCCACACTGGCCCACTGGGAGTGAAGATTATTAACAAATAAACAATCAGATCAAAGCAAAAGTCTAGAATTAATCTCGGCAATTATTACTGTCTGATTGTTAGAAAGCTGCATGAAACTTTGTTTTCCAACTTGATTACCTTCTCACAAGGTGTACTTCCAAAACTTTGGGAAACTGGAGTTGGTTAATAAAGATCATTTTACTATAGTAAAGTTAGCTAGACAGAACTATCTCGAATTTGGTATTACGAGATTTCATTCCTGAATGCGGTTTGTAAGTTTACTTGCGCCATTAGGATGATTAAAGGCAATTTAAGACAAAGTTACTGTTTTATCCTAACGCTAAATATAAATGTTTTATGTAAGATTTTTAAATGACTTGTCTTTCAGATTCTATCTGCAAAAAAAGAAGGAGAAACGGACAGTCAGGAACCTTGAAATTTTCAGCCGTCCATCAATGGAAGGTTTTGTTAAGTTATAAATTCTGTCAGATGGGTACGATTCACGACCTTATGGTCTAATTTATACAAACACAGTCAATTTTGAAAACTTTCACACATACTCAGGGCCTTATGAACATTCTGGTTGATGGACCAGGGTCAACTAAATGAACCAATTTTGACGTGAGACATAAATGGGTAAATAAACATATATGCATACGTCTGGAAAGGTTATCGTAAGTCTGACATTTAAAGATAAAGTATTTGTGTATTACTTTTAATTTTTTTTTGTAAAATATTAAATAAAAATAAAAACCCAATATAAAAAACTAGAAAGAATTTAGTTAAATAACAAATATAGTTCATTATAAAAATAATTCGAACATTAAATGGTATGCCTACTACTTACAAATTAAAGACTATTGGAAATAACTCTCCTCAATTAGCTAAACTATAAAATGATTTAACACTCTCCCTACAACAAATGCAGATTCATTTATTCAGAACTCTGCCTTCCTTTTCACTTCCATTTTAGTGCATTGTGATATTAGTAAAGATCGGACGGATAGTAAAACGCGATGTGAAAACAATTATAATGAAGTGTTTAGCGCTGTAGAGTAAGACTCGCTTTGCTTGTTGGGGGCTCCACCCCCAAAACCCCAGTGGGTTTTCTTTGCAAGTGGGTGTAAATTAATATAATTCCAGAACCATACTTTGATAGGTCTTACTGTTTAGCCATAAGAGACCTCCAAAGAAAGGTCTGCACCGACTTTAAAGTTGCTCCACCATTTTGAATATTTTTCAAGGGTTAAAAAAAATGTTTAAACTTTTTGGAACTTTCCCGTCGGTTACAGGTTATAAGCTATAATTTTGCCCAATTTCAAGTTTCTAGCTCATGTTGAAGTGGGTAAAAATTAATGTCAGTGAGTGAGTCAGCAATGTGGCTTTGGGGTAGTATAACTCGTTTTGCTCTTTGGGGGCTCCACCCCCAAACCCCATGTGGCTTTTCTTTGGAATTGTATGTAAGCTAATTTAGTTCCAGAGCAGTTTTTTGAAGACAGGCTAGAAGCTATAATTTTGCCAAATTTCAAGTTTCTAGCTCATCTGGAAGTGGGTAAACATTAATGTCAGTGAGTGAGTCATCCGTGTGGCTTTATGGTAGTATAATTATTTTTAAATATGAACACGTGGTGGTTACAAAGGTAGGAGTTATTTTCAAAGAGGTTTTAACCATATTTTGCAAACTTAGTTTTACATTTATATCATAGCATAATTTTTAATATCACAAGCTCCTGAAAAAGTCTGACTTTACAAACTAACAAGAATCTTGTGATTGCGTAATCGTTGTCTTGTCATGTATTCGTGCAAGTCTCTGTAAAAACAATATCAATCATGATGTCCATGTATGGTGATACAAATATTTTTTTATTTGTGGGTAGTAAGCCAACCAACAACATAGACAAAAAAATAAATGTAAAAAGTTTTTTACGTGAATTTTGTATGAATATGCAGTTCAATGAACAGTAGTGCTTAGTTTGTGGATATTTGTAATAGTTATATTTCATATAGGTAAAACTGTTCGTATTTATGGTTTAAAATATCAGTATAATACGATTTAAGTTTATAATTCAAGTATATTTGTATTGTCGAATAAAATATTGCAATAAATCCTAGTACTAAAAAACAAAGTATTATCATGAGTGCTCTTTCCTTCTTTTTTTCTAACATTGTATACGAGAAAATGGTAAATGTTTTCCGATAGATACATCCTATATGACACACGTAAACTGTGTATCTACCCCATATAAATTCAAAGTTTCAGAAAGAAAATTGTAATTTCATTGGGCTTCCCATTCTCATGACGAATACTTTCAATTTGAACAAAAATAAAGCCGTAAAAATTCTTTTTCATAAAAATCAAAAAGTTACATATTTTGAGAAGAAACAGCCTTTATCAAGCACATTTAGTAAACAAATATAAACTTTTAGTTTAAAAAAATTTGTATATCAACCATTATCACTATCAAAGCTTTTTTTAAATATTTGTGTGCATCCGATTTACTGTAGCGTATGCTAAGCTTTTGCGCTTAGCAAGCTACAGTAAATAGCAACCCCTTTAAATGCTTGTATACTTCTAAGCCAATAAACTTTTTATGTTTCAAATACTAGCCCCATAAAATAAATATTGTGACTTCAACACACCCCATTCTTCAAATAATTGAGTCTGTCTTATTCTTCTCTAAAGATCGTCGTGAGAATGCAGACTATTTCAACAAAGAGGAAGATCACGCCCTCTCGGAAAAGAGTTTCCCAGAACAATGGTACTTCCCCACGAAGGCGTCAACTAACAAATGTGTGTACCGTCTACGATGCATGCGTCTTCTGTGATTTGAATTTGACTTCGGTGCGAAGCGGAAGGACGTCTTTCTGACCAAGTTCCGAACGGCTCATTTCTTCTTAAACTATTTTCTACTTTTTACTGTGATTTCTCGTAAAATTATATTTAGTGAAAGGTAGCCTGGTAGTCTAGGGGTAAGGTCTCAGACTTCAATGCTAGGGGTCCGGTGTTCAATTCCCGGTCCCGGCACAGATTTATCTGATTACCAAACCTTCCGTCACCTCTGACAAGACATCTTGTGAATGTAGGTGAATGCCAGGCCTCCACCGTGGTTCGGATTCCACGTTAAACTGTAGGTCCTCCATTTCATCTCACAATCACTCTGCCATTACACACTAGCGTAAGTGCGTATAACCCGAACGGGTAGTAAGACGCGGTGCTAATAATAATAATAATAAATACTAATTATTTTTAACTATAGTCCAATTTTCATTAAAAAATAGATAATACAAACTTTATTTACGGCAAACTCGCCTCGGTGGTGTAGTTAGCTAAGGTGCTAGTTTCGTGATGAGCTAGACTGCCGAGGACGGAGAGACTGAGGTTCGAATCTTGATCGGGTGAACTGGGAGTGTTTTTTCCTAAATGTTTTTCCACTCTCCTTCAACACAAATGCGGGTTCCCTTCCTCCTAGTTCAACATTCCCCATTCCTAACCCATTAGCGTAATTAGTAATTAAGTTTATAGCTCGAACGGGTAGTAAGCTGTGGCGCTAAATAAATATTTGCGGCAAAAATTATTCTGTTTTATTAGTGTTATTAAAATAGGTTTTGATAATTGTATATATATTAGTTGTTTTGTCTTACAACAGGCCCATCCCTTTTTGTCATTGAACTTAAGACTGCCAATGTGCCCTGTCCTCTGCTTTCTCCTTCAATTCCCAGAATCTTCCTCTTTCCTTAAAGTCATCCAATATTTGAATTCTCCTTCTTCCTAAGCTCCTCTTTCCCTCAACCTTTTCTTCTACGAAGTCGTTCAGAAAACAGTTCCTATGTCCGAACTGATTTGCTTTCCACTCAAGAATCACATCCAAAGTGGTTCTATTCTCACCGACTATTCTTAGGACTTAATTTGTCACCCTGTCTGTCCACCTGTTCTATCATCAAAAGTGACAGCTGCAGATTAGATATGCTCGACCTATGAATACATGAAAGCTAGCTGTCCGATAAGAAACCGCCTTTGAAAACTGGACCGTAATTAAGTAATAAATGGCATTACTATAGGCAGCTAAAAATTGTATTTAGATAACTTCAAGCCATTTAATTAAATCCCAAAGTAATATTTTTCTGGTGATGGAGTTGGTACGGGGTTAACAGAGTCAAATTTATACTAGCTTATGTCTACAATGACTTCAATGGCTTAGAAATAGAGTTATTTGTAGTAACATAATAGCTTGCCATGAACAAAAGGTGTTTGTAGTTGAGTGTGAACCTCATTAACACAAAGCACTAAGTTGGTGAGGTAATACTTTATGAGACCGCACTTACTCTAATTGTTTGAAGTTTACATTACTATTATGACTAATGAATATTTCAACCTTCCTGAACACGGCCATGAAGAGATAAATAATAAGGTATGTATTCTATCTTCACACATAAATCTGCCCTTAAAACTATTTAGCATCTTAAACTCTTTCCCTTGTACTAATCATGAATGTTGGTCGGTAAGAAACTAAGGGATGCTGTATTTTCCACACGTTTACTAATAATTATACCTCAGTTAAAACAAGCCCAGATATGTAAATCCATATAGCAATAATAAGAATAATGTGTTACTAAATTAATCTATAGTAATGTATAATTATAGATCTAAAATAAATGATGTTAAAAGTAGAAACTGAGGGGGGTTTCCCTCCATGCAAACGTGAGTAAATTTTATCAAATATAACCTTCCTAATCCCTAAAACCATTAGCACAGTAAGACGTGATGCTAAATAAAAACTGTACTTAGTGGAATGGATCGGTTACAGATACTAGTTCACCCGATCTCCCTCATGTTTTTTTTCCTCATTATTTGAGGTATTTAATTTGCACTTACTGAACCGACTGATTATATCAGCACACGATTTATAATCTAACTTAAATTGAGAACAAACACAACATACAGTCCCCGGCCGTTACTACATCATTGTGACAGGGGAAATTCATATTCATATTCCACCGATGATACATTTTTCGGCCATGCCAGGAATCGAACCTGGGACCCTTAGCTCAGTAGATAGACACGCTACCGACTGAGCTAAGGTGTTGGACCGCCTTTGGTGGACTACTTTTTTTTTGAGAGGGAGGGGGTGGGGCAAATGAAAGACATAGTGTGTGGTGGAAACCAAAGTCTTTAGATGAATTGAAAACATATTATATTGAATATGCATTTGTTGAAATTGATGAAAATAAAATACTTATTCAAAAAGTGATAAACAACATTCATAAAAGTCTTCAAGAATGTTTAAATGTGGAAGGCAAACAATCAGAACAACGCAGATATTAAAAATAATTGATTTTGATCTGCTATGTATGTTATTTGATTATTTTTTGATATTATTTAATTTATAATGTTAAAATGATTCCTGCTTACCATCATATCGACATATGGATAGTATTATGTGCCCGTAAAATTCAACAGCATCTCCCTGTGACCTTAGATTTATCGGGCTAAGTTTCGACTAACCCAAGCAGTTATTAAATTAGTAGAGATCATATTTTTTTTTTTTAAGTATTTGATTTGATTTTTTTTTATTCGCGTTTTGTACTAACCCATGATTTACAAACTACAGTAGCTTTGTTTATGAGACAATAGACGCGCGATTAAGTACCCAGCCTTAGCCCTTGACATTGCATTATCTGATCAATAAGACAAACCCATACCAAACCATGTCAATGATAAATACTATCCTGGCTCAATTTGTTGTTATTCACCGTATCTTAGAACCGTTACGGGTTTTAGGCACACAATAATTACGCCAGGGATGAGGGTTGGATTTTAGAGGAAACGTACCCACATATGTAGGGGAGGGAGAGTGGGGAAACCATTTAGTTACTATTCACCCTCAGTACACCCTACCGGAACTCTAGCCCTGATCTCCCTATCACTGGCAGTCCAATCCGAGAATAGAGTGACGCAATAGACCAAGGGGTTACCGATGTGGGTCCTATCTTAGTCCCCTGCCCTAGATTAACCCATGGTCCACTAACATCAGCTCGCTACCCCACCCACACCCCTCAGCCGCGGGATGGGAGTAAATAGAACTGAATCCACCACGACGCTCTACTAAACAAATTCAAAAGAAATAAGCCTATCGATAAATGTTCCCATTTTATACGCAAAGCTAACATTTCAAATATTGACCCACAAGATGAGAAACCAGTTGGAGCGGCGTATGGAATCCAAGGAAAGAAAAACCAAGAGTCAACACAGTGTATTGACGGAACTCTTTGGTTATGTTTGTTCTCTTTTTTTCATACCTATCTGATACATATCAAATAATTGAACAGTGAACATTTCAATAGGGCTCGCCCGAATTGCGCCAATTCTCTTAGCTCGGACCCGAATTGCGCCAAGAGCTTAAAAGTGCCCCCCCAGACCGGACCCGAATTGCGCCAATACCCCCCTTCCCAAGACAGGACCCGAATTGCACCAACTCTGAACATAGACAAATATTAATGCTATGTCTGGCGGTAAGAAGGACACAAGTCAAAAAATATAATTTAGTTAACTATATTTAGCTAAAAATCAAACAATATTATATCAAAGTGAGATTTCCGTTTTTAAAACATTGTCAATAATAGCTATATGTGTGCTAAATAATAGTATAACAAACATAATATAAACAAGTCACACAAAGGAGTTTTGGAAGGACACACGCTTCACTAAGCTTAATTTGTCTATTTCTCCATTCTTAAACTGTTTAAGTTTTTTTCCAATGAATGATTGTTTCAACTTAGACTTATTATCCGTCTTTTGCACATTACCTTCTCTTACACTGTTGATTCGAATGTACGTGTCAGTTTGGACCGATTTTAAATTTTGTACGAAGACAAAAATGTTTCGGTGCGTATTCAAAGGTTCCATCTATTAACACAATTTCATTCTGGCACAAATACTCAAGATTCGAGTCAAAAGAAAATATCACGATCCCCTTCTCTTTTTCGTTTCTCAACAAAAAGTTTTCGTCTTGAATAGTTTTTATTTCAATTGAATCTACGGCAAATTTAATTTCTTCGGAAGATTTAGGCAACTTTGGCAGTGTTTTTAGTTTAGTGTAGTTGATGTTATTCCTGATACATTTAATGTCCTTGCGGGTCAATGTTTTATAGTTTTTTTTCTGTGTCTGTACCTCTGTGTGGATTAACTTTGAATGCCTTACTTCAATCTCTTCAGCTTTCCTCTTAACTGCGTTGCTAATGGATCTTCTGTTCAACTCTTGATCTAGTAGTGGTTCGTGGTTGTGTTCGTTTTCAGTCCACGAGAAAATATTTCCACCATCAAGAGTAAATATTTTAGCCTTGCAGTCCTTTTTAGTGCATCTCCACCTCTCTTCCCTCGTCAACTTTAATTGATTCACCTGTCGATACATATATTTATTATAGACAATCAGAACTTTCCCTTTTTCACTATAAATCCTTTCCATATCAATAATTCTCGCTAATATTATCACAGTTCACACAAAACCCGAAAAAAAAAATACACCGGGACAGTCACTGTTTTCGAGACAATTAATAAGTATTGGACAGACGGATGTCAATACTACTGTTACAAGTCTTGTTGGGGGCACTTAGGGCGTTTTTACATTCCTTTACTAAGGGGAGAGATTGTTTGCGATGGTCTTTGTTTGTATCATCCCCCCCACCTCCCTCACCGACTACCTGAACTTGACTTGGCGCAATTCGGGTCCGGGATTAGTAAACAGTCTTTGATCCCTTAATAACTGGCGCAATTCGGGTCTGCCCTTTCAATATTGTGACAGCTGAATAATCCTGAATCCCATTGACTGAGTGGTTAGGGAGGCTGACAACATGTCTAAGGGACTTAGATTGGGTTATCCCTTAAATAATAGTATTTGTATGAGTTCGACTTTGTACCCAGATAGTACAGCTAAGATTTGAATTTTATAGGATAGTCTTAGGTTAGCTTATGTAAATAGAATATCATCTTATTTGAAGTTTAAAATAAGCAAAGAAAAGGATTGAAAGAGTCCAAGGGCGTAGCTACCACGGAGGATTGATGAACACTTACCCGTTTGTGTCAATGTGGTCCCCCCCCACCCCCCCTCTGCCCCACTCTAAATCTCTCGAAAGGGGACTATGCATAAAATGTACTATTGAAGAAATGTGAGTGAAATGGGTTCATCGATAGCGATACACGGGGTGAAACCGAAACAATTAGGCGATTATTAACTTGAATATTAACACTTTAATTGAAAAGTAAATATTCACTAGCCAAATAAAAGCAAACTAAATACTAAATTTTTTCACATTTTGAAGATAATATCACTCAATGAACTCAACTGAATGTCAGGAAAACCTCAGCACGTTGTCCATCACTTTCCTCGGCGTATATCATCTATACCATGATTTAGTTTGGAAGAACAATCTAGAAAATTCAAACATATTTCTTTGTGGCTAACATTGATAAAATTTTACTTTATTGATTTTTATTTTATACCTATTGATAATATCTAACAAACGTGACAGCTGCAGCAGATAGCATGACTTTATGTAGGAATATGTTAAAATTGTTTTAGTAACTTTAGTAACTAACTTCTACTGTTCTTCCTATCAAAATCACATTATAGTTGTTTCCGGCCCTCTCTGTATTAAAGGTGATTTATATCTTAATTAGTTATACTTAGCTAGGGTTGGGCAATTTTAGACCTTAACAAACCCCTTTGCGCCTCTTCATCACTACCCTTGGCCATAATCTTAGTTTGGTCCCCCCTTCCCCAAAATAAATTGGTTAATACACCCCTGAAAAATGTTTGGAACACCTTTCCTGAACACTAATGATTACTACAGAACAGGAAAATTATTAAGATGGATTGAATAGCCAAGATATTATAACTAAACGGTTATAGCCGCTTCTAAATAAGTCCCAGTCACGGGTTTGATTCGTGTCTCCAGGTTTCATATTGAAACTATTGCTAAGAGAATTGATTATGAGAAAGAGAGGAATGCGAGAGTGCAGACAGACACTAATACAAGTAAAATCCCCAACTAAAATAATATTATTCTATTATTTTAATTAGCCACCCAACTGTATTGGTGGATGGCTGCTGTTGCTAGTAGTTTCCTGGAAATTACCCTTTGTAAGTTTAGTAGTTTTAACGACGGATTTTTGATATTTTTAATGTTGTGTTTCATTTGTGTGCTGAATGTTATTAATATTGCTATTGTGTTTGTGTCTCTTCAACTCAAGTAACATATTGAGGGAATAGTTAGTAAAAATGAAAGATCGATGTCTTAGGTCTGGCAGTATTTAAGTATTTTCAAATATTATGTTTACATGACAGCTGTGATTGTTTACGTTGAGTCTCAAACTACTGTAAACGAGAAATTTGGTGAGTTTTTAATTAATTCTGCGGTTACAACATTCACTTTCATTCACTTTAAATTCCTTTTTTGTACTGATCAAATAGAATATGAAAGTTACATTTTTAATATCAAAACCTGACCAAAAGTAAGTATAAGCTGCTTGGCTGCTAGAGAATTGTTCAGATACGCATTGAGACAGGTGTTATAGATTTAAAAAAAAAATCTTTTTCCAATTCATGGGGACAAAAATATTGATTTTACCCTTATCGTTGAGCCTGTAGGACTATATGTCAGGTTCGTCTAATCTTGTTTGAGAGTTGCAGGAAAGTTGGAACGCTTAAAAGATATATTAATGTTTGTTCGCCACTATTAGGGTGACATGATATAATGATTGAATTGGATCCAAATTTGTTATCCTGTATTATAATAATTAAAAAGGGATAATGTATTATTTTAGAAATTAAAAGTTCTGGTGTTTTCTAGTGTTTTATTTTTATTTTAAGTAGATAAACAGTTTTTTGCTAGATATTTCACACGTTGTAGATTTTAATAAAAGCCCGACTATTACGTTATATGCATGATAATTCCCGAACATGTGAAATTTAGAACACAGATTAAGATGTCATAGACTCCAGATACACGGCTCCTCGTCAGGAAGGAAAGGGAAGAGATGCGTACCCTGAAGGGGTATATCAAGCGACATGTCCTTCTCGAAGCTTCTTGGAAGAAAAAAAAAGGTGCGGCCATCCAGGTGCGTTTCTGTTGACCAAACTGCGTTGTCTTTTTAAACAGAGACTTAGAAGGATGTCGCCATACCTTGCAACTTAACAACTTAACACAAATAAATCTTACTACCCGCTCTTATTTATAATATCATAATTTTCAATATAGATGGGAATAATATATTATTGGGATGTATAATTCCATATCATTACAAAGTTTAAGTTGAAAACTGGGCCAAGTGTACTGATTTTTTTTTTTTAAAGCTATATCCGCATTTTTAGGAATATTTAATCTAAATCCTTCTTTCCTCATTCCTTAGCCATAATTGTAATTAAAATATTTACAGCCCAGATGCGTAGTAAGATGCGGTGGAAAACACGTTAAATTTAAAACAAACTTTGAAGAAATATGTTTAATTTCAGAACTACATATCCTTCACTAAACTTCGTACTTATAATAAAATATAATATGAAATTCAGGTGGTTTCCCTCAACGTACTAGTAGAGAGAGATACCATTCTGAGTTGCTCTCCAATATACCGTCACATTTTCTTACTTCCAAACCCGGAGACCTATTCTTAACCACGAACGTGGAAAGGAATTTCTTATTACTTTGCTTTCATTTTGTTTTAGAGTTTTTCTATATAGTTTTTTTACAATGTTTCCCATACTTGAGGTTTTAAAAAATATACTTTTCCATAATATTAAACTAAGTAAAGACCCACACGGAGAAATAAAAACGTTTAAAAAACAGTATGTTGACTTTTTCATCTTGTAAACTACCTATACTGATCTTTCTAACATTTGGATATCACTAAAAGTACAGATTCGTAATGATTTTAACTCGCTAATATTTTTATTCCCTTTAAATATTGAAATATATTTACATCACTTGTCAAAATTTAAAACCTATAATAAGTTAGGAGAATGAATATTCAAAACGTTTTTTAAGTAACTCTTCAAATGTAAGAAAATGCCAAATTAAAGTGAGCATATTATCCTGTTAGTAAAAAGGTTTAATAGCAAACGTAGCAGTATATTAAGATATTTTTTGTATTTTGTTTAGATTTATAAATCATATGCAGATGATTTAGCTTTGTTGAGCAATAGTAAGGAATCTGTTGTAAGAAATGAATGACAACCTGGATAGGGGAATCGAACTTGAGACCTCTGACTTTGACCACCAATGTTCTACCACCGAGTCATCTTGGTCGTATGAGAGTTGTGTGGTTTTTGGTTGTAGAGAGGAGGTCTCTATCTGCCTTCCAAATTTCTGATTTCTAGGACGTTTAAAAGTTTTCGAATAATTCATGCTGAACAAGACTTACTGTACAATAAATAACCTTAAACTAAAATACGTTTAGTATAATATACTAATTTAAAGTCAAAGACATTTATAACATTTGGTCCAGCAACCAGTCAGAGCAATGAGAATATTTTCACCAAGTAAAATATACCTATTTAAACAAAATAAAATATAAAATAGTTTATTAATTTAACAATTTGTGTAAATACTGGTATAGACTATTCTTGCTTGTTTAAAATATAACCTATCGTAATCCTTAGGAGAATATTATGTTAAGGATTCAAGTTTCCTTTAGATATTTTAAAATAAGAGTTTAGTTTATTTAAAAAAAATCTAATCTTGCTTAAAATAACGTTGCTAGTAGAATGCATCTTTTATATTTTCCATGTGAATTTGATTAAATGTTGTGAAAATCAATTTTAATGAATGATTTTGATAGTTTAAAAAACTATTAGAGTTTTAAATTTAATATAAGCATACTTTCAACACAAATATTCTTAAATATCTTATGTTGAAATCCCTCTTAAATAATTCCTTAATTTTTTCTAATAATTTTAAAATCTTTAAAAATTTAAATTTTTATCTCCGGTGCCAGTGATAATTTGTTAAGATAAATATATGTATTTATATACTTTTGTTTCAAAGACACTAAATGCTATTAAAATATATGTTTTTTGTAGTTGTTAATTATTTTTAAGCTTTATAACAGGGTGCATTGTTGGTCTCAATTTACTAAAAAGAGGAATTGACTTGTAATATAGAACACATAATAATAATAATAATGAAGATAATAATGATAATAGTAGTAAATGGCAATAAGCAAGAATGTTAAATATAACAGAAAAATCAAAACCAGAACTTTTCTTTATATTTCTGACTTTTGTGTGTTACAATTTTACTTTACAATTTAAATATAATAAATACAATACTATTAAACGTAATCAGTGACATTTTTATCATCTCCAAAGACAAATCAAATATTATTTTGTTGATACTGATTATCACTCAACTATTTGAGATGCCATCGTTTATTGACGGTAAACATAAAATAATATCAGCGAGAACTTCCTGAATATGTAATAGAAGGGTAGCTGGTAGGTTCAGCCCCATGGACAGTTTAACAGACTCTCCTTTCAGAAGCCGCTAGATCGATGCCAACCGGCTGCATTGGGGCTAACTTCCTGTGCATTTCATTTTATTAACTGTTTTCAGCTTCACTACCATAACAATATGTACTATCACTAATTAAGACAGACAAAATTGATCAATAACTTACAACCTTAGTCACAAACAAGATCATATCGATGTAATATTAAAAAATAACTAGTCAAAACTGGTATCATAGGTGCGTTTCATTTTACATTGATAAAGCTCAAAGGTCCTTTTTCCATAATGGTACACAGTTTGTCCGCTCTTGGCAGCACTTGGGCTAGTGGCGTGTTATGAAATACTGAGAAGAGAAGACTCACATAACGCTTTCATTACTCTAAAGGGGTCGCACTGGCGTAGAGTTAACGGGGTCAAGTGTACCACGAACGCTTGGGAGCTTTTAAAGAAGGAACCAGCGAGATGTAAATAATTAGGTATTATGGGGTTGTTTGCACTAGAGTGTGACATTTGGAATATTTATTTAAATTATGTTTTGCTCTAAATAGGATAAAGTAAATTTATTAAGTAATAATGTAGTTAAATAATGTTTTATTTAATAAAAATACCAAGCAATCACCGAAGCTTGATTTAAAATTACGAAGAAAAAACAATGTATTTGTTTTGTTTTAATATCAAATGGAATGGGGTTTTTTCAACGTAATTTTATACATGTGTGTGTGTAATCGTTTGTACACGCGAACACATCCGAAACTTAAAAATTTGCCAAGCTAAACTTATACCTGCAAAAGAGTTCATCAGAATAGAACAGTGTTAATTACTTTGGTCAAGAGGGGCCTTAAATCTCAACACACTGCACCGAGTTTTTATTTTTATACTATACATATTGGCTCTCCACTCAACCTCATAACCAATAGAAGACGCAGCTCCCTTTTAATTCAATAAATAAGCCTGTAAAAGAGACTTGGATGAATACTAGAGTTGAATTAAGCAGGTTTCATAGGTTTTACAACTAAATAAAGGTTTGACCTTGAGTTAAAGAAAAACAATGATAATTTAAAACAAAATTTTAATATTAATCTAGACAGAAAAAAATTACTCAATTCTGATTCTTAAATATATATTTTGGTAAGACGTGTGGTAAAAACGGGTAATACTTGATTATTACTTACTTTTTATAAAAAGAAATTATCTCCGTATTTATTTTTTCATGTTTAAAATATGTAGTTGTGTACGATTACTTACTTTGCTCGTTGGGGGCTTATCCCCCAAACACCCAGTAAGTTTTCTTTGCAAGAGGATGTAAACTAATCTAATTCCATAGCCGTTTTTTGATAGGTCTTACCGTTTAACCATTTAACCACAAGAGACCTCCAAAGAAAGGTACGCACCGACTTAAAACTTACTCCACCATTTTGAACTTTTTTCGGATGTTAAATTTTTTTTATCTTTTGGAATTTCCCATCGGTTACAGGATAGAAGCTATAAGTGTGCCTAATTTCAAGTTTCTAGCTCATATGGAAGTGTGTAAACATTAATGCCAATGAGTGAGTCCGCCATGTGGCTTTATAGTAGTATAATTAATTGTGTAAATGCTTTACTTCCTGTGAGGACTATCTAAATTTAATTACAATAATGAAGAAGAATGATGAAGGTAGAATATTATAGGAAATGGTGTATTCGCGTGGAAGGAGCGTACAAAACCTTTTGTTAATAAACACCTTTAGTGCACATTGTTATAATTTAAAACATTAACTCCCCATTACCGGTAAACCAGACCAAATGTGAATAATGGGTACTTAAATTATTACATTGGTGCTCAAACACCCCTTTAACAATTTTTTTTTACATAAAGTGATAACTAAAATTATATAAAGGAAAATAGATAAGAATAATTAGTCGAAATAGTGTTACTTATAAGTAAAATACTATGAAAATCTAACAAGGGATTTAAATCCAAAGGAAGTACACGTTTAATCAGAAAACTAGGTTGATAAACAACGACAACACTTTATAAACAGTATAATATAGTACCGATGTGCGTTATCAGTTTTTAAAATCCGCTCAAACTAAATGTGGAAATAAAAACTAAGCTCATTTGCCCTCATAACATAAGGATCCAAACAAAAACTTAACCTAAATTTAAATTAAGATCTGTTTGATTTTTAGGGAAACTGTGCATTCCTATTCATATGCCATTAAATATCATAAGATATACTTTTATCAAATTCGATTCATTATTTTAGAGAATAATTTCAAAATTAAAAAAAAACACTCGCGTAACAAAATCCATATATTGAGTGTTAGTAGATATTTAATGATTAAGATTTTATTTTATATTACAAGGTACGACTTTAACATGTTCAGCTTATTTTCCTTGCCACAAACTTTTACCTTCCTAAATAACGTACGTTGGTTGAAAAACACTCATAAAATATATAAACATGGCTAAAGTTTCACAAGTTTTCCCCATGATGCGAGGAAAGACGTAGCTTACTTTGAAACTAGAAATGTTTTATGTTATTAAGAAACGTTAAAGTAAGACTTTAATGTGTTTCTAAACACCCACAAACAATCTTATTTATTCACACAAATACTACCAGCTTAATGTCGTTTTTTTTNGTTAGAGTGTTTTTGTCACTATATTATGGTTTGGATCCAAATTTTTACCATATTAATAATATGTTGCATGAAATAAGGTGAATATCAGTAGTAAAAAATAATGTTTTCTCACATATGGGCTACATAGGATATAAAGAAAATATTGTAGAGAAAAATTATTTTTAAATGTGGATACAAATTTTACTTTTTATCTGTTCCCAATCCCGTTAGTAAAATTATACCCTCTGCCTGTGTGTTTTAAAGTAATTATGTATTTAGGAATATATAATATACACTTCTGTAAAGCCTACACAATAGCTTTCAATTAATTTTTAGGTTTTTATCTATTAGAGTTTAGACAATAATTGTGAACTCTTCCAACCGTTGGATATTACTACTCTTCAAAGATATACACGTGTAACTACACTAATTAAATGGAAATTAGGAAGGTATAACTTCAAGAAAATGTATCTACATTCACTTGGAGAAGGATGACCCAGCGGCCTAGGGGTAAGGTGTCAGACTTCTGTGCTAGGGGTCCAGGGTTCAATCCTCGGTCCCATCACAGATTTATCTGATTGCCGAACCATTCCTTCACCTCTGACAAGACGTGTATTAATCACAACTTGTGAATTGGGGAATGTCAGACCTCCACCGTGGTTCGGATCCCACATTAAACTGTAGATCCTCTATTTCCATTTTACAATCCCCCTACCATTTGCGTAGGTACGTATAACCCGAACGGGTAGTAAAACGCGATGCTAACAATAATAATAATACTTGGAGAAATATTGGGAAACCATTTAAGGAAGTTTCCCCTCAATACACTAGGACCAAGTTCGAACCCCAACCTTCCTACCATGGTAAGCCAGAATAGACGAATTCTACGTTCTGAAGACGTCATAAGTAGAGTGGGTAAGAAGAGAACCATTTTGGATGTGATTCCTCAGTACAAAGCAAATTTGATCGGACACATCCTCAGGAGGAACTGTCTTCTTCCCGACGTCTTAGAAGGAATAATTGAGTGAACGAAGAAAATTCTGAGAGCTGAATGAGGAAGCAAAGGACAGGGTGCATTGGCGTTTTAAGTTTCACTGACAAAAGTAATGGCCCTGTCGCAAGACAGAACACCTGATAATAACGTTTAATCTGCGTGTCAGTCTATGCTGGTTCTAGTTATTATAAAATGTATTATATTAAAATGGGTCTAATATTATATTTCTCGAATTCGAGTCTTTAATTTTCTTTCAAATCTCGAATCAAAATTTGAATCCTCAAATCTTTAAAAACGTATAATTTTAATTAAAGTGAAAATATTTAAGATCTATTTTTAAGTGTTTTAAGCCAATGACATGATATTTTGTTTGTCATTTCTATTAAAACATAAAGAACAACACTTTTTATAAACATTAATTAAATTGATCCAATTTTGTCCATTTATTTAGTTTTGTTATTCTTCCAACTACACAATTAAATATAATTCATTTTACCAATTGTTTAAGCACGTTTTATAACTGTGACGTCAGTGTAGGTCTAGATACGATTTCCCATGTTGATGTACTTAAGTTGTATTTGGTGAGTTCTAAAGATATAACATTGAAACAAAAATTCATAAATCCTTAAATAATCATAAAAATAGTCTTACATCGTTTATAAATTAATTTTTTGGTCTGAAGGTAGTTTAATTTTTGTAAACGTTTTTTTTAAACCGTCCACAGCTCGGGATATTTCACAAAAACACACAGATGGCATTTCAAAATAAAACAATTTTATTTTTATTTTGGGAGATCATGAAACGTCAAAATTTATCCAAATATGTCGTTAATCACAATATTTCTCTCTCTGAGGGGTCGATAGAAAGTGAAAAAATGTATACAGAACGTTTTATTTTAATTATTTTCAGGTATAGTATTATAGATTTTCAAATTTTGAGGAGTGGTCAAAATCAACTAAACATGTTATGAGTAGCTATAAGCCACGTGTACACTAAGAGATTAGCCAAATTCTCAATTGAATTAAAGAGGATGCGAGGGTGAATGTATACATAACATCCAAAACGTAGGCAATAATTCATATGAGTGATTATTACAAATTAGCCCAGAGGATAATCACATGTGCTGTTTGTAATGAACTTTGACCTCCACCAGACACCCCCAACCCTCGCACACATGCATACGGACACACACACATTAATTAGACCACACCGCTGGGAAATACACAGGTGTTTGGTAGAGTAAATGTTATTTAGAAATTCTAACTAAAGCTTTAAGTGAAATATAAACGAAGGTTTGGCAAAAAGTTGCTCACATGTACATGGCTTTTAATTGTCTGGAGACTCTAGTTCATTTCCTAGGGCTTGTTTTTTATATATGCATAAATTTGGGCTATTAGTCGCTTTGTTATCTTTTACATCAATCATGTCATTGCAAAAAACAAGTTTTAATTTTACTTTATTTATCTATTAGAAGAATATTTAACGTGGAATTTCTGAATCTGAATCGACTGATTATATAAGCACACGGATCCACCGAAGGAAGTTGTGCTATGGATTTTTATTGATAAAAAAAATCTGTAGGCTCCAACTGGGTTTGAACCTATGAACATCGGGTCCTGAGGTGAGCACTATAAATCAAGAACACAAAGGTTGAAAAGTTCTGAACCAATTTATTTTAAATTCAATTCTTTCTCAACTTTAAATTGATATTTACTATTTACTAGAATTATGAACATAGCCTATAAAAATTTATTAAATCTATCACCTCATTTAAGTCGATTGTATTTTAACTTTGTATCATGCATTAGTTAGATACAAGCTAGAATATGTAAGTGTTGCTTGAAATTTCATTACCTTAACTGACTCTCTGAGGTCGATAAAACATTCAACGTAAATTTGTGACTTGTTGGTATGGAAAATTCTTTCTTAACCGTATTTTTTGTGATGGAATTTCAAACCTTTTAGGGCTCCAAAAGCTCTGTTCGTGTAGACTTTAATGTAATTAACTTATTATATATTCTCAATAGAAATATTAAGCGTATAACCCGAGTGGGTAGTAAGACGCGGTGCTAAATTTAAAAAAATAGAAATATTTCTGATCACTACTTTATAATATCTAAATTTGCAGTATTCCGGTTACTGATTTTTTTTGTTCTTATAATCGATATTAATGATAATTGATTTTAGCTAATTCTCTTTATTAATGTTATATATTATTATTTTTATTACTATTTTTCTCATCTTGTAGTGAATATTTGTTTGAATTAGATTACTTGTTTGTTGGTTATGATTGTTTTTTCTATTTCCTTAAGTTTTATGTAAGTATAGCATTTATAAATAATGCTACAAGGTGAAGATCAAAGCAATAGAACTGGACACTATGATTTCTAGTGATATTCTACCGCCCCTATAATAGTAACTGATAAAACTCACCAAGGCCCCATTTATTTTTGTGTACGTCAGAGCCGACTCTCATCCACAAACACCACCGGTCATTACAAACATATCGGGTTGACTGACAGTGCTAGGCCTGGAGACGCTTCAACACTGTATGTTTTGCAAAGCATGCCGGGAAAGAACTATGACGTTTCCGGCTCAAGAAAGTGTCGTGAGCACATATGAAGTTTCTGGAATATCCACGAAGCAGCTTGTTGAATCTACCCCATCTCTTTACTCCTTCCCACTCTTTTGTTTCCGTTTTTTCCCTTGTATGTGTTACCCTCTTTTCCCCCTATCTGAGCGACTTGTTGAAATAAATACTGGTATAAGAACAGCAGTAATTGACTCTCGACAGGAAATCAAACGAGGACACATCTGGATGTTCTAAGTAAATGTAATCTAAATTATTTTTCGGCCTTTGTATATCTAAATTCCCTTCCGGCTAAAATATTATTTATATCATGTCTTCTAATAATACAAGATATTGCGCGCGGATAACATGTAACATCTTTAAAATTTTGGACTTGCTAAATATTTATTCTAACGGACAGTAGGTTATGTTATTAGTATAATATTGTTCCGACTAATATTTTTCTTTAATATTGAAGTCATTCTGACATGAGACTTTTATATTTGAAGTCCATAGTCTTTTGTAATACGTAAAATGTATTAATTTTTGAAGTCCTTCCGACATGAGACTTTATCTTTCTTCTTTGTTTTGTATATTATATAATATTGGCATCCATCAGGTTTTGTACATATTTTTAATGAAAGGGTTTAATATTGAGCCTCCTTTTTATTCATCTAGTTCAGAATCGTGTAAAATCTTTAGCGCCCCCCCTCCCCACCCCTGCCCCCCTCTTTTTTATGCGCGGGCAATATTTTTTGACGATAGAGTTTGTAGTTCTTGTAGGATTATATGTATTTATCTCAAATTATTTGTTTTTAATGTTCAGAGTCAATTTTTACAAATAAATAATATGTTCAAAATTGTGTTAATCACTGGAACTTGCTATATTGACACGCAAGAAACTAATAATGTTGAATATTGTTGAAACGCTTTGTATGATATCGTTATTTTTGATTATATATAAATATATAAATATATAATTTATATTAATCTAATGTTTATTTTATGGTTGACTAGTTGTTCTAAATAAATCATTGCATTTAACTAAGTTCAAATCTCTTTCTCAGATTATTTAAAATATGTTCTGAGTTTTTTAACTGGATATATCCTTGATGTCTTGACCGTTGGTTCTCTTTTTTTACCGGCGCAATAATTTTTGAGTTGGGTTTTGGGAAAACAGAAGCCAAATATATTATAGTATGGTATAGTTGCCTTAGAGGTTCTATCGGCTCCTCTGCATTAATTTATTATGTACTTTTATATGTTTGTTTGTAATTGTGTACCCGCCATATTCTGGGGGAATAAGGGTGGTGTTACATAAGGTACTCTTGTACTTTTTAGGGTTGACTTGTTATTTGTCTTGTCATAATTGCCCAACACTCTCATAAAGTAAATTTAATTGAGATTATTATTATCATCGTCATCATAATCACCTTTTCTAAGGAATACGCAGTCATTAAGTATTTTAAATATATATTAGCTTTATAATATTCACATACAAAAAATGAATAGTTAATCTTTTTACACTCTCATTATATTTAACATCTCTAAACAAATTTAATTTATTATCTTTGTTAATTAGTATTATATTCTTGTTATATACAACTAATCAATGCTATCCAGGCAAAAATAAATTTTAGCGATGTCAATCAGAATCGAGCCAAGGCTACCTGAGCTAAATTCAAGCAATTAAAAATGCAGCTAAGGAAATGGTTGGTAAAAATATAATTCATTATTACTCAGATCATTGCTGCGCTGTGATATCAACAATTTTCAGAGATATAAATTTAATTTAAACACTATACTGGTGTAAAACAAGTAAAGTGATTAAAAAATTTAGTAATTTGAATTAACAATCAATAATATTTTGTATTTATTGTTTTACAACTCGTTAGAATAATGTGATTATTGAAGCAGCTTCGTTAGCAAAGTGTCCTTCTCGCGTATAAACTTTGAAAAACTTCTCCATCTTAGAAATACAATCAGTTTAAACTTATTAGAATTCAACAGTTGGTGTTTGCTGCTAATATTAGCTGATTGTGAATATCTTGAATAACTCAACTGACAATTCGTTAACATTTCTTCTTTTTTATTTATCGCCGCGTCTTACTACCTGTTCAGGTTATACGCATATGTACTAATTACAATTATGAGTTAGAGATGAGAAAGGCTGAATCTATATGGAGTGTACCCACGTTTCCGTACAGGGAGAGTGGATAAACATTTTGGAGAAACACTCTAAGTAGACCCGACCGGGATTTGAACACCGATTTACCTGTCATCTAAAGTGTAGTCTGACACGAGAGTGATGACCTAAGCCATGCGGCCATCAAAGCAGGCTGCTTCTTATAACTAGCTAGTGAAATTTAGAAAGATCTCTTCTGGGAAAGGATATCCAACCCTACTTACATCAGTGGTCACGCAGACTAAGTCTCAAGGTCATCTAGTCTGGTTTAACAAGGACGAGGAGGTAAGAGTTTGAATCCCAGACGGGGTATAGAGGGTGGTTTTCCCTAGATAGTCTACCGCTTTTCTTCGATACAAATGGGGCTGCAGTTCTTAAAAGTACCACTTATCTCAATAGCGTTACTAAAATTCTAATAGCATGGACAGGTAGTGAGACACGGGGGAAAAGATCGAACCCATGACCTTGGATCACCGCACTAATGTTCTATCTACTGAAACATCGATTGTTGTCGATTAATATCTGATTTTAATCAATTCTGGTTTTATAACTCATCAATAAATTACATTTTTGTTTAGGAAAATTAGCTTGAAAATTAATATAGTGCTTCAATAAACCAATAAACCATTTTGAATAAAGGAACGTTTTCCTATTTATTTAAGCAATTAATTCAATATAACTCTGGAATATATTTGTGGTAAACTTTGATTAAAACATTTCAAAATCCTATTTATATTCTAAAAACTATGTTTTAGTACTAATATGTTTAATACTAATATATATGTCACAGACAATGTGTGTAGTGTATAATTTTATTACATATGTCAAATATATTTGTAATATTGCTCAAAATAGGTAGGCATTTTATGAAATAATTTTTTTTATAAAGTAAATTAGGAACTACAATATAGTAATTTCCTATATATTCAAGCCACATATAATTTACTCGATTGAAAATAATATACTTGAGCTAGATGATGTTTAAATTGGGCTTTATTTATACAAGTCACAGAAGTATTGATAGTTCTTCAAAATGAGAAGGAAAACGTTTAAAATGCATCCCACTTACTTACTCAGAGCATAACATAAACATAAAATGGTCTGATAAAATAGTTCAAACTAGCAAAGTTATCTCAAGGTGAGTTCCTCCGTGTCATTTACAATTAATCATTTCAAATTATTCGTTTTTAATGGAAAATGAAAGCAATTTGTTCAAATGTATTATTATTATTATTATTAGCACCGCGTCTTACTACCCGTTCGGGCTATACGCACTTACGCTAATGTATAATGGTAGGGTGATTGTGAGATGAAGTGGAGGACTTACAGTTTACCGTGGAATCCGAACCACGGTGAAGGCCTGGCATTCCACACATTCATAATTTGTAATACAATAATACACGTCTTGTCAGAGGTGAAGGAAGGGTTTGGTAATCAGATAAATCTGTGCCGGGACCAAAGATTGAACCCCGGCCGCCAGCATAGAAGTCTGACACCTTACCCCTAGAGCGCCAGGTCACCTTCAAATGTACCATTGATCATGATGGTTATGATAAGACTGATCAACTACCATTTCATTTATATAAATGGCACCGTTTAAAATAAATGCGAGCTGTGGTTTGTGAAATATGTGTGCGGTTATCTAACGAGTTAGAAAATATATTAAATAAAAAGGAACGTAGATAGGTGGTGTTGACAGATAAATTTCATTAAAGGCTGTCTGGCGTCCCCAGACGTCAACACGGGTCGAAACTGGAAAACAATTATTGAGGATTAGATCCAACACAAGTTTGCAAAGAGTCATGGTGTAGCGTTGAATTTAAATAAGTCTTTACATTCAAAGAAAAATAAACTCGCTAAATCTTTACATTCAAATAAAAATGAATTCAGTATTTCTTGAACATAGCTCACTGTTCATTTTGTTTACATTTTTCAATAATAATCATTAACAATTAAGAAAAGTAGAACTCCTTTTCAATTTTAATGAAATATCTAAATAAAGATTCAGTTTAATGAAATGAGTGCTCTGACTTTCATTTTGTATTCATTTTGAATGAATCATTGAATAACACGTGAGAACTGGCCTTCAGGATTCGATTTTGACACAAAACATCGGAAACTCAACATGGTTACAATAACAGCCCGATCCATAATAGATAGTTTTTACTACACGAAATGGGTTGAAATTTTATCTCTTAGTGAATTAATGTGACTCAACTCTTAGCTATCATCAGTATTCCTACAGTCTTCAAAATTAACTAATAAATTAAAAAATGAGAAATATTGGACATATCACGAAATAAAATTTATTTTACTTTCGAATGAGAACAGTATTATTTCTCCTAATAGCCTGAATTGTCAGTGATTTGTGGGTCCAGAACTGAATCTAGTCTGAGTGCTCAAGGAGTGGTTTTTCACATGCAATCACTAAGGGTTCCCCTTTGTCTCTCTGCGTCTGGTGTATCTGCATTTCCTCTTATTTACCTTACTCATAATTACTCCATAGAACCAGTGCTTTCCGTTGAAACGTATACACTTTTATTATAAAAATTACCTGACTTGATTCAAAACACATACAGTAAGGCAAATACACTCAAAGATGAATACAGCAGAATTGGTTGGTCAACACTTGTTTAGAATACCCTGCCACTTTTGGGAGATCAGAGACTTTGTTATTTCACAAACCACTACTCAGTATAAACACTTTACATGTTGACTTTTTAGTAACTATTAGAGCTATGGACTTATTATTTTAAATTTTGTTTTACTTATGTGGTCGGGATATTAAGTAGCTTTATTTTAGATTCAGGGTAAAGTCCAAAAATAGAATTCTCACTTAATGTGAAAGCGGATCGTGGTACAAATGTTTCTCAGAGCTCACTTTAAACGTGATCCCAGGTGTTTTACATATACCAAGCGCCTGTAAAAACCATACTTATAAAATAAAACCACTTAATCTTATGGTAGGGTATAAAAATAGGATAATTTAGCTGTGCCCTTGAGCAAATCTGAGCATCTTAAGAGTGACAAACAACAATAACAATGTAGACAACAGTAACTCCTTCAACTACAAGAATCTACTTTAAAACCTTCAAAAAAATTCAACAACACTTTTGGGTTTAATATCCAGACGTTGTACTGTGTTTTTGAGACGTCTTTCAATTTCACGGTATAAGCTTACAGATCTCTCCAAGGAGACGAACACCTCCCCTCCCCCCCACCCCCACCACCTAATATTCCAAAACTCCCCCGACACATACAGTAACCCATGTTTGAAGCAACAGAGCTTGACGATGCCATATTTTTCTAGAATACCTTTACATGCATGAATATTAAAACGTGTGTAGAAAAAAATTAATAATATAATATTATATAAAGATATTTATTTGTACTCTTTAATTCTTAACACAACGAACAAGCCCTCTGTGAATGAAGCTCTAAGGCATTAGATAATAGCGTTGAATTATCAGTCTTCCCTCTTAAGGTTTATGGGAGAGCGGTGTCCTAATACAATTAATATATCTCAGATGCTAGTGCAGGGGTTCCCAAACTGTGCGCCGCGATGCCATGGGACATCACCGGTCTTAGTCCGGGTCGTCACAGCTATAGATAAAAACTAAAACTTAGAACGTATAAAGAAACGCAACATGAATATTATCAATAAGTGTACTCGTACATATTTTAAAGAATGGAATAAATCATACATGAAAACAAATGTATTGCCATTATGAACAAATTGTACTCATGAAATCATTTACAACAAAAATATGTCTACTCCAATTCTGTAATTTTGTTCTAATTTTGTATTTTTACATTTAAAAGAATACAAGCTAATAATGTAAATTAAAATTTGCTTTATAAAAAAAAGCCACAGAATCGAATTTGGGCTTCTTTTTTTTTTTATAGAATACTGGTTACAGGGGCGTCGCACTGAAAATCTGACATGTGAAGGGCGGTACGATCTCAAAAAGTTTGAGAACCCCTGCGATAGTGACTTCATAACTTTTATACACTAAGTCATATTAACAATCAACATATATAGCGTTTTAACACAAGCTACAGGTCACTCACCAGTGCCTGGGACTTCGGTATTATTGAGGTCCATATCGCTCCTCCCCTCACCTGATCTCACACAACATGTAAAGTACTAGACACTTTGGTCTCACCAGGGTTCGAACAGACAGCCAACAGAGTTAGTTTATGGCAATTAGGTTTGGCCTATGTGCTCAAATATTACCCGGTAAGTCGGGGAGGTTATTTCTTATGTTGGCTGAGGTGTAATAGAAGGTATTTAGTTAACTTTAATGTGAATAGAGCTGGGTTGGAAAAACAAATTAATAGATGTATAGATTCCATGATTTAATTTTTCATGCAAGGATGGTCTTAAACCTACTAAAGTTAGTCGTACTTTATACATACTTGGTAGACTTGAGGGCTCAATTTATAATGGACCAAAATTGATTGGTATTTTTATGTATTCATGTCTTAACTACCCGTCCGAGAGAATGGTAAACCGTTTAAAATAATTCACTTCATTACTCCCAGTCAGGATTCAAACCCCGGATCCCCCTTAACCATTAAACCAGCTGGAATGACGCCTTTGTCAGTAGGCCTCTTCTTTGGAGAAGATTATTGACACTAATGTCGACTACTCGAAATTTATTTTTCATCCATTATTGTTTCCAGCCAGTCTGTATCAGTGTTTTATTCAAGCCATATATATTTTCCACTGCCAGCTGGCTAGGCCTGTCTTCATATTCCCTATAATCTAAACTTAAGACTAGTACAGGCACAACAGCCAGTCTCCCGGCAGTTAATTTATCAATGTGAAAGGGTAAACCTACATTACACCAATGATAATTTTTTCAGCCCCATGCCGAGAATCAAACCCGGCACCCTTAACTCATTAGGCAGACACGTTATCGACTGGGCTAAGATGTTGGATTGATTACTCGAACTGTAGTTCCTATATTATTATGAGATAACATTTTAATATGATGGTGAAAAGATAGGTTAGTTCGAGTAATTAGTTTTACTTATGGCCGCAACTATTGAAGAAATGGACATTCGTGCTTAAATATAATGGTCTTGGTAAGGAACCGTCTCATTATAGAAATGTTCAAGGTAATATTTTATGAAAAGAGGTTAGGTCGTTTTCAAATGAACACAAATCAGACAGATGGGCTTGTTTTTTCCACTCTCAGACATAAAAACTCAATGTTTTCATTGTTCCTATCCTTGGTGAAGTTCACTTCTTTTAGATGAGTTGAATTTTTAAAAGGAGGGCTTTTCCTACCAAAAAAAACTCATTCTTTCCTTTACTTTCATATATATTTTTTTAAATATTACCTCTTACTGCTCGGTTGGTATTTACGTATTTGTAATAATTACACTAACGTGCTAGGGATGAGGGAGATTTGTTTTAGAATATGTGTAACTGAATTTACCTGGGGAGCGAGGGAATACCATTTAGAAAAAACCACCCTTAGTACATTCGACATGGATTAAAGCCACTATATTCTCATTATTAGCAGTTCAGTTGACCACGTTGGCCACTAAAGCCGGTTTCATACTTATTAGAGATTGGCATTCTTATTTTCTTTTTTATTTAAATAGTCAAGCTAGCTCTTTGATAAAAAAAAAATTTTAAATTACTTTTTGAGGTAGCGATTCCCAAAGTATTGCTTCCCCCAAGATAAATCTGTGCCGGGACCGAGGATTGAACCCCAGCTGCCAGCATAGAAGTCTGACACCTTACCCCTAGACCGCCAGGTCACCATAAGGTTGGTGTAACTTGAGAAGTGTAGAATCACTCACCTAGAAAAATTTCTCGAATTATGAAAGCTAAAGACTTGAATTGGGTGAGGAAGGCCTATTGTTTTAAAAATGTGCGATGTGATTTCAAAGTTGACCTTTCCCCGTCCCAAGATGAGCTTTACTTTTCATAAGATATAACAAATCTTCTATATTTGTCCAGATTTGTTGGTATAAGACACTTTTTTTTTTCTAAAAATGTTAATTTCGACGTTGGTCGAGATACGGGTTGTGCATCTATCAGATACCATTGTCAATATTTTATGTATCTCGAATAATAGAAAGAAGTTATTTAAGTAATGTACATATATAATTTGGGTTGACCCTCCTTTCATGTAAAAGTGTATTATGGGACTTGGTGAAAGATAAATGTATCTGCTTAATTGTTCTTTAGAATATACCCTGAACTTTGGGAAGTAGCAAAGCTAAGTATACATTTGAAAGGTCAGAACAATGTTCTTTGATTGTGAAATAAGTATTTACGTACCGTAATACATACATAATTTCGTTACTCTCATTCTATTTCAATTCAATTAGAGAGTAGAATAAAATTGATATGTTTTCCCAATAACAACTCTTCAGAAATTTATCTCCATTCAAGTGAAAGATGATTCATCTAAACGTCACGTAGGTCACTCTTCCAGGAAGCTCGAGAACCACTTCCTGCCACATTTTGTGTTGCAGAGTTTATTTCACGCTTAAGATGGAGCTTGGAAACGACGACGCGCGTCGTAGATGGTCGGTCACGTCGACGTTTGATAAAGGCGCCACCTCCTCCCTCCAAAACCATCACAACCCCCACTTCCTCATTGCTTCTCTGCTGTTCCACTGGACTACGTTATTTTAGTAACAACGTTTCTTCTTCTTTTACTTCTTCTCTTGTAAACGTAGGAAACGACAATGCCTAGAGGGGATGAAATGGGTGTCTTTTGAGGATTTTTCTTGTTGTTTGTTTCTCATGTGTGTGTGTGTGTGTGTTTTTTTTTTT
>CABEEJ010000602.1:38213-52117 GCA_901482245.1 Timema douglasi
TTTTTTTTTGTTTTTTTTTTTTTTTTTTTGTGTGTGTTTGTGTTTTTTTTTTTTTTTTTTACAGGGCAGCTTGGTTAGAATAGGACATCACTTTCATGGTTTTATGTTTATTGTACCATCATTTGGTGTTCCAATTTTCTGTTTTATAGAGGCGCCAATGTTGTGGACATGTAGACCTAGTCTCTTACGTCATCAACACGATAGCATAAATAGTTTCATCATTACTTGATTGTGGGGTTGATACAAATAGTAATTCACTATTTGAAATATTTCCCAAGGAAAAAATAAATAAACAAGAATTATAATATGTATCTGTTAATTTTTACTGAACAAAAATATTATGTGTTTTGTCTGTAGTGTGTACTTGTCTTAACATTAGACCAGAAAAATGGGTTGTAAAAAAATAACACTTCCGTATCCTTGCATACTCTTTGCAATGCAAATATCTCGTGTATGCACTCTCTACCTGCCATGAAACCATAATACACACCCCAAATCTTGTCCACAGGATTTTTTTTTAATTCTTTCAAATAAAACTCTCATAAACTCTCAACAAATTAGTTGCTCTATAATTCTTACATTCACTCTTACTGCCTTTGTACATAGGAACAACGATAGCATTCTTCCAGTCATGAGGAACACTCTAAATCCCAACTCATACATTGAACAACTCACACCATCTGGCTAGTGGTGCCATGCCCCTACACTTAAGCATTTTAATTGTGATCCCATCTACACCCACAGATTTGCCATTCTTTAACACTTTCATAGCTTTTAACACCTCAGCCTTGTTAATTATTTTACTCGCCATGACGTTTTCTACATTTTCTACTATGTTCTCTATGTTTAGCCGAACAATTTCTCAAAATACTCGCTCCATCACTCTTTTTTACTGTTCTCATCTCAGATCCACTCACAATATTCATTATGAATGCCACAGTTATGTCCTTGCAATTTTTGTTTAGTTCTCTTTATTCCCACTTCCAGAACGATCTCTTATTTCCTTAAAAATTATTCTGTATTATTTCTCCCTTCTTTTACCTCATTTGCTCTTCACTCTCCTTTAATACTTTCTTTGTAATGATCATTTCTCTTTTTATGTCCTACAACCTAAAATCAACCAACATTCTCGAATGTCCCCTTTGACACAAATACAAATTAATATATTTATGTTTAAACCATATTTTCGACCCACACACACCTTTTATAAACACAGACTCACTAGATCATTACCATTCTCATTCACCCTGTCAGCACCATACCTTCCTAACACTCTCTCTGAATTCTCTATTACGGTACCCACTCATCCATTCATATCTCCTAACAAGATCATACCTTCCTAGCACTCTCTCTGAATTCTCTCTTATGGTACCCATTCATCCATTCATATCTCCAAACAAGATCATACCTTCCTAGCACTCTCTCTGAATTCTCTCTTATGGTACCCATTCATCCATTCATATCTCCTAACAAGATCATACCTTCCTAGCACTCTCTCTGAATTCTCTCTTACGGTACCCACTCATCCATTCATATCTCCTAACAAGATCATACCTTCCTAGCACTCTCTCTGAATTCTCTCTTATGGTACCCATTCATCCATTCATATCTCCAAACAAGATCATACCTTCCTAGCACTCTCTCTGAATTCTCTCTTATGGTACCCATTCATCCATTCATATCTCCTAACAAGATCATACCTTCCTAGCACTCTCTCTGAATTCTCTCTTACGGTACCCACTCATCCATTCATATCTTCTAACAAGATCATACCTTTCTAGCACTCTCTCTCAATCCTCTCTTACGGTACCCATTCATCCATTCATATCTTCTAACAAGATCATACCTTTATAGCACTCTCTCTCAATCCTCTCTTACGGTACCCACTCATCCATTCATATCTCCTAGCAAGATAACTCTTTCACCTGGTGCCCATGCATCCAAGACTTCACCGATCTCGTTTCAAAAATACCCTCTTACATACTCGTACTCACCCTCCACTGAAGCATAACCAACGTAATTATACTAATGTATATTTTCATACCTACCTATAGAAGTCTAGATTACTCCAACTTGAACTTTTTCAGAAACAGTATATATATATTGGTCTTAGAACTAAACCAGCTCTATACTTCCCTTTACCCTCTCATTCACATATGATCACAGTGCCAGGCTACCGTCACTCGTCATAAAACATTGTTTCCTTTCCGCTTGGTTCCACATACACACAGAATACAAAAAATCCAATCATTTCCTCTAACAGGTCATCATATTTATCACACACATCCTCTTACATTTCACGTTCCAATAGTTCATGTTCTTGCCAGCTTGTCAACAGATGGACCCTTCGGTTTTAGCCTCGGCTGCCCAACATAATTTTGGTCATCTGAGGCTAATATGGTACCGTTTATTTTAGTAATTCGTAGCAAAATAATTTAATTTTCATATATTATACTAATAAATATATAAGATAATATTCAATAGCAGATCGTGAGTAAACCTTAATGTTGTCAAATAAGTTATACTAAAGTTTAACTTATAGTATACCAACTTATATTTAATTTTAAAAATGCAATTAAAAAGTGTAAAAATATAAAGATAATAAAAGCCAAAAGAGTATAAAAATTCACTTGGTTCCAAATCTAATACTGTCCATCGTGAAATCCACAAGCATACAACAGTAAACAAAAACATGTATAAAAATGTTCTTAACACTATATAGATCACTATTAATACTATATAGAGAAGAGTTAAACAGTAAATTTATCGTTCAAAATAAAATCTAATCTTCTGTTTTTGTTAAAAATTCATTTTCTATTAGTAGTTCGTGAAAGTCAGTTATCTTGCGAATCATCAACTATTCTATAGACAACATGGGCAAACCATTAATTAATCTGTCTTCACTCATGGTATTTGTTAGTTAGGATTTGACTAAGTTTAAAGCTGAAAAACACCGTTCACTTTCCAAAGTAGTCGAAGTAGTAGGCCTACATATACGACCACCGAACCAGATACTGCATCTCTCCCGGTCAAATATTCCATACATTTAAAAATAAGTTGACGACTTGGCTATTTAATCCATCATGCTATGCCCATTCGTACAGTTATAATTGCACTATTGGTAGCATAAGACCGTCCCGAGTCAAAGATGTTGCGTTATCTGATAGCGCGTGAGCTTAATGGATAACATATGTGTAGCCGACGACACATCATAGACTCTGCCTTAAAATATGAATGAAGAATGACCCTGGGCACAGAATTATTCCTGGATAGCTCAGTGGTCAGAGCAGTGGAGTAATAATGAGCCAAAAAAATGTCCCTGGTAAGATTTTAGTGACCAGGTGTCATTTTTCTTTAAAGAATATGATACGTAATGTGGTTATAACCGTAACTGTTATTGTTGTTGTTGTTATTAGCACCGCGTCTTACTACCCGTTCGGGTTATACGCACTTACGCTAATGTGTAATGGTAGGGTGATTGTGAGATGAAATGGGAGGACCTACAGTTTAACGTGGAATCCGAACCACGGTGAAGGCCTGGCATTCCCCACATTAACAAGATGTCTTGTCAGAGGTGAAGGAAGGGTTTGGTAATCAGATAAATCTGTGCCGGGACCGAGGATTGAACCCCAGCCGCCAGCACAGAAGTCTGACACCTTACCCCTAGACCGCCAGGTCACCGATATAACTGTAACTAAACAATATAATAGCTTGTCTATGTAAACCATTAAAACGAATCAGATTTAGGCCTATAGTATAGTACGAAATTAATAAGCAAGATAAGATGTTAGGGAAATTACTTGCATCCTTTCAGTCAGGATTTAAGTCTTGGTCTCCACAAAAAAAAAAGGAATGTATTTTTAACATCATCCCTGACAGTATTATAAATATTAAAACCCCATTGAATTTAAATTGTGACATGTGCCACTTTAATTCTGAACGTCTGTTGCACTCTTGTAATTCCACAGGCCAAAAAAAAACCTTGTTTTCCCTGTCTCCCGTTCTTTTATGTTTCTCATTAATGTCACCTTTTTGCAGGTAGGATTTCTTAGTTTTACTTCCCACATCTGACGTCATGGTTATATCCTCGTATTTTGAGACCATTATCACCTCAAACAAAATATTATTAAAGAGAGTAGCAAACTAAATTCATCCATTTTTTTAAAATAACATGCTTGTTAAAGTTATTTTAAGAGAATAATAGAGATGTATTTTGGAAAGAGAATTTTTTAAATAAAATTTTTCTGTTTAATTGTGCTCATTTTCATAGATTATAACCAGTCTAAGAAGCAAATAAAACGTAATTAAGTAATACAATGAGTTTTCTAAAAATAAATATGATAGGTTACTTAAAGAGGCAATGTATACATTAATATAACAAGCTTTACGACCGGCGTAAACCTTTTTGCAGATCGAAGTAAGCCACCTTTAAATAATTACTGTCTTATAATTAATTACAATTGAGTAGAAAAGGTATCTACTTTAATTTGTTGTTTTCCACTAAAGATCTTAAATTACATCTTTACAAAATATTACTATAAAGTTGTCTTAGCTAGGTAGTAATTGAAATCTTTGATTCACATAACGAAGTACGAATGAAATCTTGGAAAGTTTGAACAAAATGTACTAAACAATTTAATTAACAAAGTTTGAAGCAGTTTGATTACAAAGGGCTGACGTTATAGGCTAGATTATTGTCGGCTACTCTAGACACAAAGTAATTATTAATAATTAATATCAGTTTATACTAAGTTTCGTACGAATAGGATTGAAAATATACATTAATTTTGTAGTAATTAATACTGATATAAATTACGATTGAATATATATATATTAATAAATAATGGTATTAATTACGATTGAATACATGTGTGTATACATATATATTCTCTAAATTGAAAAATAACACCTGGACACCGAAATCAAACCCGGGACCTTTGGATTAGTACATCCATACTCTAACTAGAATCGAACCAAAGACTTTCAATTTAGTATACCAATTCTATAATCACTGAGCTATTTGTAGCTGACGATTTCCGCACGTCCATCACAGACTCTGCCTTAAAATATGAGTGAAAAATGCCCACAAAGGATGATTCCTGCATATCTCAGTAGTGTAGAGGTTTCATTTTTCAATTTAAAGAATATAATATTTAAATGCGGCCATAATCTCAACTAACAAATATAATAGCTTAACTAGTTATACAAAACTTAGTACACACTGGTATTAGCTAAGTGTGAATAGTTTGTTTTGTGTTTATAGCAGCCCACAGCAAAAAAAAATTTATATATATATACACTCATTATGAATGTTTGACCTAATTCGTATATCCCGGACATGTTTAGTAAAATTATCAGAAGCCATCATAAATAATTAATTAATCATTATTGGTTCAATTAATACTGGACACCGGAATAAACTCGCTCTAAATTATCGTTCTAATTAATTATTCCCCGAGGGAATAATATGTGTGTAGCGAATTTTAAGTTGAACCATACCTACTAATTAATTAATATTTAACTTTATTTTTTCGAAATGTTATACACTTTTTGCATGATTCATTTCAACGGGACACGAACGGAGCCAATCTGGTTCCTGACTGTACTATTAAAGCGACACTTCTTTCTTGATTTTATTTGATACGGACTTTTTTCTGTGCTTTAAAAACTTTCAACCACTCACACTGGTTGCAACGCGGGAAAAGTCATTAGTTTCATCTTGTCGTAATTGCCAGAGATGGGGTTTGAATCCCGATTGGATAACACTGATTTTTTCTGCCTCCACAATGAGATTTCTTCTGTTTTACATAAATGGAAGCCCACGTTGTTAACTATATTTCCCTCCTTGATAAATCATCGTTATTAATATGGGGTTGGTCCGGGATTGGTAATAGGACGAACAGAAAGAAAATTTAAAACTTTTACAAGGTCTATATTTATTTTTGAAAGTGTGTATTTTACAATTAAAAGCGCCATTCTTCTTATTCAGCACACCAATTACCGGTCTTATAAAAAAATAATGTAAATGTGAACAAAATTGCATCTATAATTTATTAGTTTTGGAAACGACGAGTGCTGTATAGTGAGTATTCAATCACAGAAATGCTCTTAAATAACCTTCACGTTTTAACAAAATGCTAGAGCAGAGAGGCAGATTAAATAATAACAAAACACTTCCTTACAACTTGTTTCTCTGATTTAATTTTATCTTCGTCACAGTGGCGGCTCGTAGCTAAAATTAGTGGGGGTGCTGCTCCATAAAATTGTTAGCCTTTGTTTTAAAATTGTGTAAAAGGAAAAAAACATGTATAAAAAGAAAATGTATTCAGGAATTCGATAAAATCTTAACAAAAAAACTAAACATGTTGTACTTACTTTAACTTAAATTGTAACAGTTCAAGCTTGATCTATTCATTTAAAAATGAAATCCACTCTTATTGTTTTAATTTGCGCAAAAAGTTCAATAATATTCTCCTTGATCTATGTATATCAATTGAGGAATGTTTTTCGCCATTGAAAGTACTGCAAGCGCATTTAGTATTTCTGTTAAATAAGATAACCGAAAAAAATGAATCAAATAGAATAGGTAGAAGCAGAATAATAATCCAATTATACTCTCTTCTACACTTTTATCACATTCAAGAATATGATACACGGTTTTTAAGCACAACACACGCAAAGTAAACAAAACTTCCTTCCACTATTATTCCAGAGCCGGCACTGCGAGAGAAACAGTGCTCTCTCTACCTGGCTGTCCCACCTTACTCCCCACCCCTCTCCTATGTGCGCATGCGCACAACAGTCAAACACCACGTCACTGGCACTGTGAAGCGCACAGTTCCATAAAAAGGCTTTTGTATCTTTTTCATAAACTGGGGGACGGCTACTGAAGTACTGACATTAAGCTTAAGGAATAGATATTGTACTACGAGAATAAAGAAAGAATTAAAGAAAAAAGGACTCATTATATTAAATGTTATCTATAATATCAAGTGGAAATAGGGGGTGCGGAACTGCTGCCTATACAGGTGCCGCCACTGCTTCGTCGTAATTAGTAAGGCAGCATTATTTTGAATCTTAACTTACTATGTGATATATTAGTTTTATCTTTTTAGAAAGAAAATTTAATACCTAGACCTATTTCAAGCTTTATATAGTAGGAATTATTCTTAACTATAAACAAACATTATGTTTGTGGGCTCTAAAGCGCATTAAAAGAGTTATTTAGTGGCATTAATGAACAAAAATGGTCGTAATGTTACAGCTTTATTTTTAGTGTTTCACCCGCCTCGGTGGCGCCGTTGGCTAACGCGCTTGTCGTGTTGAGCTCGACCGCTGAGGACGGGGAGATCAAGGTTCGAATCTCGGTCGGGTGAACTGGGGGTGAGTTTTCCCTAAATGGTTTTCCACTCTCCCTCCACGAGAATGCGGGTTCACGTCCTCTAATTCAACCTTCCCAATTCCTAATCCATTAGCGTAATTATTACTTAAAGCGTATAAACCGAACGGGTAGTAAGACGCGGTGCTAAATACTATTATTATTATTATTATTATTTTAGTGTTTCACTTAACGCACAAGCTATTAACAACTTAATCTAAGTAATAGTAAAATTATAGTTATCGAGAGTAAACTTACTATCATTGACGTTGAAAGGGGATTAGAAAATAATGTAATATGAAAAAAAAAACACTTCCAGTGCAATCGGCCGGGATTCAAATCTCTCCCATTCATTCAATGATGATAAAGTGTAATTCTAGAAAAAACCTTAGACCCCTCGGGCACCGCTGTGGTTTTGATATCAAAACACTATTTTACTTGACACTTATCGTTAGTTATTATTATTATTAGCATCGCGTCTTACTACCCGTTCGGGTTATACGCACTTACACTAATGTGTAATGCTAGGGTGATTGTGAGATGAAATGGAGGACCTACAGTTTAACGTGGAATCCGAACCACGGTGGAGGCCTGGCAATCCCCACATTCCCAAGATGTCTTATCAGAGGTGAAGGAAGGGTTTGGTAATCAGATAAATCTGTGCCGGGACCGAGGATTGAACCCCGTACCCCAACACAGAAGTCCGACACCTTACCCCTAGACCACCAGGTCACCAACTCTTATCGTTAGTTGATGCATCAGTTAATAGCTATATATACAATGGTTATATTAATATAAAATTTGTACATTGTGAATGATAAAGAATCTGTAGAAATTCCAATAAAATAAATCTGCTTTTCATTCCATTATGACGCAACTTATAAAAATGTTCCAACCTATTATAATTAGCACAGTTTTAAATACAACCTCAAAATTAAAAAAAGTTAACTAAACACATACATTCAAAAAGAGAACTGTTATTTCAATGCCTCACTTATATGTTGTAATTTTTACTCAAGTGGGTTCCCTTTAATTGAAAAATACAACCCTCACATTCAAATAAAAAGGCATTCTCAAATTTGACCGATGGGTCTTATCTATCTAATATTATAAACACCCTAAGTGCTTTAATTATCTTTTTAGTACTAACAGTAAGCAAATTAACTCGTCTAAGTAAACAATATGAGATGGATTAATTTGAACTAAATTTACAATGTGAAAAATGATCCCCAAAAATACTAGGTCAGAAACTCGATCTCGTAATCATAGTCCACTACGGTATCCTCAGGAACAACCTTGACCCTCAAAATAGTTCAAAATGTTTTTTCCTGGACATGTGATTTTGTGTAGTTTTGAGTAAACTGTTGTTTGGGTTAAATTTTATATTTTTTGTAGTCACCATCAGTGTGACAAAAGGCCTCATACACGTCTTGATACTGAGCCACAATCGTGTGAATAGCGGGGAACTTCTAGTTTCTAGTCATATATACACAAAGTACCCCTGTATGTCCCATTAATTACTAAACACTACACACAACGCTTATCAGGACAATGTAACCATCCCCCTCATTCGTCGTCTGACAGGATAGCAGGGGGAGAGGGGAGGGAGGTCACCAATAAGACACAAACATTGAGGCGGTATTTATTGAACCGTGTTGATGTCAGTAAAACAGAACTACACTACTCCAGAAGATAATGATATAGGTCACCCACTACGCATATGAACGACTTCTACAGGGGCCATGCGAGGCGCAGGCGGGACGCAACCAGTCTTAAAGAACACGGTTTGTACCCCATATATTAAACTCCCGCCCATCAGAGACTCTCATTCTCATCCAGATTCATCGAGAGAGTCATCGTACAGTCGCCAACTCGAAGAGGTTGATCCTCCCTCCTGGACAATCAGCGAGCAGCTAAGTCCTCCGATAAGGGACACATCTCACTAATGTATCGCTACCCATACATAGGGAGGTTAGGTAGGCATTATGTTGAATGAATTGGGCGGCGTGTCAAGACATCCAACATCTCAGAATACCTATATTATTTCTTGTGTAAAAGTGTACTTTATACTGCACACTTAAGGGACAGTTTATTAAATTTAACACGCCTCAAGTGCGGCGCTACACTAAATAAAAGACGATAACTACCTAGATCAGAATGGAATGAGACAGTTTCATATGCGAAACGGGCCCATTCCATTAGAGTTTAGGTAGGTGCCATCTTGTATTTAGTGTAGCGCCGCCCTTGATGCGTATTCTGACTATGAAATTTGCCCTAAGTTTGTCGAAAGAGAATATAAAGTACACTAAAATTATAGCATTACATCACTATATTACGTCTAAGAGCATAACCCCTTTGATAAGTCAGTAGAATGTCTGCTTACTAAGCTAAGAGTACTGTGTTCGATTCTAGAAAAATGTACCATTGGTGAAATTTGGGTTTCACTTGCTAAAGTGATGAATTAACTGCTGTCGGTGACCTGGCGATCTAGGGGTAAGGTGTCAGACTTCTGAGCTGGCGGCCGGGGTTCAAGCCTCGGTCGTGGCAAAGATTTATCTGATTACCAAACCTTCACCTCTGACAAGACATCTTGTGAATGTGGGGAATGCCAGGCCTCCACCGTGGTTCGGATTCCACGTTAAACTGTAGGTCCTCCATTTCATCTCAACATCACCCTACCATTACACATTAGCGTAAGTGCGTATAACCCGAACGGGTAGTAAGACATGGTGCTAATAATAATAATAATAATAATAATAATAATAATAATTAACTGCTGTGAGCTGGGTTTTGTGTCTGTTCTAGAACTAAGTTAGTTTATAAGTCGTATGTTGATATTATGTCTGTTCATAAAGAGCGCGTTAAATACCTCAAATAATAAGGAGAATGTTAGGTACTCAAAAATAGGTAGCTAACTCAAATGACTCAAATGTGCGTAAATATGTTATGTAGATCAATACTCTCTGATAGACCCTAACATGCAGGGATAAGACCGTCAGTTAAGTTATAGCTGTCACAGTGAAAAGATTGTGTTACTTTCTTTGTAACCCCTCATGTATGTTCTTAACGTTACACCAGGTTCGATCCAGTTCATTCGTCATAGGAGAGTAGGTGTAGCTGGTAACAGTTACCAGATCTACTTTCATGTATGCACTCGCCAAACCAAATTGATTTTTTTTGTAACCCTTAGAAGTCAAAACTTTCACAACAAACAATTTGTCTTTAATTAGGTTTATCTTTTACCCGTGTTTTAGGTACTTTGCTAGCTGTCAGTTACAACATTCCTATGGCGAATGGACTATAGTTTCTCTTAGTGCAAGCAAGCGCTGTGACAGTTGGTAGAAGTCAAATAAAGAGCTTACGTCAATCAGTTCTATTCTGTGTTTGAATTTAGAGAGTAGGAAAGGTTAAACATTATGATATTACTCCTTCTAACTCCAATTAACTAGCTAAAAATTATATTTTTAAAAGTTCTTAGTTTAGTTAAAGGTTATAATAAAAACTATTAATATGATATAAGCGTAAAGAAAGTAATGTGTGTATCTACCAATCGTTTGTATTGTTTTGACATGAATAAAACAAATTTCGGTTTAATAATTTTTCCTGCGGTAAGAAAGAACAATACTATTTCATTACCTTTTCAGCTTAAACAAGTTGTATCTTTCACACGATTTGTATAGAGAAAAGTTTTTTTTATAAAATCAAATTGTTATTGACAATATCTTTACCACCAAACTATAACGTCCTAAATATATTTTCCAAATAGAAATATCCCCTCGTACACAAGCCCAGCCTAAAATTGAACAGATAGTATTTCTTTGCAAAGTTGGTCTCCATACTCTGATATTATAATACTAAATTAATTTAACAAGTATTAGTTTAGGAAATTATATTCACTCGTCATGTATAAGGGATGAATTGATAGGAAATCAATTGAGTGAAGAGGCATTTGACGAAGTATTTGCACAGATATTCAAATGGCAGTGTTTTGAAAGTCTTAAATTTATTTTAGTGCATTTATTTTTAACTCTAAACTGGTTTATGAGGATTTGAATTTATAATATGTCACATTTTTCATAGCGTTTCAAGAATATAAAACGAGTTTTAAACTGAAAAGAGAAACTAATTTTATATTTTGTATTAATGGCTTTAATTCTCGCGCAGGCGATTTGGATTTAAAATTCATATTAATGTTGTTCTATACCGAGGTAAAAATTAACTCTTCTTCTGAGAACTGCCATAATACCCTTATAGTCTTGTCCCAAAAAAATAAAAATAAGTTAATTTTGCCGAAATAAAACAAACTTAATTTCCTTTTCATTGCAAAAAAAAAAGTGAAATGACTTTGTGACTTTGTATGTATTTGGTTATGGAAATGTTTTATAATACCCTTTCAGGGATGAATAATGATATGCATTTTAAATGCAAAGTGCCTTGGGGCTAGTAATCTTTTTCATTTAGATCCCCCTTCAACTCTCCCCCCTCCCCCCCACCCCGAATGTAATATCAATTTGGTTGCGAGTCCCCGAGTAAAAGTGAAGTGGTGTTGGCTATTTCGGAATTTTACAGAGTGCTCTTGTTTACCCCGAAGCTAAAAGTTATTTTCTACGTAAAAATAAATTAGTTCTAGACCTAAAACTAGAGGTATATTTTATTTGGTACATTATTGTGTCATCATGGCCTCTAAATATAACAACATTTTCGATTAGTTTTTTCTTTTAAGTTTTAGCAAGTTTTAAAAATAATAAGCAAACTTACTCTTAATATCCAAATAAATTAAACATAAACGCAGTTAATAATCTCAAAAACAGCAATTAAATATTTTATTTTGTGGGCTCTAGTCATTAACTCATTAGTCGACATTTTTATAAGGTGTTTTAAAATCATGTAGTTAATGTACTAATTATATTAAAAAAACAATTTTAGAATTAAAAAATAATAATTTCAAACCATATTGTATTATTGTTTACAGTTACATTTTATAAAAAGAGTAAATTGCCCTTTCCACCAAATAGCTTATAAAGTGTGAGTATAATTTTATTTTTTAAACTATATAACTATTTTAATAAACACGGCATTATATAAATTAGTCTATTGTATGGTTAAATATTGACTATAATTGTCTCAATTTAGGAAATGATTTTATAAATTAATTTAAATTGTTTAAAACTAAGTATATTATTTGTCACTATATATTATATCCGCGGCCTCACTCGCATTTGACAACTTAAAATGCAATAAAAGAATTAAACTTAGTCGAGAGCTGTGTTTTACGTGCCTACGAAGATTCATGAAGAAACTCGGATTCGTCCCCATTCCCTCCCCTTCACACCCCAGCTCATATGACATGCCATCTTATGTACCCGCAATAATGGGAATGATGAATGTTCAGGGCTTGCGTCAGGTTTTTTAGACACTTATTTGCTCGCTGATGAGATATCATGGTATATCGATTACTATAGTTCCCTAAAAAAAATGACAGAAGAAATTGCGTCTCGATCCGACGAGTAAGCTACTTTTAAAGTGTATTGGGAACAAACAGACAGGCAGACAAACATTATAAAAATTAATTATTTGGTATTCCTATCACTTATAGGCTACTAAATATAATAATAAAAGAAAACTCCACCAAATTCTAATGCTTATACAAACCTTAGAGTTGTATTATTATGTTTATATTTACTATCTAAGAAACAAAAATTAAGTAAATCGAAAGAAACATTGTATATTAAGTGTCCCATCACACCAAGTAGAATTGTGATGTTGGTTTAGTACCAATAAAACAAAACTAAATAAACCTATTTCACAAGCAACAGCATAAAATGACTGAAAATAGACCCAAACTTAGGACACAACTGTAAGCAGGCTAACAATGGCCCTCCCACGTCTAGGCATTGTTGCAATAAAAATCAAAGTTAATATTTAAATAATAGGAAGTCATGATTTATTTTGTTACAGCTATTTATGTCTAACACCAAGTGTTTTCATTCCGTATACGTAGTTAAAGTGAAATTAAGGACCCCCAATAAAAAAATGAATATATTATGATACAGTCAACAATACCATTTTCTTATTAAAGATAAACGTTTTAATGAAGCCATTTTGAGCACTATCTTATCAAAAAACATTATTTTGTATAATTTTTCATCAAAACTCGATATAAAGGTAAGATAAATATATATTTGATAATAGTATCTTTAAAATATAGGTTTGTTTAAAAACTTTTTTTTGCTACTCAAAATGATCGGCTAACACAAGAAATCTTAACATCAGGCTTACGTAAGACAAGCTAAAAAAATAAAAATAGAAAAAATAATTCAAATAAACTTTTATGATGTATCAAGAGATATACGTCTTCTTCAAACCCACTCTAAAAACATGTTAAGACCCCCCTCCCCCCTTCACTCTTGAATGGTTGAAGAGCTTGGAATTGAAAACGTGACGTTCACTTCTTCACAATACTGTGATATATAGACCCCTTCCTAAGACTTCTCAAGAGCCTATTTTAGAGGGGGGTGGGGGGGGG
>CABEEJ010000602.1:52220-80600 GCA_901482245.1 Timema douglasi
AGGGAGAAAAGTTTCAATCCACCGCGTAAGAAATATTGTAAAGCTCTTTAGGGCCGTCTACCGGAGCGCTAAGACTTGTTGTTGACGTCCAGAATCCCCGTGTTTGTTATTTCATATATTATGCCCAGTACCAAAAAGAGGAAAGGTTTCGACTTGTACCGATAGGGTTTAAGCCCTTATCCTTGAATTTTTACATTTTTTTTTAATGTGATGAAGCTTATGAATGACATTTTAGACCCTTCAGAACTGCCATTCTCGTAATAAATACATCCGGGTGAAGATATTTCCTTCAAGTAGCCAGCAGCTCTATTAATATATTCATATTATTTCCAGATGTCACATTTAATACCTATTAAAATTATAATAGAAGAACAAGTGTATCAAAGTCTATAGTAAGAAAATAGGTTTGTATTTTCTAAATCATCACATCCGCTTTTCAAGGTTATTTCCCCAACCTCTTTCCATAATTATTGAGAGTGCACCTTTCAAAAGTTAACTCATGTATCTATAACCCAAACAGGTACTCAGACACGGTGCTAAAAAAAAACAAATTATTTATCTTTATACTTTGTATGAATTTGTTAATGGTATTCATGTTAAGCTCTAAAATAAAAACTACCCTAGAAGTACAGGGTGCTCTGTTCTGTTATTAATTATTCACTTGCTCGTTCTGAGACTTTCTGGATACAATGATATTCTACTAGTACCACTTACACTTCTACTATCCCCACTCATATAATAATTATAACCATCACTACCCAACTCGTATTCCTACTCATACTCCGCTACTACCCCCACTCATTTTACCACTATTCCTACTTATATCTGCTCATACATCCACTACTAGCCCCACTCATACCACTGATATCTCCACTTACTAAGTACTAAACCACTCATTGATTCATGAATTTTTACTTGAGTTTCACAACCGGGATTTGAATTACTATCCCACTAGAAACGCTTGGGGGAAAAATATCAACGCTTAAAGTATCCCCGGCCTTGAAAAAATCGCTTAAAACCTAATGTTCGAAATGTGGGACTACCAACGCGTGCTAGAGAGAGACGTAAAATATATAAGGTAAGAATTAACTTACTTTATTTATTAAAGACCTGCGTTAGCATTCGCCTTCTGGGAGAATGTAAAAGCTGCGATGGGGAGAAACTGTCTTAAATGAATTGGGTTGGGGGCCCAACACCGGTCTTTCAAGACTGAGCCAGGAGTGCCAACCACCCACATAACTTGACCAGTAGTTAGGAATTATTGGTATAAAACAATCATCAGATATCAGGTATTACCCAAACAATTACACCGCCGTTTCAAGCTATACACCATGTAGCTACGCTATTGTGGTAAATATGTGGAAGGTAGAATTTAGAGTAAATGTATCCACATTATCTTTCAGGTCGAGTGGAAGACAATCTAAGAAAAATCACCCTGAGTTAACCCGGTCGGTATTTGAATCCCAACACGTTTACGTGAGCTTGGCATTTAGTTCACATACACACCCATCGCTGCTGTTTCGTTCAATATCTAAACTACGATGTTCACAACTCAATAAGATTCCTTCCTACAAGCACCTATGAGCACGCAGACTAAGTTGCCAGTATTGTCTTGATTGGTCTGCCGGTTAATCGGGGGTAGGGGCTCAGAGCATAATTAAATGATTATTTTATAAATATTCTCGCACTAAATAAAATCGGGTACAGTTCCTCTATTTACCTTGGTGTCAAATATGCAAACATTATGAATGGGTAGTAAGACTCAAAGCAGGAACAATATTTGACAAGCCTATCAATCTTATAAAGTATTCCCGAAACGTTTTCTTCTGTCACTAAACTGTCGCAATGCGGTTATGGCCGTACTTGAGGGAGTCGCACAGACAACCAACCCATTTAGAACATTTGCCCTCAGACCCCTTATCCCAAACTATAGCCAGCCAACTTTCCAAACAAAACATTTAAAAAAAACTGTCATCCCTTAAAACCAAACTTTCCCTCCCAGACTGAATAACGTATAACGGGGGCACCATTGTAATCGACCGGGCATCCCCTAAACGGGGTGTTAAATAATGCTATCTCTTTTTGTGGGTAAAAGGTAGGGGAGGAAGTGAGCACATTTTGTGTTTGTGTTTGTGTTCAGGAAGGTAAAAATAAAATAAAAAAATGGGTCATGTATAGGATGGAGGTCATTCCTCTAACGCTGTGTGTTGGTTTANTTGCTTCGAACAAAAGCTGAACTGCTTATATTCCCACTTCGCTTTTTTAAAAAATATTATATATTTTTTGCAAATCAAGTTTCACTTTTCTCCTCACGAGAACAGTAAATTTACTATATTTTTTTAAATTTAATGGTGTAAGATTTTATTACTGAATATTAGTTTATGTAATATATTTTTATTTACATTGGTGTCTCAATTGCGTAACTTCAAGATAATTTAAGATGTATTTATTTTGTGATACCTGTTAAAACCAGGCTACTAATTTCCTGATTACGCTAGAAATATGTGAAGGGTTATTTAAGAAGTACTGCTATGAAGTTTACTTAGAGGAAAAAGGGAGAAAATTAATATGTATTAAAACTACCCTTTATGATCAAGATTAAGATCGACAATAAGACTCCAAGAGTAAAGATTGGCACAAAATCCATTCACAGATATGTTTTTTAAAGTGAAAACGTTTTGTTCTCAACTTTAAGTTTGAACGTGTAGTAATTTTTTTATATCTTATTATAAGTATGTCTAATTATTATTGTGATTGAATAATTAATAGGATTGTGCAAAGCTTCGAAACAAACTTCAGCTTCGACTTCACTTCGAACCAAATTCTGGCATCAAAGATTCGTCAATAAAAATAATCACAGAAAAAATACTCAATTTATGTTCAATTATAGCCATTTTGAGCTATTATTTACATTACAAATTAATATTTATATGAAAAAATCTGAAGAAATTGAATGGCATGCTATGATGATAGCTTAATTTGTCATAGAAGCATGAAAAATTAGAAATTTTTTTGCAAATAAAACATTTTCCAAGTAATTTTAGTGCATAAAGTTATATAAACAACAAAATTTTTTTTTTCAAGCACAAAACAGCTATAAGAAAATATTTGTACTTTGATTCGGCTTCGATAATATTTCAATTAATATTCTATTCGAGTTCGCTTCGAATTGGAAAAGTGGACTTCGCACATTTCTACTAATTAGTGCATCATAATAATTGATAAAATATAGAAAATGAATATTTGGTATCATAGAAAGGATTGTTACATACAAATAAGTTATATGTGTGTTAAAATTGAGACCAATACATTTCTAACAGATATAAACAGTTTGACTAACAAGTTTAATCGAAATGTAATGCTCTCAGATTCACAAGAATAGGGTTAATGTAGTTTGAAACAATGGGATTTCCATGTAGCAAGGATATTAAAGGAATATAGCTTGGCATCATCAATCATAATAACATGCTACTAACATGTACAAGTGATCCATAGAATGTAGTCCAATCGCCAAAAGAAGGTTGGTAGCTGACAGTAAAAGCCACCAGATCTACACTAATGTATCCATTCGCCAAAAAACATATTCTGCAAGACCATAATAATGTTTTCTTTTGTAATTATGTTTTTTATTTAACCGTTTTAACCTCATTTGCTAGCTGTCAGATACGACCATTCCTATGGTGAATTGACTCTACACAATAAATAATAAGTTTTTCCCAATACATTTGTATTAATAAGTGTTTTCACACTCCTTTCACGACAGCAAATGATCACTTAATAAAAGTGCAGTTCCTTTCCAATGGGCACAAATTACGTCAGTAACGTTTTGATCTTAATATTGAGTCTGGTATAATAATATTATGCTACATTGATGATGAATGCAAACATTTAAGATAAATACTAAGCTGTGTATTTTTTAAAGTGTTTATTTTAACACCACGTCTTACTACCTGTTTGGGCTATACACATGTGTACTAATTACACTAATTGGTTAGGGGTGATGAAAGTTGAATTATGATAAAATGTACCCGCATTGATGTTGAAGGAGGGTGGAAAATCCCCCAAACATGATTCTAGCCCCAATCTTCCTGAGATATTCAGTGAAAGTCTGTTTTGCGAGTATAATTTGACACGAGGAAAAGACTAAGTTACTTATGTAGAAATTATAACGACAGAACTTAGAGGAAGTGTACCCGCATCTACTTGGAGGTAGAGTGGGAAATCGTTTAGGAAATCCACCCTCAGTGTAGCAGTTGGGTACTCAAACCTTAACCTCCCCGTCAATGACAAATCATATAATAAGAACTTGACGTATAGTCCGCGTGCCTATCAATGCTGATACTAGCACAACTATTTTGGCATTTTAAAATTTCACCAAAAAACAAGTTTTAATGTATTTCAAGAGTGCCTTGCTATAATGTCAATATCTAGTTTTCATGCAGAGTCTACATTGCATTGCCAAGTTTATTAAGTTACCGAACAAATAACAAATTTAATTAAAATAACACAATAAAATGCTATAAATTTGTTTTAGTTTTTATTGTTATATTTTAATTAAATTTGTTATTTGTTCGGTAACTTAATAAACTTTGCAATGCAATGTAGACTCTGCATGAAAACTAGATATTGACATTAAAACAAGATTATTTAAAGCTAATTTTATCAAAAAGTAAGTGTTTTCCCCTCATATTGCTATTTTTGAAACTAAGATTACAGAATCACTTGTGCGATTTTTCTAAAGCGTCCCTCTTTAAGAATAAACTCGCAAACACAAGGACACGTTATTTATGTCCCATTATAATTTCCATCGTAATGTTATCATTCTCAAAATATGTTCCGTGATCGTTTCATTTTGGAAGTTCACCTACCTATGTTTTTTATTGTTTGTATTTTTTTACAGGAGTATTTTTTATGATTTATGGGCCCCTCAAACATCTCCAGACTCTTATCTAGGCACAGTATAAGCCTGGTTATTTATGGAATTCTAGATGTCTCCCTCCCTCTCTGGTTAAATATTCGGGGTAACTTCAATAACGAAATAGGGTGATTTATTTGTGTCCTTTCTATACATTCGTGGCGAGACAAATATTCGATCTTCCATACACTAGTTTAAAAATATAAATTGAAAAAAGTCATTTTACATGCTCATATACGTGGGTGCTATTTAAAACCAAATTTATGTATCTTTTATTTTATTTAGTTTTTTTCAGCACTGCGTTTTACCACCCGTTTGGGTCATATGTACGAATAATTACACTAATGTGCTAGCCATGAGTAAGGTTGAGTGTAGAGGAAGTGTACCCACATTTACGTGGAGGTAGAGTAGAAAACAATTTATGAAAAACTATCCTAAGTATACCCAACCGTGATTCAAACCCCAATCTACCCTTCATCTGCAGTCTAGTCTATTGTGAGAGTAACGCCCTAAGAGTCTTATACCATGTGTCATATCAATCTTTTATGCTGATATTAATAATTTTAACTATTTAACTGTATATAAGAGGAAAAGTGGCTTACTCACCGGTGATCAAATGGTATAAGACATCAGTCTCGCTGCCCACCTTGATGGCGTAGTTAGCTAACGCTCTATTTTCGTGTTGAGCTAGACTGCCGAGGACGGGGAGATCGAGTTTCGAATCTCACTCGGTTGAACTGGGGTGTTATTTCCTAAATGGTATTTCACTCATCCTCCAAGCAAATGCAGGTTCACTTCCTCTATATTCAACCTTCCCAATTCCTAGCCCATTAGCGTAATTAGTACTTAATCTTATAACCCGAACGGGTAGTAAGACGCGGTGCTAAGTATTATTATTATCATCAGTCTCGCTAGCAATAGATTGGATTGTCAGTGACGAGGGGGTCAGGGTTTGAACCTCGGCCGAGTGCACTATGGTGGTAATTTTCCTATCAAAAATCCTCACTAATACGGGTGCATTTTCTATAAACAGCCTTATCTCATAGCTTAAGCCGTTGGTAATCATGGTTTTAAATTGAAATAATAAAAAGGTGGAGTATATTTTCCAACGTGGCTTACTACACGTTCAGACTATCCACATGTATTCACTTAAAGAGACAAAGGTATAATTTGGAATAAATGGATCCGTATTTGCGTAGAGGAAGATTGGGAAGTAATTAATGGGAAACAACTATCAACACACCAACCGAAATTCGAAACAAAACCTCCTTTCATGGGCAGTCCAATATATTACCTAGGTGAAGCTTTATACTGTGCGATAAACAACGCGTGTTTATAGCATGGTTTATTAAAAGAGATGCACTGTCATTCACTTAGAGAGACGGACAATAACCATATTTCAGGGAATTAATTCCTAGAGTTGAATGTCAAGGTCCAAACAACAGGCTTCCGGTTCGGGCACAGCATCCATGTGCTACCAACAAACTAGCTTAAAATGTGTTTACTAAACAATGGAAAGTCAAAACAAGCCGTATTTTAAATAAAATGTTAATAATGACATCTGCACATGGTAGGATAACACGTTATCTTTGATCGCTTCTGTAAAATATATTTAATACCCTTGATTTGATTCTACTTCTAAAAAAACATATTAAAGCATTTCAATACATACATTTATGTAAATAACTTATTTATTTTACTTAATTATTATTTATCTTTTAGAATTCAAATATTTTCCTTTAAAATGTTTCATGCAGTACCGACGAAACGTCAATATTATAAATTATAAATGTTCCAAAAATACTACGCATATCTTAGAGCTACATGCCTTAGCGCACTTTTGATCCATCCACAACATGTACTAATTTAAGGACACTTGTTCAGAAAGGTAAATTTTACCCCCAATATTCGCATGGGGAGAGGATGGTGAAACAACCATGACAAATTACAATTTTTTTTTTTTAAAAAAGCATCCTAAGTATTTGCTATCCAACACATTTTTCATTAATACACTGTGATCTTTTAAAAGTAATGTACAATGTATATAAGTTCTGTGCATGCGTTGCATATTGGAAAATCTACTACATAAAAAGTTGTAAGCAAACTGTCAGTCAATTCACAAATAAATATATATTTATATTTAAATATGCACACTATTGTCTAATATTAGATAGCACGTGTCAGTTACATAAATTACCTTTCTTAATAAAATGTTAACGTATTAATTAAATATGACCATTAGGACCAGATCTTTACATTACAGCATAATATGTATATTGATGTAACCATGTACACACCCATGTCAGTGGTCATGCGAGGTAATGCGTCAGACTCATCTGGTTTGGTTTACTGATGGCAGGATGATTTGGGTTCAGTCTCAGCTGTGTTAATTAAGAGTCCACGTCATTACAACCCATCCCTACATTGAGCTAGTTCTATCCAGTCCACCTCAATACACCCTATCCCTATCTTGAGCTAGTTCTATCCAGTCCACCTCATTACACCCTATCCCTATCTTGAGATAGTTTTATCCAATCCACTTCACTACACCCTATCCCTATCTTGAGATAGTTCTATCCAATCCACCTCACTACACCCTATCCTTATCTTGAGCTAGTTTTATCCAGTCTTTTTCAGGTCCATTCTAATGTTATCCTCCCGCCTGCGTTTAAGTCTTACCAATAGTCTCTTCCCATTGGGTTTACCAACCAGTACCCTGAACAAGGTTCAAGATTATCTCATTTGCGCTGCATGTCCTGCCCACCGTAATCCACGAGACTTGACTATCCTAATAATGTCTCGTGATAGGTACAGGATATTTAATTCATAATTATGTAACCTTCTCCACTCGCCAGTAACTTTATCGCTCTTTGGACCAAATATCTTCTTAGAAGCACCTTGTTTTCTTTCGAGGATTTTAAATTGGTTTTTGTCATGTAAGATACGAGAACACGTTTCACATTCATAGATAACAACAGGTAAAATGTGATGAACATAAAAACTATATATATATATATATATACATATATGAAACAGTAAATGGTACCCCAGGGAAGTTTTACACCTATTTCAACAAAACCGAGGACATACTAAAAAGTAGTTGAGCAACTGTATCATAAGATACTATTTGGGAAAGCATACATTAATAAGAAATGTGTCTTGAAGTATTTTTCTTATTTTTTCAGAAAAAAATATAAATAAAAGACTTCATGAATTATACAACAGAAAAAAAATGTAATTTTTGCTTCTCTTAAAAAAAAGAGACGTAGCTTCCCAGGCGTAGTTTCTTCCCATATGAGTAACGTAGCGAGCGAGTTAGTCAAGGAGACTTGATCTATGAGGGGCCAGCTGGGTCAGAGGGTAATAAGACGTAATACACACATAAAAACTGGAGTCAAAGTTTGGGAAACGTAGGGTGGGCCATTTCTATTATATTTATTAATTAATAAATTAAGTTGCCTGGCTAGGACGGAAGTAAGATTTACTAGAATATTTATGGGGCCTTTGCATAGCTCGAATCAATGATAAGATTCAAGATTCCAAAATCACATTAAAGATTCAAAATTATTTTATTTTAAATGATTTTGACCATCCCAACACAATTATATGAAAACCTAAGAAGCATCTCCACAAACCTTTAATTTACCACCTAAATGAATATAAGTTATAAAAAATAATCGACTTTATGATAAATTATGTGTGATTTCATCGTTCCATTTATTTTTTTTAGTTCGGTCACTTCATTTTGCACAGAGGTAAGTTCGTGACCTACCCGAAATCCCCTCATTGTTCATAAAATAGACTAGTTTTCATCTCTTTTTGAGATTCTCTCTTTTTTTAATACTTTCCCCATTATAATCGTGAACTCGGTATAAAATGGATTCTTAGCCTGTTCAACTAAAATGGCATTTAGAAGAAAGCAACGCTATACAAGTATATAGGAAAGGTGAAGCTTGGAGGATGAACGATTATAGTTACGGAAATGATCCGTAGCTCTGTCATAATGGAATAGATTGAAAAATGACATCTGAACACGGGAATGAAAGCCAGGACCTTTGGCTTAGCACAACCATGCTCTACCACTGATCTTAGCCTTTCATATGTATTGCACTTGCTTGTATATCGTCGCTTCCTTCGATCTTGGTTAGCTTGGAATGTACAATGTAGGCCTATTTGTACTTCTGGGAGCATAGAGTCACAAACTAGTCGCCGGTGGCTGTTATATCAATGATAGCAGTTAATAGCCAATGATATTCACACGTCCATAAAAGACTCTGCCTTAACATATGAGTGAATAATGACCTTGAACAATGGACGATCCATGGATAGCTCAATCGTAAAGCATTGGTGTGGTAAGCCAGATTTCCCTGGTTCAATTCCCGATTCCAGGTGTAATTTTTCTATTTATTCTAAAATGCTTGTTATTCTGCTGAGGTGAGAGCAAACGTGTTTGATCAATTAATTGTAACCTTCAGCGATGCACAAAGAGACTAAGGTGATGGTTTCGACTCTGGTATGCCAAAGATGGGGAGATAACTTTCAAACACAGACTAGGTGTTTTGAGGTATTTTTTATTTTTCAAATACTTTCCCACTTTTCATCCACGCAAATTTTAACATATTTCCTCTACATGCTTTCCTCAACCCTACTCTAATAGTTTAAGTATAAGATAGCCCGGACGGCTAGTATGATTTGGAGCACGCAAAAAACTATTCTCAGATATCTACATACTCGAATATGGATAAGCAAAATAACGAGCATTTAGAGAAAAAAATCACAACTTTTTAGGGTTTTAACTCTTGTTTACAATTCCTTGCATTTGTGGGTTATGTTTCTATGCAATATTAAACAAAAAATCCTCTGCATTTGACAAATGACTTTGTTACGTGTAATTCCATAATAAAACCCGCAATAATTGGTATAGGCCTATATAAAATAAATGATATAGAGATAATTCAAATATTATTGATATAATAATCATTGCTGCGAAAGGGAAAACCCATATTTCACCAATGACAAATATTTCGGCAATGTCTAGAATTGAACCCGAGACTCCTAGATTATTAGGTATATACGCTACCGTCTACCGACAGATCCAAGTTATCGGACTATTTCCCCTAAAATAAATAAGCATCTGATTGCACCAGAAAGGAGATAGATTTTATCGGAAAATATTATAGTCTACAATTAATAGTTAATATTTATTCTATTCCCCTCTTTCTTTTCCTTCTTTCCTCTCGTCATTCAGCGCTTAAAATCCTCTCATCCCTCTGGACCAACCTTCACCCTCCATACAATCCACACCTAACCCAGTGTTCACACAGAGGCTGAAGATGTGTGATCCTAAATCCTGACAGAGTGCTCGCTTCAAGGCCGACGTATCCAATATCCTTCGCGTCTAGTGCTTGCTTTCTGATCCGATACCGTGACACATGCGAGGTGAAGGGGGGTTAGCGATGGTATTAAAGCTCGGAATCTACCGATGATAACAGTATTACCAACTCTTTACTAACTTGATTCTCAAGGTGGGATGGAAGGCGACGCGAAAAAGGTTATTGCAGTTTTTGTGGCAAAAATAAATAAGATCTTGCTCTAGTAGAAACATAGTTTAATTTTCTTCACATGTTGACACATATAAACTGTTTTTGAATATCTGACATGAATATGGTGGCATTATCTAACAAACTTTTTAAATGAAGAGAAAAATATGTCATTAAATTATAGAACACCCTTGACAGATATTTAGGAAATGTTGAGGTCACATTGTGAATAAAATTAAACTCTTGTGTTTTTACAAGAGCTATATTTTATTTATTTAGACCAAAAAACGTTTTGCCATAAAAACTGCAAAAACACTGGCTTTTTCTCGCGTCGCCTTACAGCGGGTGTAATGTGTCCAACCACAACACTACAATAATTAGAATAAATTATAATTTAAAAAAAATTAATAGATTTTAGCATACTAGTTAGGCTATAAATTTGTGCAGGTAGGTTTGAATAAAAGAAAATATAATTTTACAAAGTAAAATGTTACAAAAAATAATATATGGGTAACAACTGATAACTCGTTTTAAAAAATATTATATTTTTAAGCACATATTGCCTGAGGTTTATGATTCATTAGCACATAATCTTCAGAACAAAATAATATTAATTTGTATAAATAATACACACGTGTATTTTAATCAATCTAAAGCACCATCATTACTTTTGTATTCAAATATAAATATAAAAAAGCACGCATAGTGAATCTGAAAGAATAAAATATAAGTATTAAAAAACATTCAAAATGCCCCTTTTGAGCTCTCGTATTAACGAACCTTTCATAGGTAACAAGAAGAGAGAAAAGTCACAAACCAATCAAATACGTTCATTTTATGGAACGGCCCAACACGAGGGAAATAAATACTACTCAATGAATAAAGGCAATGTGAACCAACGATGTATGAGATAACTGAAATGTTTTACTTTTTTTAATTTTATTTTATGATAGACCTATCCTAAACTTGAAATTCAAACTCCCCAGCATCGGCAAGCAACAAATATTATTACAATCTCGTGGAATCTGTGGGATTGATATTTGTCCGGTTCGTTATTATTTAGTGAAAATCAATCACCATGAAGGTAAAAAGTAAAATAAAAAGTAAAGTCGATTGTTTTAAATATATCAAATTACATAGAAGCTTCTTGAACCTTATTTAGACCGTATTCAATAAAATACCAAAACATAGGCTGGAGGGAGAATATAAATCCTGTAGTGGAATAAAAGGAATACTCGAAACTTGAGAAAAAATTAAGAAAGAAAATCATATATACTTTTATTGAAGACCTATCTTTATTTTTATTATTTTGTATTTAAAATAAAATCTAAATTCAACAAAGGATTTGCGAAAATGTAAATATTATCTTCTTGTTTATTATTTAACGTATTGACAACAGAGCGAACAGAATCAGGTTCAAAAAAAATTTATTCGAAGAATTTAACGTGCATTTTCTGAACCGACTGATTATATCAGCGCACGATAATTTTTATGAGTGAGAGCGAAAGGGCTTATAATTATTTTGACGAAAAATGTACCTTTCAGGGTTCGTTTACATACCACAATCAACATGAGATCGATGGCTCTACTTCATCTGCGAAAGAAGTTGTGCAACGGATTTTTATTGCTCAAGAAAAATCCGTCGGTCCCGGTTGGGTTTGAACCCACGAACATTGTGTCCTAAGGCGATCACTTTACCCCAAGACCACTGAGGTCAACTTTAAACCCAATGGATGCCTAAAACATCCAGTAGTATTTGTATCTGGTTTCGTAATCCTCCTGGTGCTACTATTCTCGGTGTTAATGTTAAACGTCTGATATTTTGTATTGCTATTTTAAATTGAAAAAGTTCTTAGGTACTGTCTATAAATAATCTAGAATTCCAAATTGATTAATAAAACTTTCGTTAACAAATGTTTCACCACATTTCACTAGTCGTTGGGGTTATAAAGACAGAATTTAGAGTAAATTAACCCAAATTTTCTTCAAGGAAGAGTGTGGACTCATCTGAAAAAACATCCGTAATACGCTAGTTTGGGATTCTAACAATCATAATCTCGTCATCGTCAAACTAGATTACATCATATTTACATGTATTATGCATTACAACTAGCAGGTTTCATTAATCTAAAAATAAAAATAAAACTTTATATAAAAATAACAAACACTTACAAAACTGTGTATAATTTGCTAAGAGACCTTACTAATTTATATTTAATTATCTTGAGACAAATTCCATCCTTTAAAAACATTATGAATTTATAAAGATTTAGAAATATATTGAATTTAAAAAGAAACTTTTTATTCCCTAAATAAATAAGTCCTACAGAAGCTTTGGTTTCTCTTTGGAGGAAAAAAAACAAGCATGCGGTGATGTGGAGTAATGGGAGGGGGGGATTTGTCCAAGATAGAAGGTCGTGAATTTGAACAGTTTCCCAAACCGTGGTCTTGCGTTAAAGCTTCCATAATGGCCCTTCAGGGAAACGCCGGGCAGCTACGTAACCCGCCAGGCATACCTGTCATGCAGTGCAGCCTTATATACCAGGCAGCAACTTAAAAGAACTATTTCTAAATTTGGTTTAAAAGAAAGCAAGAAGAAATGCAAGCAAGGAAAAATATATCTTAAAACCTTAAAATATTTTATTTCTACTTACATTTAATCGATTCCTAATGTGTAAATGATTCTTAATGTTCACTAGCTCGATTCCAATTATCTATATGACTGTATTAAGCTGTTTTAAGATATGTGATGATAAAAAGAATGAGACAATTTTCAATTCAATTTTTACGGATTTCGATATTATAGTTTTATAAATCTTTCAAGGTAGACGATGTCAGATAAAATAAATATTTGTACAAGCAAACCAGAATATAATGTATACATGTATTGTAGATCATATAAACTAGCACCACAATTAGGTGGCACCAATCTCCACTGCTGAGTGGCAAGAGAAGTTGGTTACAGATATATCAGACCTAGCTTCAAATCTCTGTGGGATATCAAAGAGTTGAGTGTTCGTCTATAGTTTTGTTTTGTGGTTTAATATAATTCCTTTCACTAACACTTAATGTAGAGTAGACTGTGTTGTTTTAGGTTAAGTTGGTTGTAAGTCATGTTCTGATAAATCTTAGTGATTAAAATTAGCAAGTTAAATTTAATATTATTTTTATCAATCGGCATAATTTACTTTCCTATTGAAGTACCTATACTATTTACATTACCACTCCTTGCTTTTCAGGGTTGTTATAATTTTACCCAGCCCAAAAAGCATGGGTTGTATTACTAAAACACTTTAAAAAAACGCGTATTATATTATGAATACAAAGCAATGATCTAATTAATTTTTTAAATGTTGAAAACATTTTGATTCAAACCCAATAATTATACATTGATTTGTACATGGTGTTATATACAAGTTTTGAAATTACAGATTTTATAAAATAGACTAAGCTATAAAATATGTTTAATTGGCTGAACAAAATAATATATTCCACTAGCTACTCACTTGGGATAATATAATTTTAAGGTATCTACACTGCATTAATGATAGGCTCTAGAAATAATACTTTTCTAATAAGCAAATGAGATAACATAAGTTCCCAGTTTGTGAACCACTGATTTAAGGCGTCAGTCACGCCATAGATCGGGTTGACAGTGACTGGGTGGTTTGGGTTATAATCTGGGCCGAATGAATTGAAGGAAGTTCCCCCCATGTGATCTAACGCTGTGGTTTCCCCATATCCTTTACAATATAATGAGGAGGAATTTCCTCTAAATACCCTTCATATCCCTAACTAAAATATGCACCCTTTAAATAACTTTAAAAATAAAGCAAGAAGTAAGATCTTGAATTCATTCAAGTCAACAAGCCATAGTTCAATCTCAACAAGTTGCACTGAAAAATATTTTTAACATATGATGTAAATGTGTGAAGAAGCAATTTTAATTCGGTAAAGATAGTATATATACTCTATGTCGCAGGATTAATAATGCTGCATAATTTAATTTTCAATAACTAAAAATATCACTGTGACTAAAACCTTTGTTAAACTAGTTGCGGTATTAAATATCTAACATTTTAACAAAGGTGACAAATTTTGTTCAAATGTAATACCTTAGTAAAAACAATATATTTATATTATTGAGAAAACTTCATCGTAAGCTCTGTGCAAGAAATGTAAAGTGTGTTAGCTGTAACCATTTTGAAAATTATTGGTTCACCATGAATTGTTTGGTTCTAGATTACTTTCTAAGCACGTGACTTAAAATCTCACTCAACTCTTGACAGGATCAAAGTGACAATAATTAAAATGTATGAGTAATAGGACAAACTTATAAAGGACATTACTATAGACATAGCCTGGGAACCAACCTGGATCCGCTACCCTGGGAGTCATTCTTATTAACCATTTTGTGACAGAAAAAATCCTATTGTCGATTGTTCTAGACTTTAGTAAAGAAAAACTATATACATGATAAGAGTATGCTATCAAATGAAGACCCATGAATTTAAAAAATTGTATTTAAAAATGTTTAAGTTAAAACTAATTTATATGTTAATATATTTTTAAATTTCTTTATAGTTTTTACTACTTCAAGAACCCAAATGGTGATTTCAATATAACAAAAGCGTACCGTGTGATATTTTTATTATTAATATTACCCGCCTCGGTGGCGTAGTTGGCTAACTCGCTAGTCGTGTTGAGCTGCTCGACCGCTGAGGACGGGGAGATCGAGGTTCGAATCTCGGTCGGGTGAACTGGGGGTGGTTTTTCCTAAATGGGTTTCCACTCTCCCTCCACTCAAATGCGGGTTCACTTCCTCTAATTCAACCTTCCCAATTCCTAATCCATTAGAGTAATTAGTACTTAAAGCGTATAACCCGAACGGGTAGTATTATTATTATTTAGCACCGCGTCTTACTACCCGTTCGGGTTATACGCTTTAAGTACTAATTACGCTAATGGAATAGTAATTGGGAAAGTTGAATTAGAGGAAGTGAACCCGCATTTGCGTGGAGGGGGAGTGGAAAACCATTTAGGAAAAACCACCCCCAGTTCACTCGACCGAGATTCTAACCTCGATCTCCCCATCCTCAGCAGTCTGGCTCAACACGACTAGCGCGTTAGCCAACTACGCCACCGAGGCGGGTCGTGTGATATTGCAAAGATGAATCAAGATTATTAGCCGAGTTAAGATTATTTTGATTGCGCTACGTTTTGTTATTGCAAGCCATCACAGATGGCGCGTTGTCGTTTATTTTCAGGAAATCAGAAAGCGCAGCCTTTGCTTGCACTACTAATTGAGGAAAAGCAGAAATTGAAACATAATTGTATGTGTAACAATACATATCGACGGCTGTTAAAACAGAAGTGGAGTACAGAAAAACATACAATCTGAGATATCTGTTAAATAAATACATCAGCTCACTAGTTTTATACCTTCAAAGTCAAAATTTTAAAATTAATAGGTTGCTATAAAAACTACTCTAAATATAACCCTCGTCCGAAACCATACTCCAACAGTTAGCAGGTTTGTTTACTGTGTCGGGTTTGATTGACAGAATGACCGAAACATTTATTATTAGTGAAATTGAGGCTCCCATATTTATCCAATTTAAGAAATTATTTCAGAAGAACTGGGTGCTGGTTCTGTTTTAGAATTAATTTAGGTGTAAGGTCATTTGATTTATATCAAATAATTATTTTATAACTAAAGAAAAACCCATGTTAACCTAAACAAATTTTACTCATATCTTTAAAAAAAAAAGGTGTCATTTATATTGTTTTGTTATTCATGGGGCTCAAGTATTGTAATTGTGACACTTCTGCTTCAATATTATGACGGATCTTGACAGCTTCTGTGATCTCAGACTAAAAAAGTGGGTTTTGCAATTGTATATGTCCGTCTACAATTGGAGCTACAACTCAAATGGTTTGATGGATTTAGTTAAAACTTAATATCTGGGTGTTATTAGTTAATGAAACTTAACAGTTGGACAAAATTGATAATATAAAGTTAATATTATTTTAATACATATCCCCAAACTAAAATTACTACCCATAGAAAGGTGTGTTAGATATAAATTTATTAGTGTTTATAAAACCTAGTTGGAAAAAAAGAGAATTTATACTGTAACCTACAAATTACAATAAAGGCTAATTTAATATTAATTGAATTATAAAGTCCTTTTGATGTTCCAGATTAATTAAACGATATAATAATAATTTTTATTGAATATAGAACGAACCCTCTGGTATTTTCACAAATAAAATAAAGAGCTCTTTAAATAATTTATTTGATTTGTCTTTTATGCTTCTAATAATAGCAACCAAATATATTTTCAAAGCAATGTTCACTTAGTAAATTAAGATATTGTTGAATTATGTAATAGTCCTGGATGTCAAAAAAAAAATCTCTCCCTCCAAAGATGACTTTTCAAAATCAAAATAGCTGAAATCAGTAAAGAGCTGGAGAGAAAAATATCTTCTTTGCTTCTTTTTGAAGATCTTGCCTCATAACTATCACATGCACCTTAAAATAGACTCTAGCCTCAATTTATATACTCTTGGCACTTTTGTAATGGTCCAATCACCATTATGGCTCACATTTAGAATTAGAAAATATGCCTTAAATTAAAATAATGTTTTAATCAACACATACAAAAATCCATTTTAAAAACTTGTTATATTCATAGAACACTGAAAGTCAGTTCCTCTTTGGGTCAATGTTGATTTGCTAGGCAACCATATTAACTAATCTTAGAACAAATACGGTATAGTGATAAAGTAAATAAAGTAATTTAAGAACAAAACACATTATAATTATGTTGACATATTTAAAATAAACATATACAAGTTTCTAAATCACCGCCAACAAATAGCTGTTTATTATCAACAAAGAAAATGTATTATTTGGTTCACCGAAGAAACAACTTCATGTTAGATCGCTCGAGTATCATCTTTTACATAAATATTAGTCTATGCTTTATAAAAAATACTAGTTCTACAATCGATATTTATGCGCTATGTAGGTGGTTTTTTGGTAATAAAATCAATGTTCCTATCTTTGACAAACCTTGGGTTGCAAACAACCACGCGAGAAAGCTGTCGGCAGCTTTTGAAAAGGAATATGAACTATTAAAAACAGGTAGTAGCTAGAGATATTACTTTCAATGTGAAAGTAGTCATGGTTGTGTCGTACCATATTTTATTTCCTTTAACAAAGCATGATCGGTGGTATGTATAGACTTGGGGACTTACCATTCTGTTAGATGTTGAATTGGTTGTTGTAGAAAAATACGATTAAGGCACTCGAATAGGGGATTAAATAGACTTAGATGGGTGTTAATTCAATAAATTTTGCGATTCATAAAGCTTCAATCTTATGTTAAAGCTTCGTGTTTTCATTAAATTCAATTCACTTTTTATTTGTAAGGAATAAAAAGTTAATTGAATTAACAATTTTCTCTAAATGCTAGATAATCTTTGGCGTTTTCTGTTTCAAACACAAGAATAATAATGGTTAAATAGTAAGGTTAACATTAAATTTAGAGAGTTTTTTTGTTTTTTGCAGGAGATGAGATCACGAGAAACCACGTGCATCTAACAGCGCCGGTCGAAAGAAACTGGTGTGGCTATTTACTTTGTCTCTCAAACGTAGTGGGAATGCTTGTAGTGTCAACAGACGTAATGTTTTCTAGGAGAGTAGCCATTTAAGTAGGCCTTACCTACAAGCCTCTGGATCTAAGCGGATTATCTTCTGGAGAGCTTGGAAAACAGGTTTTCTACATTAGCATAGAATGGGAAATTAAGGATTACTTTTACCCCATCCGGTTAAAGTTCTGGTTACGACCTAATTAAGGACTAGGAAGAAAATTTGTTTTTGAATATGGTAGCGATAGATTATCACTTACCTTTAGCCTAATTGCTCGTTCTATTAGCGGAACATCTGGGAAGACCCGACAGAAATTAAGGGAGCTCATGGTTTGATTCAAGGGTGTATTCAAGTGCATGGAATAGTATAATTTATAATTGAATCTTTTATAGGAGAATTTTATTTGACAATTTAAAAATTTATTTCCCCTACTTTCACGTAATAATACACCAAGACAGGTGTTCTTTAGTTTTCACTTTTGAGACGGTCTTATATAAATATTGGGCCCTTTTGTCAATGTTGGCTTCTATTTTTTTCAAACACAATCTAAAATGTTATTTATTTGGCAAACCGATTGTAACCAATATTTTAATAGTTTCTTACAATGTAAAAATAAAATATATTCACAAATAAATTAAAATTAAAATTAAAATATTTTTATTCCCCACCATATTCTACTTAATTAATAAAGGAACAAATAATTGAATACTAAAAATGGCGAGAAAAAATTTCATCCAACCGTCTTTACTCCTAAGTTTCAGTAAATATTTGTCTAAATTTCAAAATAAACAGATGCAGGGGAAAGTGGCACATTGGTATTTGGCCCAAGGTGTTATAATAATTAACCTTTTTTTTTAACTTATCAGATCTAACAAAATAAACAAAGTAATTAAATACAAGACCAACACTACGGTTTGTGTTCTTGCGTTGTTAAATTTAATTTAATGGTGTGTATGTTTGAAACAATTAACTAAAAATATAATTTATTATAAGAGTTACTTTATACACCTTGAAGAATTAAATATTAAAACATAAAGTATATGGTCAATATACCAAGTACAGTAGGATTTTGGTAGGAATAAACATGTATAAGATACAAACATATATTTTGTGTCAACAATGATAACGTTTTGCTATAATATTATTATGGTTATTTTCTAGGTATTGACCTGCATAACATCCATGAGTATCCATGTCCTTACAAATCTCTTTCTTTCACTTCTCATTTTTCCTGGGGGCTGAATTTTGGTATTAGCATTGATTAGCACGCCATCTTTGTGAGAAAAATCCAAGATGTCGGATCTAAGATAGTAGGCGCAACGTACAATTAAAGTATTCTTTTAATACATTCCGATAGCCTGGCAGATCCATGGACACAAATCGCACTACCTCCTGTTATTAAAAATAAAATAAATAGATAAGAACAACAGGGAATAGACCTCGCGTGAAATCCGACAAAGCTGTTGACCTCGGTGGTCTCGGTGTAAAGTGCTCACCTAGGGACCCGGTGATCGTGAGTTCAAACCCAACTGTGGTGGACGGATTTTTCTTGAGCGATAAATATCCGTATCCCAACTTCCTTCGGAGAGGAAGTAAAGCCGTTAGTCGCTTGTATATTGTGGCATAAAAAAGGAACCCTGGAAGGATTGTGAAAATATCTTTCCTAGCAAAATTGGTAAGCTCTTTTGCTCTTGCTCATAGAGGTTCTCCTTTGCTGATACAATCAGTCGGTTCAGAAAGTGTACTGTAAATATTTCAAATAAATAAATAAAAATCCGAAACTGATCATGTCATAGATATAGTCGATAATATGTGTCAAACGCAAATCACATGGACTGATTTACGAATATGTCAAAGTAGATATAGTAGCTTTAATAGTTGTTAGATGAGGTTCCTCCTATGGAATGTCGACTGTAGTTGCAGTCAATTAATAGATACTGTACATATTTCACTAAGTAATATGTCTTTAATATTTTATAATAAAATAATCGTGAATATGAATTTGAAACATTTAAATAATAGACACTTTTAAATATGTTAAAAATAATAATTTTATAATGCTTTCAATATCTATTGCAAGCCAAATTGAGGTAGATGTGATATTTAGAAATGTAAATAGAAATACAGTTTTTCAGGAGGAATTTAAGCTAGCGTATCATGTATATTGCACCAATAATATTATCTGAGATTTACCATGACATGCTGGGTTTCAATTCTGATTACATGCACCAAGAGCTTACCGTTTCACCTGAACGAATGCCGGTGCATTCACTTAAAATTCACCCTCTTCCTGTTCCCTTGCACTAGTAGTATTTATTCACCAAAACCCATTACTAAAATTAAATCGCGTGTATATGTCACAAATAAAATAAAATGTTGTAATTCAGAATCAACTCAAGAAAATTCATTGGAGCAATTTGGTTTCACACTCATTGCTAAGCTAAGCAATGATCTCTCTTTTTCCTCCCGAAATCATTGTTTTTACTTTCTTGTCTGCTCCAGTGAAGTTTAATTAAGATGGCGTTCTTCAAAATGTCTTGTTTGAGTCCAGGTGATAGGACTGAGGAAGATAAGATGCTGCTTTTAGCATCTGTTTTGGAAGATGAAGAAAATTTAGGAAGTAGAGGTTTGACTTGTTCAACTAACGCTTCCATTTTAATATAAAAACATTTACTAGATATAAAACCTGAATATAATATTACTGAAACACACGTGAAACATAATTAAAACAAAACTTCAAAACGTATTTGGTTATTTTCACCAAATCAGCACCGCGTCTGTTCAACACAGAACCCAAACCGCGTTATGCGCAACGTAAGATGGCTCAATATGGGAGCTGGAAAAATTGTCCGGCCAGTAATTGGAAAAAACATAGCATGGCGTAAAATAGCTTAACTTAGCGTTCTGTGTGAACCAACACATTTAAATACATGGTTTTCTCCTGGATAACAAACTTTACTTCCACTATCATGTGACCATGTAATTCCACAATCATTGAAATTACTTGGACTTATTAAATTTATTATTTCATCGTTTGAGATAGTTGACTGTTTTTTATGTCTGTACTACGCCCTGGTTAGATCTAAGTTAGAATATGCTACTGTTGCTTGGAATTCCATCACCTTAACTGACTCTTAGTTTGGAAAACGTTCAGAGAAAATTTGTCGCTGAGCACTATGATAAATGATTTAAAACCGGATTTATTATTATTATTACAGAATTCGAAACTCTCTTCTCGCGTGTACTTTACTGTATTGTGATTCCCTTTTTGTTTTTAATATTTTCAATAGAGAAATTTCTTGCAAATTTGCCCTTTATCATGTAGGTGTTCATTTCCCTTCTCGGGTTTTTCGTAATCAAAAATAATTTTTTCTCAATAGCTCTTACAAGCTGAGCCACATAGGCCGTTGTATCCATAGCGGTAATTCTAGGTTTGTCGAATTAGACTTGTATCACAATAGAAAAGCCAAACTCAGAGAGTTATTTAAGGAACTCCCCTATCTTTAATGTACCCAGTACATGTTCTACGTATAATACTTTGATTTGAATTATTTTGTTTGCTGTATTTTTAATTATATCAATGCTTATTTATATTCACTACTAAGTACTCTTTTTATTGAGTTAGTTTATTATTTTATGATTCTTTTTATCCTTTAGTAATTATTTATTTGTATGTATCATTACGTTTAGCTATGATTGTTTGTTCTATTTACTTGTGTATTTATGATTACATGTCAGATACTTGTATACTTTTCAATGCTTGACTGTTATATGTCCTGCGACTGTTGGCAGCACTATAATAAGATAAATTGAAATTAAATTGAAATTATTATAAATAAAATTGATTACTCTACAATATTTTCCTGGGCGTTTTGTCATAATACTGGAGGAGAGGGGCATGACATTTAACCCAAGGGTTCACTCTTTAATGCCTACCAACTATTCTAAAAAAAGTTATCCGTTTTAGGTTATGCAATTTCAAGCGGTTGATTTTTATCTTTCTTTAAAGATCTGGTTGAACTAAAGGAAAGGTTCACTCCCGTAGATATGCAAACCCTTAAGCCTCTCAGCTTGTCTGATAGACCCACCGTAAGGGACTACTTTCCCAGGTCGATTATAGGGGCCGGATGCAAGAACAACTCTTAGCAAGTCGAAGACTAGGACGATCAAGCAGCAATAAAGTTGGTAACACCGAAGTCAGGTCTTGATCAGGCTTCGGCAGTGCTTCGATCACAGTTCGATTATATTCTTTAAGATGGCGTGATGTGCATGGACTATCGAGAGGTCACGTATTTTGATATTGCTTTGTTTTCGTGACAGAGTATGGTGGGCCGAGATTATCTAGATTTCGATAAACCAACTACTCAACAAATATACATCGGTAACAGATCCGAACTAAGGGCCTATTAAATTATAATACTGATCAAACCACACTCACCTCACCTTTTTTCAACAACTGCCTGGTCATTTCTTCCCGTACTTTATTATTCGCTGACATAGTCTCAACATTATTTTTTTTCTATAATCGTATTATTCTTGATCCATTTCATCAAATAAATTAACTAATCCTCACTGGAAACTTGTTTTTCCCCTCTTTTCCGCCATTTCAACAAATCTTTGTTCGCTTATGATTAGTTTCGTTAACTTTATGGGTAAAATAGTGTAAAATGTGACCACTTGACTGCTATCCAGACTTGGACTTGACTTCGATTTGTGTTCCAGTCTTGATTATAATTGTTCTTGTATACCGCTCTAAAAGCCTGGTCGCTACAAAAGTAAAAATAATAGAAACAATAGAATGGGAGGTGGGTGTAGAGAAATGAAATTTGAAAGTTTATTCTTGCATTTGCATTTTAGCTCGGTAGTTCTTTTACTAAAGACAATATTAGGTTTAAAAAAATGTTTCCCGGGGTAGTCAGACAAGTTACATGATTGGTTCAAAAAATATGGGCGTATAATTCAAACGGATAGTAAGACGTGGCGCTAAAAAAAAAAAGATAAAATGTGCCTGTGCCCACAAAGGTGGGCGAGAGGTTTAAGCACTTTGTTTCGTATTGGTCTCGGTCCCTCCTGACGGATATGTCAAAGTTTTAATCACGGTTTGGGAACTCTGTGGTTTGTGAGTTTCCCACCTATTCTGATTAGATTAAGCCTTTAATAACTCTTGTGAACATTAAATTTATTGGATTTCTGATAGGAAGTACGGGGTTTGAATTTCGGTCGGGTGTACAGAAGATTTTTTTTTCTAATTGTTTTCTCTCTTGCTCCACACAAATGCGGGTACGTCTACTCTAAATTCTACCCGACTCATCGTTACTAATCAGTGAAAATGTTAATATAGGCCCTAGGTCAAACTGTTAGTAAAGAAGTGATGCACAAAAAACTTCGTGCTAAAATCAATAATAAATATAACATTCTCACCCATTAATAAAAAAAAGCTAACCTTTACGTCCGTTTTATAGGTATTAATGATAATCGTGAACATAAATGTTTAAAAATATTGATAACATTTTTATTGATGCATTGACTTCCTAAAAACATACTTATTAATCAATCAAACTCTTAAGCAAGCAGAATATTGGTTCAAGGATAACTTAAATCATACCATAGAGACAAAGGCGTCAGTCTACTCTGGTTTGATTTATGAGTAACGAGTAGATAGAGGTTAAAATATAGACTGGGTGTATTGAAGTATATTTTATAAATAATTGCTTGCATGCTCTACCTCTAAGCAATTCTATGTTCACTCCCTCTAAATAACACCTTCCTAATTCCTAATCCCTTAGTATAGAATAATATTAGAATATACTGAAGATGTGAAGTACAAAAAAAAAACACGCTAAGGACAAATTGTAATACAAAGTCTTCCAAACCTATCATCGGATTAATTAACTTTTCAGTCAAAGAGACGGGCTGGACTTGGGTCCAAGCAAAATACAAGGTTTTCTCAAGCCAAATAAGACGAAATGCTGGTTGAAGGCTATTGTGCACTAACGTCGTGTTATTTTTTTTACGGCGACAATCTTATTTTGTACAGCCAGAATAAATATAAAGTGGGAACATCTTATAATGTCGTTCAGGTGAAATTTTTTATCTTCATTTCCATCAGAGTGTGACTAAGTGTCCAAAATGGTCTACCAGAGGTCCAGGGGATCCAGGTTCAATTCCTGGTGGTGATAGATAATATATATACTATTTATATACGTACTATCCTTCTTTCAGATAAGTAAATATTAATATGATAAGATTAGGGTCGTATATTAGATGGTTATAAGTGTGTGAGTCGTCCACTAATGTAATATCTTTCTTTAAAAAAAAATGCAGTGGGGGGCGTGGTTACGTTGATTCAAAATATACAATGGGAGGACCACCCTTTGTTAAACAAGGGAAAAGAAGAAATACGACCAATATCTCTGGTAATATAAAAGACTTTCCTTAGCGTTCGTCTCCACTCGCCTCGTGATTCATATTAAACTTTGAGCTGGAATTAAGTTGGGCTGAGGCTTTTGGAAAGGACGTATATTGAAACATAGAAAAAGAGTATGGCCCTAACCCCAACATAAACACTGATTTAACAAGAGAGCACCGTAAAAACACTTTATGCGGGCAGTTAAACAAGTTCAGCGGCTACCATGATTTATTTAAGTATAAATCATTACTTAAAATCTGTACGAGAAAGCACATACAATGGAGTAGAAGTAAAGATGATATCACTTGGATGAAATGTACCTTCATTTCATGTGGAAGGAGAGTGGCGAATTATTTAGTAATAAGCCCCTTCGGTACACACGATCAGAGCTCGAACCCGGAGTTTCCCATCATCAGCGAACCTAGCTATATGAGCTTGACGCTTAATCCACGTGCCCATCGATGCGGGTGACAGTTAATTTATTTGTTTAAATGCTTTGTTCAAAAAGGTCTACATTTTGTTGCGGCCACTATACAGTGCACTGCGGATATATCTGCCTAAACAGAGACGACAGCCCTACCCTCCTCGCCTCTTTCCTTCCTCCCTCACAAAAAAAACCCAACCAAGCAGTCCCACATGTCCTCAGCCAGCTTATCTGTTTCTTCAGTCGACGGCTTCATGGCCCATTTGAATTATGTTGAGGTTCCCCCCTTCCCCTTCCTTGTCCCTTTCGACCGTTGTTTCCCATAGCCACAGTGGCTTTCTTCTCCAAGTCTTGTTGAGGTTGTGGCCTAAGGGTTTGGGGGAAGGCGGGAGAGGTTAATGCGATAACTTAAAACCATATACAGCACACCATTCCCATGCAATTCACACTTCTAACATATTCAAACATACGTATATAGGGGAGATAATATTTTATTTATAGATATAAGGGAATCGTGTCGTATTTCTTTCCTTGTCGAACTTTGTTTACATCTCGTGAGCTGTGATTGTGCCGACTACACCGTGAGATTCGACTTCCCGGTGGTGAATATAAATTCACTGGTGACAGATGCTATAGTGCATGACTTTTGATGTCGACTGAACGAAACATTTTATTTGGGTGCAAGATATGAGATTTAAAGACCTCTTTCGATGCCTAGACCTGTTGGGAAAACCTTAATTTTGTTACGTGCTCCACGTCTTGTCATCCACCCGAGATTTAAACATATTTACACTTCTGAGGAAGGTCATATGTTCGATACCCTAGTCAGACTCCGTAGCTTGTCTGTCTACTGAGCTAAGAGTTCTGGGTTCGATATCTGGCATTGCTGAAATATTTATCAATGGTGAAATGTGGATTTACCCTTTAACATTGATAAATTAACGGCCGAAGACTGGATGCTGTGCCTGTCAAAGTCTTAGTTATATTATAAGGAATATAAAGCTACTACAGGCCTAGCCAGCTGTTAGTGGAAAATATATGGCCTGAATAAAAAAGCTGACCCAGGCCATAGGCTGTAAAAAGTAATGGATGTAAAGAAAAGGAGGCTCAAATGTGTTTAAAATGTACCCATATTCACGTGGATGGGAAGTGGGTAAACCATTTTTAAAAACCACCTCAATACACCAAGCCGTATTTAAAACCCCGAAATGATCAAGCAGACGAGACTAGACTGACGCCTTTGTCTAATGTGCGGTTGATAAAAATATAGCTAAGCAAACTCGCCAAGACAGGGTTAGTTTCATAAGCTATAGTGAAATATTAATCTATTATTATCATTAAAACTCGTCCCTGTGGTGATATGATTAGGCTGGAGGCACGCCGGTTTGAAACCGGTCGCGCCGCCCGGTTCGGAGAGTCGTGTTGTGAACCTATTTATAAATGGATCGAGATTAAATCATTGCTGGTTTGTTTTTGCACCGTGGGCAAGAACGAAGGCGTAATCGTACAATGTGGGTGCGTCCGTCTGTCCAAAAACGCGATGAACTTAATTTGTTTTTTTACTATTTTTTTAGACTTGCTAGAAGATGAAGATAAGTTTATTAATTATTTTCGAATGTCAAAGTCATCATATGATGAGTTACATGATAATTATAAAAATACTTTACAGCGTCTGGACACGAAAATGATGGAATGCATACTACCATTCCAGATTAATTATTATTATTATTTAGCACTGCGTCTTACTACCCGTTTGGTTTATACGCTTTTTAAGTACTAATTACGCTAATGTATTAGGAATTTGGAAGGCTTAATTTATAGGAAGTGAACCCGAATTTGCGTGGAGGGAGAGTGGAAAACCATTTAGGAACACCCCGTCCCCCCACACCCAGTTCACCCAACCGAGATTCGAACCTCGATCTCCCCGTCCTCAGCAGTCGAGCTCAACACGACTCCATATTAATTGACAAAACAATAGTTAAAACAAACACGACCAGCTACAGAGACACCAAGCTAGAATTGTTTCCTTGACAGACCGATCTTATCTGCCGGCTTAAACCGGTGCGTGTGAATGCTCCTCACGGCAGCCCATTTGAAACAGCGGCAATTCGCCGACCGGCGACCGACAAATGGCCGGTTGCGCACCGGCAGCAAAACCGGCCGGCGCGGCGTGTGTGATCATTTCAATGCTGTCCAATGTATCTTAATATTCGTCGGTTTTGGCCGACCGGTAAAAACCGTCGTGTGTGTCTCCATCCTTAGAAAGGTCGACCTCAAACTCAGAAATTACTGTTACATTCCGGATGTAGCTGAAGAAGAATTATATTATTTGTATATTGGTCCGTTCTGCAGCCCAGTTAGAAAATTACATCCATTACTGTTTCCAGCCTGTGGTCACTATTTTAACTAAGTCATATATTTTCCACCATCGGCTGGCTAGGCCTTTCGTAGCTTCATATGCCTTATAATCTAACTTAAGACTAGGAACAGCACAACATCCAGTCCCCAACCGTTAATTCATCACTGTGAAAAAGTAAACGCACATTTCAGCAAAGATAAACTTTTCAGTCATGCCGGGAATCGATCGCGGGACCCTTAGCTCAGTGGACGGACACGCTACCAACTGAGCTAAGTTTTCGGATCCCAGTTAGAAAATGCAGGTGCTAAATCTGAGTGGGAAAAAGTATTAAGGGTAAACTCCTAATTTAATCTAGTTTGATATTCTTAAAAATGTGTAGATTTAGAAAGTGAACAAAAATTATCTTAATCAAAATATTATAATAAAATAGACTCCATTATTTAACAACTCAATAACATCCAACGATGTTCACGCAGTTTAGGTTATCAGGTTCATAATAGGGTCACGTGGCCTTGGTCATCAGGTTCGGGATAAGCTTAAATACCATACATATGATGAAGTAAAAGTCCTGATTTAAGACAGATACATTTGGGGTGACTTTTAAAATGTGTTTATCATTTGAATTTTCATTGTATAGGTATATATTTCTAACTGTACAATGATCTAATATTTAGGTTGAGCTGCGTGCTAAGAGAACCCCAAGTCAAAAGTTTGTGTTAGACTATCCAATTTGAAAACTTTTGTGTGCGTGTTCCCCCCCCCTCCCCCCCCTGTAGTTTTAACAAACTCTTGAAAACAACCCCGCTTTCCCCCACTTTCTTTTTTATCGAATAAAAAAAAACTTTTCAGAGTTGTCCGCACATTGACCTAGGATGCATTTCTTTTTTTAATATTACTTTTTACGAGTGGAACAAGTTGTCGTTGACGCCACCTTCAGCGAGAGCTTGTGAACGTTGGTCAGTGAACTAGTGAAAGAGCGTGTCGTTAATTTTAAATGAGGTAAGTCGTCAACAGTGGAATAGAGAAGGAGGTGTTTCGAGATGGGTGTGGAACAAAAAAAAAAGTAATTTGGTATT